>OU426866.1:180000-240000 GCA_911387685.1 Dolichovespula media
GAAAAGTGGACGAGGAATTTTGTAGCGCTTCCGATCGTCGTAGAATTCGCGTATTTCTATTTACGTATAATTCTCCTCCGAAGATATTATCTATTCAACGAGAGAGAAAAGGGAGAGAGAGAGAGAGAGAGATAACGAGAGAAAAGAAAGATAAAGATTATAATTTTTTATGGAAATGTAATCAAAAAAAAGGGAAAAAAGAAAAAAAGGATTAAAATATAAAAGAATAAAGGATAAAGAAAAATATATGCGATCTCCTTCGATCTTTGAGAATATTCGTAATTAATGAATTCTTTCTTTCTTTATTTTTCTTTCCCACCCCTCTCCTACCACCACACCCCGTTATTCGCAGATCAAAATGTAAAACGAATCCACGAGAACATTCAAATGTTATAGCATTTGTATAAAATGGTACGACGAGGTTACATTCGAATGCATGTGATATCTTATCGTTATAAGAATAAAATTTAAAAAAAAATAACAGAGAAAAAAGGAGGAAGAAGGCAAAAAGAGAAACAAAAAACGAAAAAAGACGAAAAACAAAAAGGTCGAAGAAAAGTTATTACCGATCTATTCTTCTTTCGTTCTATTTCAGTGTGTTAGTTGATATTAAAACACCCACACGGGCGCATGTGCAGTCGTAGTCGTAGATTTCTTAGTACTTGATAGAAGGACTTTGTCGAATGACTGCTACTATTTTTGGATATCGCGTATATCTTTGCATGCAGGAAACGATTGGAGGAACGACGAACTCGGATCCTATCGATGACTTGACCAATTTGTCTGACGAGAATCTCTCTTCCCACGCGGCTACTTTCCTTCCCCTCTTTGTATCTCTTCTCTCTCTCTCTCTCTCTCTCTCTCTCTCTCTCTCTCTCTCTCTCTGTCTCTCTCCTTTTTCTCTCCCTCTTTCTGTTAACAAGATATAAATTTGCGAATAGAAATACTTCTTCGGTCGACGTTGAATAAATTTCGTCCAGCTGGGATTTGTATTATCAATTCTCACTCGTCGTGTCACATCGCGTCAGACCGGATTTAGTTCAATTGGAAGAGTTATAGGGTAAAATAAGAATTATAGTTTCGTTCGTCTGTTCGTTCTCAACAAAGAAAAGAGAAATTCCTTTTGAAAGGGAGAATATTTTTCCTTTGGTATATAGTAATTGCTTCACTTTTGGATACATTTCGCTTGGCGGATTCTCGCAAGGGTGGAAGTAAAGTAGGTGGAAAAACTTGTGAGGAAAGGATAGATCTTTCTTATCCTCCTCCTCCTCCTCTTCCTCCTCTCCATCATCGTCTTTTTTTTGTCGGGCACCTTCTTCTTCTTCGCCTCCCCCTCCCCCTTCTCCACGTCATCCTCCTCGCCCGTCGTGCATATACTTTGCGAGACTCGAATTCATCTTACTACCTACCTAACTACCTACAGCTCGTTTAAATAGAAACGCGAAGCGATATAAAATGAAACATCTACCGCGCTGCTTTTACTGATGGTGGCGGTGACAGTGGTGGTGATGGTTGTGATGGTGGAGATGGTGGTGGTTATTATGGCGATGGTATGGAGATGGCGATGGTGAATGGTGATGGTGGTGCTTGTTGCTCGTCCTCTTCAAAACCGATTCATACATATACGTATACATATATACACGTATTTAACTTTGTATATACGTACGTAAGTTACGTATGTATGCGTCTATATATGTATGTATTTATGTACGTATGTATGGTGTCTATATGGTTCTAGACTGGTGATATACTGCTACGACGTGGGAATAAATTTTTTTTCTATCGAAAGAAATGAGCCGGCGACGGACCTCCCGTCGTCAAGAATAATTTATGCTAAAAACGTCCTGCAGTGCCACACAGTGGGTAAAAACGATTCGAATCTGGCAAAAAAAAAGAAAAGGAAAGTAAAGAAAAGAAAGAGAGGAAAGGGGGGAAAAAGGAACAGAAAAACGAGTCGATAAAATCGATTTCTTCGAATGGATTTTGTTTAACGATATTTCTTTCTTCTCTCGCTTTCTCTCTCTCTCTCTCTCTCTTTCTCTCTCTCTCTTTCTCTCTCTCTACAGTCTCGATAAATATAGGTTAATATTATCGTCATAACAGCACGACACACAGAGCATGAAGCTTTGGAATCCGAGTGGGGAATAGCGAATCGTCTCTCTCTCTCTTTCTCTATGTCTCTCTTTCTTCTGTTTCTTCTTATTCTTATTCTTCTTCTTTTTCTTGTTCTTCTGCGTCTTCTTTTCATTATCTCTCCTCTAACTAATATCGCATCCTGTCGTCTTAACGACCCACACAACGGGAATCAAAAATCTGAGTACCCGAGAACTCGACACGTGTAAATTTAAAGAAAACGTTTATTTGACACTGAGAGGGAAAGGCCGTCGTGCGAGTCTTCTGAATCGAATCTAGACACTCTCCTGTAACAAAAAAAAAAATAAAAATAAAAAAAAAGAATTAAAAAAGTATGGGAAGAAGGAATAGAATCTTCAAAAAAAAAATAAATAAATAAAATAAAATATTAATATAGAATTATTATACTTTAAAATCTAATCAATGAATTGTAAGCAATTGTGTGTGCGTGTATGTGTGTAATAAATAATAAATAATTGATAAAGAAAAAAATAAATCATGAGTATTATCGTAGCTTGTTTAATTTGTAATTCTCTCGATTAAATATCGATTAGAATAAACCAAGAGACTAAGAGAGTAAAAGAGACAAACGAGAGAGAGAGAGAGAGAGAGAAAGAGAGATTGGGGTGAGAATGCATGTTTTGTCATTGCATCGACGATGTTTTAATTCTTGAATACCTCCCTCTTGCTTTCCAACTATGTCTTTCTCTATCTCTATTCCTTTCTTTTCTCCATATATATTCATATATGTATGTACATATATATATATATATATATATATATATATATATATATATATATATATATATATTTTCTCTGGATATTTTATATATATCCCTTTCTCTGTCTCTTCTTGATCCTCTTTTCTTAAAGATTAACTAACCGCTGATCGACTAATAATCGACTAAAGAGACTTTTACTCGCTTCCGTTATCAGTAATTCATTTTTGAATACCTTTTAAGAAATAATTAATCAGTATCGGTATCGGAATCAGAAATCAAGAGAAAATGACGAAGAAAAAAGAACAAAATTTTCTTGCATAAATAAATGACGACTTCAACAAATATAATCAACGATTATTAATAATGATTTATAATTAATATCTAATTATGTCGATTATATATAATCTCGTTGATGGTTTGAGAGTTATTTGTTCAATTAGAAAAACGAGGACAAAATTAAATGCACATGTAAATTAGAAATAAGAAAAAGAAGAGGAAGAGGAGGAGGAGGAAGAAGAAGAAGAAGCGTGCTGGATGTATAAAATCAGGTCCGACACTTCGATGGAATGATTACTTTTCTTTTCCTCTTCTTCTTCTTCTTCCTCCTCCCCTCCTTCCTCCTTCACCTGCACCCCTTTCCTTTTTCACTTATCGATGTTTCCTCTTACAACCCTTTACAAATTGACGGTTAGTCGACTTACCACGGTGTAAAACTGTTTACCGATCGATCAGTATTCAACGATACGATATAGGGATGAAGAAAATAATCGCATCTTCCTCGATGATAACACTATCGACCAATAATAGTGTCTATTTTAACCTAGTACAATTTAGATATTCAGTAATCCTTTCTTTCGCAATCGTTGCAATTTTACTATATTTATAGATTTAGGGTAATATAAAAAAAAATTAAATAAAAAGAATACAAACGAGTAAAAATAGATAGATTACAATATTTTCAAAATCAAAAATGTTCAATCAAAATCTCGTCTCATAATAAGTGTAGGAAGATATCGACTTAAGTACGTTAAATTCGAAGTGTTCGAATATATAGGTCGTATATTTGTGTGTATATATATATATATATATGCACAAATGCATGTGTATTAGTCGTAAACGATATGCAAGGGTGCAATACAGCTGGCGCGCACGGTTGTGCTCTGTCAAACGCTTCACATTCTTTGTGTCGTTCGCCATGGAAGAATATATCGAATAGATTCTTTACTAACTTACCGCTACTACCACCACCAAAAAGCGTTTTTTCTATTTTTATCTACGTGTATAGGTTGCTAGGATTATGGACTATCCTTATCTTTTCTTTTTTTTTTCTTTCAATAGAATTAAGAAGAGAACTCTCATTATTTGACTTTCTCTTTTCATTTCCGATGGACATCGTTTCGAGATTTCATTGTCCATGTTGATTTAAAAATTATTTATGCCGTTCTTGTTCTTTTTGGTCTTCTTCATTTTTGTTTTTTATTTCTTTTTTTATTTATTTTTTTATATATATAAAGTTGAGAGTAACCGATGATAGTTTGTCCTTAAGTCAACGCTATTTTTCACGATAAGTGTTCGCAATAAGTAAAGAAAAAGATTGTAAAGTATAGGGTCGATAGGTCGGCGATCGATAGACGTAATCACGGTTGTCTACGAAAAGCCTCCTTCTTCTTCTTCTTCTTCTTCGTTATCGAGGCTTGTATTACAGAAAAGAAAGAGAGAACGAATTGCCTTATACTTGCCGTATTGCACTAAACTATGCGATGGTGATGAAAAAAAAGCGGCTACACGAATCAGTCGTTCTTTTTCTTTTTATTTAATATCTTTCTTTTTTTAGAGATTAGATCAGAGTGAGAGAGAGAGAGAGAGAGAGAGAGAGAGAAAGTAGAATTGAAAAAAAAAACTCGTTAGTGTATTGGATCATTTGGAAATTTTTCATAAGAGATTAGTTAATATTTAATTTAATTTTTACTTTTATTATTCTTATATGCATATAATTAATAGAAAATGTATCATTTAAAAATTTATAAGTGCGCGCGCGCGTGTGTGTGTGTATGAATCGCATCTTAGGAAAAATAAAAAAGAAAAAAAGAGGATATAAATAGAAAGTTATGAAAAAAAGAAATTGGCATGTTAGAAAAGTTGTCGCACATGTATCATATGAATCCATGAAATGCAGACCATCTTAAAGAGAGAATAAAATAGAGTAAAGACATTTCTAAAGAATCGTGCAGTACATATGTTATTTTTCTTTTTGTTTTTACTATTACCGATTACAATACATATATATTAATATACATATATATTAATATACATATATATTACTATACATATATACCTATATTATACATATATAAGTGCATGTATTTTCCGCAGTGAGCGTGATGTTTCTATCAGGTACTGTCAGCAGTAAATGTACTTGGAGAAACCATCGTGTGATGATGAAACTGCGCACTACTAATCACACGAAATCGCTGACCAGCCGGATCAACATCACGCCACTGCTTGATCTTGCTGCACGCGCAGAAAGTACTATATACTCTCTCTCGAGTGAGGACACGCTCACTCTGAGAGTCAGTCTGAGTCAGTTTATGTGAAAAACTCACCGAGTAAGTTGTAATCGCTGCATAGTATAACCGGGCGTCCCAGTAAAATTAGAGACAAGCAAATACAAATAATCTAACAAATTATTCTTCTCTTTGAGTTCCTATGAAGGGTCTAAGTACATAAGTTCTGTGGTTTATTTTTTATTCTTTTTAATTGCGTTATTAGTACTTGGAAAAATAGATTTTTTTCGAGTGGGGTTAAATAAAGTTTGTTATACATTTAGAGTTCTCTTATTATTTCGGCGAAACTTTGATTTAATAATTTAAAAAAAAAAAGAAAATGAAACTAGAGAGAAGAAAGGTAAAAGCATCGTCTATAAAAGGATAAACCGAGTTGATTTTGAAAGCGTTCTATTATCTTCTCTCAGACTCCCTCGGAGTTATACATAATGGGTATAGGAAAGAACCTTTTTCGCGCTTTAGGTACACACGTACATCTTCCTTTAAATTACGCGCGAAAGAGGAACTCGCTAATGAACAAATAACTGCTAGAATCGAAAGGCGAATGGGATGACAGATGTGCATTTAGTCCATCGGTTGCGTCGTTACTTTCTATTAAATATATATCTACAAAACCCAGACGAAAAGACGCGATTCTCCTCAAGTTTTGCAGATTAAAAAAAAAGGAGGAGCTCGGTCGCCCTTAGAAAGGAACGTGGAATGGTAGTAATAGTAATAGTAGTAGGACTAGTAGTAGTAGTATAGTAAGAGAAGAAGGAAAAGAGTTGTAGGAGGAGGTAGTGGCGATGGTCGTGGTAGTGGTTGGCATTGGTTTTGGCGTGGTGCAGAAGGGGCAGCAAGAATTTCGTTTGATTGTGAACTTCGGTTTGTTCTCGGCCGTCCATTGTTCCAAACTTGATCACGTTTTCGTATTCGTCTTTGCGTCGTAGTCGTATAGTGGCTTCGGGTCGTAACCGTGCATCGACGTGCTAACGCCACATTTTATCTTGCTAACTTTGAGAAAGAGAAAGATAAAGATCGAGAGAGAGAGGAAAAGAGAGAGAGAGAAAAAGAAACAAAAATAACAGAAAAATCTATAGAAAAGAATATCCATCCCGGTTGTGGGACAAAAAAAAAATTTCTCCCCTTCATCACCACCACTTTCCCTTACCAACTTTTGTTTTCTTTAATTTGTTTCTTCTTACTCCCTCTCACCCTCCTAGACAATGCGTTTTCTTCCTTTCCCTTTCTGTTTTGACTTTTTTCTTCTTCTCTCTTTTGTTTTTATTATTTTCTCTCCTTCTTTCGACGATTGATTGCCATTCATCTGCGCCTTCGTTACCTCGCAAATTAAACATTAGTCTTACGAATTTGACGCGTTTAATCGAGCGTTTTCGTACAAAGGGTGTCGTATTGTTACAGAATACTGTACAACCCACAGCCACCCTACCTTACTCCTCACCCCACCCTAGCTTCTTGGTTAACCTTGCTTACCATCCATATTCGTTCTTTTTCCTCATCTCCTCGTAACTAGTGCTATAGTTCGTTCACGTAATTAATTCTTTTTTCTCCTTTTTGTTTACTAATCAAATCAAAACAATATCGAAATTTTCTCACATCGATTTTACAAAACGAAGAATGGAATTTTAGCAAGGACGAAGATGTTAATCGAGAAACAAAAAGTTTTCTTTTTTATTTTTAATTTTTGTTTTGTTCTTTTTTCTTTTTCTTTTTCTTATTCTTATTCTTTTTCTTTTTTTTTTTCTTTTTAATGGATCGGCGCGTGTACTGATCAGACTAGTTAAAAATTAATCCTTTGACCTACAACCACGAGTTGTTTATATCATAAGAAGTATACATTATCCGCAAGTTCGGGCTTACGGCAGAACAGCCAAATGGCTCGTCGCGCGACCGACCTTTCTGTTTACTACGGCCTGAACAATCGGGAGATATCGTGTAAGTCAAGAGGTTAATGAAACGTTCAATGATAAATCGGAGGGTGAATTAATAGCGTGCGTTCGTTTATATATTCTTTTATAGATCGAACAATCGATCTCGTCGAAGTTACGTCGACATAATTCAAGTTCGATTTGCATTGAAACATTTTGCATGTGTCCAATTGAAGCTGACACAACTGACCGATCTTTATCAGGAAATCATCCTTTTGTTTATTCAAAATGTTCCAGATAATTTGCTTGTTTTAATCTAATAAATTAACGAAGAGTGAACGATCTTCGAAATGTTACGAAAAAAAGAAAAAAATAATTAATAGATTAAGAAACTAATAAACTAAATATCATAACGTAATAAAAATCGAATGCCGTTCTCCATTGAATTCGTAAAAGCAAACATTCCCGGAAATATTTATTCATTTATTTCTGTTCTAGAATATTCGTATCCAATGAATATAAGCTAATTCATTTATTATTCATTATTATATGTTATCGTGAAAAATTTCCACGGGAGTAGAATCGTATTGTCGGTATTCAAAAATTTTACAACGGCAACATACATTAAATAATAATCGGAAAGCATAAATGAAAATCCGATAATGAAACGATAAATATCGAACGAAAATTTCACAGGATATGTCATGTCGTTCTTTTAATTTTTACATACTTTTTCATTTTTACATAATATTAATAAATACATACATACACACATACATGCATACATGCATACATACACACATACCAACATACATATATTTGTATATCGTTCGCAAAAATTTAGGTTCCCTCCGTATCTCGTTCTACAATCAACAATTTTATTTCATTGTTAATAACAATTTCCTCGTACATTATCGATTCATCGAAATAAAAATATTCTGGAATAGCGATATGCCAATCTATGATTTATAGTGAACAATAGAAAAGATATATATATATTTATACATATATACATAAATGGATAAAAGGATCAATAGTAAAACTATAAATGTAAAACGAAATCGTACACGTGGCATATTATCTATATTGTTCTAGTGTAGTTACAACATAACGAAGTGCAAATCACTTTTCAGTACAAGATCGTAGATAACGTACGATTCGAGTTAAACGATCGGTATTATGCGAACTTTCGAATGACCGAAGTAAATTGTAATTCACCTAAGAAGGAAAGAAATGAAGGAAAGAGAAGAGAAAGACAAAAGAAAACAGACAAAAAGAGAAGTAGAGAGAGAGAGAGTGAGAGAGAGAGGAGAGAGACGACGATGACGACGACGACGACGAATATAAAAAATATAAGGTCATTGATATTACAGGTTTCTTCACGAACATAAGAAAAGAGTTCAGGAGGAAGGGGTGAGAAAAGGTTTCCGACGGTCTTTCTCTCTCTCTCTCACTCTCTTTTTCGCCCGCTCTTTCTCTCCGTGAGTGTTTCTCTTTCTTTCTTATTACTTTCGTCGATCATTATAAATCGTACAAATTATACGGAATTGCGTAATTGATGAAATAAAAAGTGGGGCTTCAATAAGAATAATTGGAACGCAGAAAACGCGTGCATGGGAGTAATTTTTTCCATTCTATATTAGTAATAATAATTTTTCATATTTATGCTCGTAAAGACAGCGAACGCGTCGCGTACCGTGAAAAGTCTTGAACGCAATTCCAACATCGTGCTGGCACGTAAGTATGTATATATATATATAAGTATTTATGTACGTACAGAATTTGCCTTGGAATTAATCTACGTTCGATACTTATGTACGCGCACGGATAAATGGATAGACAAAAAGAAAGAAAAAGATAGGAAGGAAGACAGATAGATAAATAGAGAGAGAGAGAGAGAAGTTAAAAAGAGAAGGAAAGAGAGAAAGAAACAGAGGGAAAAAGAGAATAATAGGTAATAAAATCATTATGATCGTGAAGTTTCTCTTATTAAATTGACCATCGTTCCGCAAGAAACTCGTGAATTCGAGTTTATATTTCAATTCCGTCAAAGTAGCGGTTTTTCGCACCAACCCACATCAACGATGCCAATTATTTTAATGCCTTTCAGTCTTTCTCTTTCTCTCCATCTCTCTCTCTCTCTCTCTCTCTCTCTCTCTCTCTCTCTCTCTCTCTCTCTCTCTCTCTCTCTCTCTCTCTCTCTCTCTCTCTCTCTCACCTAGTGTCTCGAAGCACATTGGTTAATATACAGGTAGTAATGTACGGTAGATCAAGAAATAACAGAAAGAACGCGAACTTCTCTCGTAAATATATCCCTCCTGCCTCCTACGACTACGTCGCTCACCAACGGAGTAAAAAAGAGAAAGAGATCTTTCTACGTCGATATTCTCGAACAAGAAACCTTTCCTTCCCATTCTTTTCCTTTCCTTTTCTTTTTTTGCCGCCTCCCTTTATCATTCACACATTGTTTTGTCTTTTTCCTCTCCCTTTTTTTGTTTCTCACCTTATAATAACGTCAAATCGATCACGAAATAGGACTTAAAACAGTTTTAAGAGATATTCATTATTAATTATTATTATTTTAATAAAATTGAATATGAAATATTTATTAAGAGCGATAAAAAGATATCTATCTATCTATCTATAATCAATTTTTTTTTGACAAAATTTTCTATGCTATGGTTTTAATACGATCGATTATTCTATTCGAAAAGTTAAAAAAAAATTGAAATTTCAACAAGACAGTTATATAATATTTGATGTAAGATTCCTACAAGATATTGTTTAGGACTGATCGCACAACAACCTTGATGAAAAAGAGTTGATCACAATAACCGAGATCTTTTCATCGAGTTTAACAATGTAAATCGGTGATAATGTCAATAATAGGTACGCTATATGTAAATATATACATAACGTTATTTACTGATATTAATATTCACTAATAATTATTGGGATAAAGAGCAATCGATCGTGCAGTAAATAACGGTAAGGCGCGACGAACAATCTGTGCTTATTCAAAACCTCGGAGAAAACATATTATATATATATATATATATATATATATATATATATATATATATATAAGTACTATCTATGTATGCACATTGACATAGGTGCATTCAATTGGCCTTTGATACGACCTTGGTAGTGGCACATCTATATTCTCGTTATTCGCTATTCACCACAAAACCGATTAGAATCAATCCGAACGGACGGATTAGTAGAGATACTAATTTTATCTTCGTATCCAATGAATATTCTTTCGAACAAATTATCCACAAAAGAGAAGACCCATAGACTAAACAGTCTTTGGGTTAGGATAAACAAACCAATTAAAACCTATCCATAGAACGGACTATCACTACTTTATACCGACATATATATATATATATATATATATAGATCTTATTTCATTTAAATATACGTATGTATCTGTAAATTATTCTATGAAAATACTTTTATCTAACACGTCTCTATTTCGCTGAAAAAGAAGAAAAGAAAAAAAAGAAAAAAGAGCAAGAAAGAAGGACTCGAAATCATTTTTCATTAGACAGTGAAAAATCGGCGTCTATTCTTGGGTACTTTCGAAATATTTTATAAGGATTCCTAATTTGAGGTTTCTTCGTGGGTAAATTCGAGTATAATGGAGTTAGAGAATGTTGGAGGGAAGCAGTTGAACGGCAAGACAGAGATAGAGAGAGAGAGAGAGAGAGAGAGAGAAAGAGAAGAGGTAAGGTAATTTTATCACAGCGTTACCTTTCACCCTTTCTCCTCTCGTCCATTTGAACATTGTTCCTCTTATCTTCTGTTTGTCACGTTCCACCTAACATAATTTGGTGTCATCGTATTTCTTGCGGGCATATAGAACAAAGCGGACCTTCGTACCTTATTGTCAGTACGGTCTACGAATTCTCAACTCATGCCATTTGATAACGTCACCACGTGTCGTCATTTTCGTCGGAGGTGGAATCAAATGTGTAAGCAGTAAACGATAAGATCTAATAAACGGACAAAACTAAACCCAACGTTCAGCTTTTACTAAAATGTCTCTCTCTCTGTCTCTCTCTCTCTCTCTCTCTCTCTCTCTCTCTCCTCTTTCTCCTCTATCTCTCCCACCTTATATTTTCTATCATTGAACAACATAATACTTTTCACAACGTTATGAATGAGTTCTTTCTATTATTTTTCCTACCATGACGAAAGAGCACAGTTACTCAAAGATGGAAAAGAATCAATTTCAAAATTTTCGCAAATACCCTCCTACTCTCCTCTTTTCTCCTCCCCACCTCTCTATAATGGTATCCCTTGAAAATCGGAGAGGAGGTGGAAGAAACGCGGAGCTTGTGTAAACGACACAGGATACTCTCTCAAATACTTTATCCGAAATATGTTTGTTTCTTATGTGAAGTGTATATAAATACGTTTATTCCTGATGTATACGTCTAGCTTCGGTTCGAGCAATAAAGGAAAACGAGAAACAGAAGACAATCTGAATGCTTCATCATTGTCGGCTAAAATATTAATTTGAAAATCTGAATAATTAGGAACTAAACTTCTACGCGGTGGGAAAAACTTGGTTTTTGTATGTGCGCTGCTGCCGATCTCGCACCGCGTTCTACATCCGATCGTGTCTACGTATATCAGCGCAGTACGTAGTGTATGCCTGTATGCGTGTGGTTTGTTATGTGTATGTGCGTATGTGCGTGTATATAAGTATGTGTGTTGCTACTCTCGGGTACATTTCGACTTCATTCTTGTTAGAAAAACCATATCTATATATAGATTATCACGTCGCCGTGAAGTAGCAAAAGTGTTTTTTTATATATATATTTTATATAAGATCAGTCTTGAAAAGTCAGTCAACGAAATAAGTCTTTAAAAGTCAGTCAGCGGACTAGTATCAAAAAGTCCACTTCTGAATCTCGTTCTAATTAGTCGTAATCACCGCGCGGAATAAAATCTATAACTCGTCGAACAAATTGTAATCTCTGCGTAGTTAGAACCAAGCGAAACGGAAAGATTAAGGAAAAGAAAAGACGAGTAATTTGATAATTTATTCCTCTTTTCTTATAGTTCCACTTAGGGAGCAAGTATTTTCGTTCGACCTATTATCGGTTTAACTTCCTTAAAAATGCCTCAGTATTGCCCCGTGTTTAATTAAATTAAAGCAGGCACTTACCAATCTCTCTCTGGTTGCGACTTTTGCTCAATTTATCACCCATCTAATAATAAAAACTTAATTTATAGCAAAAAAAAATAATAGACTTTAATTAACAAAACAAAAGAAAATGAAATATTACAAATAATAACATTTAAGGTATGTGAATATATGAAATTGAATACTTGACCTAGTATGTGAAGAAAAGACGAAGGAAAGAAAAAAAATGAATGATTATTAAAATTATTCGTTTTTCAGCTTTTGGTACGGAGAGATTACAATCATCGGAGAGTCGTAAATTGTTCTGCGCGGCGATTTAGGCTAACAAAAAAAAAACTAGATGCGACTTTAGATACTAGTCCGCTACGAGACCTTGGAACTAAATTTTTGACTGACTTTCTGAAACTCCGGGTTTAGACTAACTTTTCCGGCGCTTCTCCAAATATTCTATGCGTTAGAATATTGGGAGAAGGGAAAGGGAAGAACGACATTGATTGGCAGCGTAAGACGTTTTCCAAAGTTATTCGTCGAAACGAACGAGCAACGAATTTGAACTTGACAGTACAAACGGACGCAAATAAACAAGTAATCAAGTGATTAATATAGAGCAAGAATAGGGCAAAGTCGATAATCCGATTAAAGGTTGCTTTCTTCCTAAAAGAGATATGCTCGAAATAATATTCGAAAGGTGTTAGAAAAATGCTTGTTATTCGACTTTGCTCTCTTTCTTTCTCTCATGTTTCGACAAATCGATGTTTATTTGTCGTTCGTAGGCGGTTTAAATGTCCTAATATAAAACAACAATTTTGTTGCTACACGGCTACGTGACACTACTAATGCTGACAACAGTACAAGTAACAACCTTAAAGTACTCATACAATCTACGGAAAAATCACTCAGCAGACTAGCACAAATACTAATAAAACAAAGTGAACAGATCAATAACATACTAACGTTGTTAACAGCAATAGTAACTAAGTCGACAATAAATTAATGAGCCTTAAAAACATTCACATTGCCTTATTGAACTCAAATGGACTCATGAGACGTAAACTTGAGCTCGAAGCATTTATCGCAAGCTAGTAAATACAAGTAGTGTTCATCTCCGAAACTCATTTCACTGACAAAAATTACTTAAAGATAAGAGGTTATAAGGTATATACAACCCAACATCCTAGTGACAGAGCACACGGGGGTACCGTCATAATTATCAAATCCAACATAAAACACTATGTTCTATCAAATCGCAATCATGATTCTCTACAATCAACAAGCATAGTAATGGAAAGTTGGCTAGGCCCAATCACGATAGCTGAAGTTTACTGTCCTCCCAAACATTCAATCTCTAAAGGTGATTTTGATACATTCTTTGTTAACCTAGGTAATACATTTATAGTAGGTGGAGACTTTAATGCAGAAAGTAATCACTGAAAATCAAGGATTACAAATCCAAGAGATAGAGTAATACCTGCAATGTATTCAGTCTCTCAAACTTGAAAGCATAAGCACCGACGAACCCACTTACTGGCCGACTGATCCTAATAAATTACCAGATCTACTTGATTTCTTCATTGCCTAAAGACTCTCACCATGATATATGCAAATTCATTTCTATACTGACTTTCCCTCTGACACTCTCCAGTTGTTGCGGTTTTAAACACGTTAATAATTGAAAATCAACCCCAGTATTCCATTTACAACAAACTGACAAACTGGACACTTTTTCGCAATATCATAAATATCTCAACTAAAACTTACCACCCATTAAAATCAAAGAAAAATATAGAAAATGCAGTCAATTATTTGACATATCACATAGTCGAAGCAGTTAAATCTGCTACTCCCACAATAGTATATTCTATACAATCCAACCTTCCAAACTCTATTCTAAAAAAAAATCACCGAAAAGAGAAAGTTGAGAAGAACGTGGCATAACTATAGATCTCCTGATGAAAAACGATTATTAAATAAAGCAACAAGGAAACTTAGACGATTATTATTAGAATTAAAAAATGAATCATTCACCAAATATTTAAATAATTTACTAAGTTCTAATCTATAGTGTTCGGATATTCGATGTGTTTCTAACATCTGTCGTAGCATGACGCATAGTACATCTATCGTACGCACCTTGTGATCTTCCACTACCGTAACTTATTAATTATCAATTTTGTAATTACCACTTCTGAACATGTAGTAGCATTTCGCGTATATTTCATATTGTAACGTAGTTATTACGTCTGTTTCGGGTTTTGGTTTTGTCGCGGCGCGTTTAAGAGCTTTCTCACGTTCGCGTAGTTATTATTTGCGTAAGAGGAATTGAATATCTTTATTTACTAATTAACAATAAATTTTCTCTTATTTTGTGTCAGTCGGGCGTCTAATTCTGCTTCGCCTTTCTATTCTGTCGGAGGAAGCGTTCATTTGTTTTAGATGGCTTGCATTATCAGACGACATATTGAGCTTTAGTATTCCACCGTTGTCACCAAAAATGATATTACGTTCCACTTAATACGGACCTCAAAATATATATTTAATGAATTTCTTGAAGAGTTTCTACTTTTGTGAGATTAGTACCATTTTGCCCGTTACCTGCTATGCACAGTTCCTGACTTGGGACTGGTAGTCGCATAGAATGTTGTCTTAATAAGACAGTCCTTCTCCTTCTCATTTATCCTCTTACCTACAGCGTGATTTTGACTTAGCTCGGCTCCGATCTCCAAATATCGAAGAGTTACGAAGATTGGTCGATGGCAGGTGAGAGGGCGGTATCACTTTCTTGAGTATCGTTATTGGTGTTAAACGATAGGGGATGACCTCTTTTTGGCAGGCATCAGATGATGATTCGCTTTCTATGACGCCGCGAGCATTTTAATCTGACCCGTAGGACGACGCGATAAGTATCAGTAAGTGGTACTTTCTGCCTGCGTTTCGTGTTCTTGACATACGAGAGAATATTGTCTAAGATAGAAAGGAGTGTAAGAAAGAAAGTATAAGAAAGAAAGGATTGTAAGCTCGTGCGAGACGGACACACCACTAGCTTTAGTGGAAGGTAATAACTTGGTGTTTTAGGTGGAAGTAGGTTTGTACAAGAGTTTGACGACTACGCTTACAGAAATATATACTAGGATCGCGGTAGCTGAATTTGGATTTTCGAATAGTAAAGTTAAGAAAGCGTAGCAGCTTTGATTTAAGACGAATTCGGAATGAGATAGAAACTTGCCGCATTACGAGAATACTTTACTGGACGCAACTGAAATTATAGAAAGTACACGAAGTATAACAAAACCTCAATTTATTAAAGTAATACAATTTTACAAAGCTTAATCAAGATAGTCACGTAAAAATAATCACAGATGTTTACCTGTCAAAATGTCTGAAGGAAATAACCGTAAAAATGTATTTCCGTCAAAAAATAGGTGGAAATATTCATGGAGGAGCATCGTGCAACTGTTTTTATTGTGTTCACGAGCCAATCAGTTTGAGGCGGTGTAAAGCTCCATAAGTCCAAACCCTACCTTCATCCTAGACGAAGAGAGGGTCCAAGGAGACTGCATTGCGGAGATGTTGAGCTACTGTTGGTTGGGCGGAGTTAGTATGGCGAAGTCGCAGGAAAAGAGTTCCGAGGCAGCATCGAGAGAAAAGGATTTATAGGGGTGCTGTGGAGGGGGGCCTACGTGCTTGACATAGGTTAGGATACGTACATGTGTTGAAGCGGCCATGTATCCTTCTTTTGTTACTGGCACCATAATGACGTAAGCTCCTGGATAGCACGTGAAGTTTTATATCAGCTGAGTATAGCACGTTGAGTTTACTGTCTTTGCTTCTCCCTTTAGTGACGCAGCATTTGACTAGTAGCTACTTCATATGCTCTTATGTATAAGGTGTTAGAAAAGTAGTGTATCGTCGAAATCCAGTGTATTCGAAAAGTATTGTATCGTCGAAATCCAGTGTCTTTGAAAAAATACATGATGCTTTTAGGGATCGAGATATAGTGTGTTCGAGCAAAATACATATAATTTTTATATTAATAGTAAATTTATTATGCATAAAGATTAAATACTAGAGATTATATGTATGTATGAATAAGCATACAAGCGTATAAGGTGTATCCCCGCCATTAGTTACTATAATAATAATAAAATGTATTTACAATAATATTCTTCAGAATAAGTCTATATTTAACAACATAGTGTAGAATATAGATTTTGAATTTCCCGGTCTATGGGTTCCACCAAGGCAAGCGTGCCCTATTGAGTGTGTAAGTATCTTCGGGTCCTCCTGAAGGCCAAATCTTCCTCCCAAACACCTTGCGAAGAAATAATGGTCCCCTAATGACGGGCCACTATGACAAACCAATGCGACTTGTTTCCATGGAGTCGGCCTATTTCTGAAAGAGAATTGGATATTCCAACTTCAATTGAACCGACAGAAATAACTAAAGCAATACCGGACAGAACTGCTGCACCATTACGACCGCGTAATTAAGGGGCGGAATAAAGCTGTTCGCATTGTGGCTGCGCGCAATGAAATAAATAGACTGAAACCGATATTGGGCGATCTCAGCATGGAAATAAAATACGTGGACAAACTCAATTCGAGACTACTAATCAGGGATATTCCTCTCAATAAGGACAAGTCGCAGCTAATCGAAGACTTGATCAGGCAGAATCTAAATAGTGTTGATAAGAGTATTATTACTATTTAATCAGGGCCGTATATATTTGGACTGGTCCTCGTGCAGGTTGGTTGACCATCTATGTGTGCTACAATGCTTTAAGTACCTTGGTTTTGAGCACATTACAAAGAATTTCTAGGCTGCTAGCAATGTCTGTAGCCATTGTGATGGAAGCCACGAGTCTAGAGGGTGCCCCAAAACCGGCATGCTCAGATGTCTTAATTGTGGGAGAGCGAAAATGGCCACAACGAACCATTCGGTCTTGGATTTTAGAGCTTGTCCGATATTGCTAAGGAAGTTAAGAAACAGATCAAGAATGATACAGTATTAAGAGGTAATGTTCTCTTTGGGTCTAGCGAGAGCTATAGTTATTCATTTCACGGGGAATGAGGGTAAGTCACCTGTCGGAGCCAAGGAGCCCTTCCTCGGGTACATGAATCCGGCCGCAGTAACCATCATTGCGATAGCAAAGTAACGACCTACTTATGCGCGACGTTTGAGGCTAGCTCCCCCTTTCATAGCGCTCTCTCCTTGAGGGGTAATTTCATTGGTGCTTCTATTACTAATGAAAAAATTAGTAAGGGAAGTACCTCGGAGCTTCCCTCCAATGAAACTAATGGTTTCACTGGTCCTTTTATAAATAGGACGAACAACAAAGGCGTTGTTACGGTGGTTACTGATTGTCCCGATTCTCATGTTTGTGAAATTTGCTTGCGCTCCTTTTCCTCGCGCATAGGACTAGGGGTACACAAGAAAAGTACACACCCTGTGGAATACAAGGAGGACATTCACCCTGTTCAAATTAAGCGTCGATGGAACGACGAGGAAATGTGGTTGATGCCTTCAGATGAGGCAATTGCACCTCCGCAGATGAAATTCATGAATCACTAGTAGTTACTAGGGAAGCGGGAGGGAACTAGATCGCTTGAATCCATTAAAAGCATTAGGCGGAGGCAGGATTACAAGAATCTGGTTAAGGAATATAAGAATCGGCACCTCGTCCAGAAGATCGACGAAGCTGTCCAACAGGATTCACAGACGGCTGCCGCTGAGAGCCGGGTGCCTCCAATGCCAGGGTCTGTAGTCGCATTGAGTTGGTTCTCGGCTAAATATGATGACATTATACCGGAGATGAATGGTGGCATCTGGATTCGTGCAGAAATATATCGCCTACGGGAGGGTCAATTGCCTGATGATGCTTTTGATGAGTAGTGGAACAATATTTTTCCCGACCTTGAAACGGCGAGACTATCGAAGAGGAAAGCAAGGTGAGTTGAGTATCGCCGTACCCAACAGCTCTGGACGACCAAAATGGCCAAAGTCGCTCGTAGGATTCTTGATGGTGATACCGAAGGCCAACCACATTTCACTCTGGCAGAGCAACTTTTTTTCTGGAGACCAATATTTCAGACCGAATTGGTCACGCTCTAGCGGCAATTTACCCCAAGTACGAACTACATAGAACAGGGGGGTCACCCATCACCGAGGGCGAAGTTATTAACATCAGACTTCCATCGGCGTCTGCTCTTGCCCTGGATGGGATGATGGTGCGACGGTAGTTTGCGGAGGTGCCTGCGATTTTTCGAGCGGCAATATTTAATATATTCATAGCAAAAGGAAGGATCCCACCGAGGTTTCGCCACGCAAGAACAATTCTGATCCCTAAGTCTTCTGACTTGATAGATACTACGTATTATCGACCAATATCTGTCTTGTCGGTTATCCTCCGCCACTTCCACAAAATCCTGGTAAGTCGACTTAATGGACATAACTTGTTGGACACGCGGCAACGGACCTTCATGAAAACTGACGGTTGTGCTGAAAACGTCGCAGTACTGTCTGCGCTACTGTTTGATGCGCGTATCAACTGTAGGCAGCTACACATTATCACGTTAGACGTGCGTGAGGCGTTTGATACTGTGAGTCATGATGCCATCAAATATGCTCTCTTGAAGCATGGCTTACCTCCAGAGATGATGGAGTACCTAGACACGCTATATAAGACGGCTGCGGTGAGACTGAAGGAGGACAGGATGTTCTCGGAGGAACTACTTCCGGGATGGGATGTGAAACAAGGTGACCCTCTTTCCCCCCTGATATTTAATTTAGTCATTAATGAAATGTTGACAGAGATCCCTGACCTAGTCGAATATCATATCTCTGAACATAACGTGAATGCCCTTACCTTTGCTGATGACCTGGTCCTCATCGGAGCAACGCGGTAAGGTGCTCCGCTTTCTCTCGACTGAGTTATGACGGCGCTGCAAAGAGATGGATTGGAATTGGCACCCAATAAGTGTGCTGCATTTTCGCTCGTCCCCGCGGGGAAGTCGGGAAAGGTCAAGTTTCTTACCGAACCACAATTTACTGCTGGAAACCCTCCTGTCCCACAGATGGGGTTCCTTCAGACAGTACGATATTTGGGTGTCCAGTTTGGTGAGTCTGGACCTGTCACACAGGAAGTTTAGATGCTGCCACTGCTAGAGAGGATCATCTGGGTCCCACTGATGCCGCAGCAGAGGTTAAAGGAGCTCAGAATGAACTTGACCCCCAGATACATTCACAGTCTAGTACTGGGACGTACAACTTATGCTCATTTGTGCAAACTAGACAGACGAATTCGTGCAACGGTCTATTATTACTTATGCCTTCAGGATGACATCCTTACGGCTTTTTTCCATTCTCCGATAAAACAGGGCGGTTTGGGGATTTTGTCGTTCGAGACAGCGATTCCGCGGATGACGTTGGCAAGACTGTAGCGGCTTGAAAGGTCTTAATACGAGACAGCTCGTATAGTCGGCTCTAGTACCTAGGCTGACAAGAAGCGGCGATGTGTGAGCTTGCGAGGAGACGCGAAGAGGATTGGCCTACCGAACTCTATGCTATGGTCGACGGGTTTGAGCTGCGCGAGGCGATTAATGTTTCGATGTCTACGCAGTGGCTGGATGATTGTATGGCCCATATCCCATCCTCGGACTGGTTGCATTACGTTAAGGTGTGGATTAAAGCGCTTCTTGCCCGAATTCGGACCACAAGGAGTTCTAGGCGACTGAATGAAGATGTTACCTGGCGTGGAGGTTGTGCAATACAAGAGATAGCGGCGCATATTATTCAACAAAGTTTTAGGACCCACGGAGAAAGGATAATGCGGCATGATGCGATTTCCTCCACTTTGGCCAGCGAGATGCAGCGGGGCGGATATAATGTTTGACGGGAGCATGTCTTCCGCACGCGAGAAAGAATCCGTAAACCGGATATCCTGGCGTCCAAGGGCGAGTACGAATACATGATTGATGTTCAGTCATCTCGAGTGTTCGATTACTAACGGAGGGCCACAACAGAGAGCGCCGATATTGCGCCGATAATTCTCATTTGCGCCAGTGTATTTGTAACTTGATGAAGGTACCACTCTAGAATCTTGATGTAACAACAGCAACATTGCCCTGGTGAGGACCGTGAGCGCGTGAATTTGCGGATGGCCTAACATCCTTAGGCATTTACAAGGCGGTGATAAGAGGAGCTACGATGAGAGTCATTAAGGGTTCATTTCTCAATTTCACGAGATTCAACCAAACTACAAAGACACATCGGGGAAGTGCAAACATAAAGATGTCTGGTTGGGGACCACCGCAAACGAATGCTTATATACTGTATCCATGCAGTAGATTACATTTGTACGATGTATAAGATGTGATCAATATTTATATATTTTAACATCGAAAATAAACAATTTAAGTAGCCAAATGCCTCATCATCTAATTAGTGACTGTCATGAATGGAGCTCGCTCTGTAGCTACCTGAGCGCCCCCTGCAGCATAGTGAGTGAGGTTCGAAGTGACGTACATAGTGACGTAACGAATCTATTTGCTAGTTGTGAATCTCAGCAGATATTTTTAAAACAATTGAGAAATTCTGCGGGAAAATTATTAGTGCCACGGAATTGTTCAATGCCATGGACGCCATAGATGACTAGATGTCGATTGTGAAAGAGAGGTACTCTCTAGTGGAGCGAAAAAGGAGAAAAGAAAAGAGGAAAGCAGAGAAGGTTATCGACTCGGACTCCGAGCCGATAAAAAAGCAAGATAAAGAACATTCCATATATGTGGCCTAAAAAAAAAGAAGAGGACGCCGAGAACTGCGCCGAACGAGGAAGCCGCAAAAGAGGATAAAGTGAAGAGTGCGACGAGCCTCAAAGAAAAATCAAGTGCGGCATTCAATAGGATCCTCAACTTGGTTACTGGAGCTAAATTGGAGTGCTCCCTAATTCGGAAAATTCTGGCTACGGCAACTGAATTGAAAGAGTTGATGAAAGAGTGTGACGTCACGCGACGTATGGACTTTATTACACGTGTATAATTTGTAACACACTCGTGCCCACTATATAGGGAGTCATTATTAATAAATACATATTTTTAGTATCGAATTTATTTATCAACTAACACACTCGAGCCCATCATACAGGGAGTCTTTCTAACATGACTAACATTATTATACTCACACCTCGTGCCCGTCATATAGGGAGTCTGTTATTAAAAGACTAGTATATACTCGTATTCTTATACGTATCTTTTATTATTAAACGTATACATCTCCTCGTGCTGCTATGTAGGGACGCCAACACATCGTCGCCACGTGCGCGCCTTAGGAAAAGCACGCAAACCGGCCATACTATCGGCGCACTGAACGACTCATCCCTCCACTTCACGCCGACTTTAGCTGCGTGCAGCCCGGACTTAGGATAACGCTCGACGCTCAGCCAGGACGAAGCATCCCCACCACCACCATACTCCTGCCAATCGCTACGACCGAGCTCAGTCATACCCACTCTGACGCAACGGCCAATCCCAGGATACCTTAAATCGACATCAATATCCTCACTAGCAACGTCCATACCATCGGCCGACAGACATTGTCACTGCCAACCTACCCTAGAGCCTGGCGGGGAGAGTAACGGCCAATCAGGTTCCTTCAAGGGAAGTTGAGCCCTCATTGGTAGGAGTCCTCCATAAAAAGAGTTGTGTAACATCGCAGCACGGATTTCGATTTCGATCTTCGATCAGTACACTTCGAGAGAGTTTTGCACCGAGATTATAATATTCACTTTGTAAATTTTAACTTAAAATAAATTAGCTTAAAACAAATTCTAAGTCTTATTAGTCGGAACCTCGGTCATTTCGTTCAACGATCCGCTGTGGACCAGCGTTCTTATATCAACGTGTAATCAACAAACTCAACATCAATCCTCTCTTTCTATAACTCCTAATTCCTTACGGCTAACAGTGCGTACGACTCGCAAGGGCCTTGAACCATCAATGCGTACGGCTCGCATGGGTTCATATCATCATCCTCACCGACCAAACATCTGCATCCCATACCGAGAACAAGTCACGGTGGACGCAAGCAACGCCTACGCCGATTATTGGTTGAATATTATAACGCGTCCCAATATCAGTCCAGTCTGGACGTCGAGCCTTACGCGACACCAACCCACAACGGGTCAACATCCACAGCAAAACCAAGGATTATTGAGAATATTTGAATCTACCATCCCGTGTCCGTCACACTCAGGGACCCGAGGTTGTCATCTAGTAGACACATTGCATACAAACTAATACCTACCACGTGTCCGGAAAGTGCTTTCGTTACCGGATAACTGCCGCCGAACGATCCAAGGACGGTACGTCATTTGGAATTATACAGTAAGGAAGAGTGAGGTGAGCAAAGACTAAGCATCGTTTTTCAAGGTGACGTGGCTTATCGTTGCGCCCGTTCCGAACCAAGAACTGCGCATAGCAGATAACGGCCGAATAGGGCAATAATCTCGCCAAAGCAGGAGCTCTTTTGGGTAAATACACTTCCGTATTTTTTTTAAAGCCCGCGCCGAGCGGGACGTAACATAAAATTAACATAAAATAGATAGATAGATAGATAGATAGATAGATAGATAGATAGATAGACAGACAGACAGACAGACAGACAGACAGACAGACAGACAGACAGACAGACAGACAGACAGACAGACAGACAGACAGACAGACAGGCAGGCAGGCAGGCAGGCAGGCAGGCAGGCAGGCAGGCAGGCAGGCAGGCAGGCAGGCAGGCAGGCAGGCTTCCTCTCCCTCCCTTTCTTTCCCTCTTTTCCTTTCCAGCTCTCTCATCCACCACTCACCTTCCCCTCCTTGCCACAACACCTCCCTCATTCTCTCCCACCAACTCTCCCTATTCTCTTTGATCCTACATTCTCCTAACACATGCTCCCATGTCTCCTCACCTTCCCCACACATCCTACACCTCCTCTTCTCTTCCTCAAAGTACCTTGCCCCTCTCATCTCATTGTTCATTCTGAATCTCATCACCCTCCTCCACCTACTCTCCCCCCCCACCCCTTACTCAGATACTCAGGTACCTCCTCTCCTCCTATCTTCTTATACCATCTATTATATCTCCCTCCTCTAATCCTTTCCCCCCTTTCCTCCCTCTGCAATTCCCTGTCCCTCTGTTCCCGCCCGTTATAAACTTCCTGCCCCCCTCTTTTCCCTTCCTCCATTTCCTTTATATCCCTTCCCCTCCCCTCCCAGAATTTCCTTCTCTCCTCCTTCCAGCCCGATAGCTCTTTTCCCTCTGCTATCCCCCTTTTCATTTCCTCCCAGCATTTTCTCGCTAATACTTCATCCCTCCCATCCTCCAATTTCCTCTCAAAATTCATTGCCCTTCTCTAGCCCCTAGCCTAAATTTGTCCTTTTTCACCTCCTCCCTTATCAAATATCCCAGGTACAGCAATCTACCCCCAGCGTCCACCTTATTCACTTTCATTGCATCGCCTCCATCTTCCTCAGCTCTCTCCACCCCCATATCTCCGTCCCATACTCTATCACCGTCTCCACCAATCCCTCATACAGCCATATTCTCCTTTCCTAATCCCCCTGCAAACCTTCTTTTCCCTATTCCCCAGACCTGCCTGACCAATGTCCCTGCCCTCCTTACTCTTTCCCTCTCATGCGCATCCTGACCCTATATATTATATTATACTATATTATAGTAGTAATAATAATCGAAATAGTTATTAGTCCTACAGGGGAAATCATGTAAAAAAAGGCCCTGGGAGTTCTTCCTCATAGGTAGTATGCAAATGAACTCATGTTTTAATTTGTATTAAAATAATATGATATATAAGTATTCACTAATTATTTTTAAGAAAATATTCAACAAATTCTTATTTGTTGTTGCAGATCTATATACTAATTCTTATATGTGTCAATTATATTTATTATTTTGTATACATTTACTATAAAACAAATGTCTACTGACGTCGTTTCTAAGATGGATCACTGTGTAACGCACGCTACCATTAAAGAAAAATATATATGTATGAGAAACTGAAAAGTATGAGTTCACAGTCTATTAAACTACTTACTCTACCCACACGAAACCAATTATTATGGTGCGTGAGAGAGAAATAGCTAACAGAAGCTTATACACTGTTATACACCGATACAATAGACACATGGTGGGACAGAATCCCCCTCTTGTATTCGTAGTTATACATAGTTTTGTTTATACCTGTCGCTGAAGTCACACACGCATCAAGAGAAAGGTGTGAACAACCTTAAAGTTTAAATTCAACCAATAGTTCAATTATTGGTAGTATTAAAGGTGGTAAATTTGTAACTTATTTTATAAAAACTACTATGATGCTAAAATTACGCGACGCTTTGGCGTTATAATCGCTATATCAAAGAAAGAACTATGTTGGCTTAGATAGTTTCGCATTCTGATGCTCAAGGAAGAAAGAATCGTGAGTTTTGTAAGTGTAGTGCACGTCGCTGCCATCGACTTGTTTTCCACCAAAAGAAACTTGGAATTATTCTAGTGTAGTATTGTCACGTTGCCATCAACGACGTGTTTGTCGCCAAGAGGAACTTAGAATTATTTTAGTATAGTAATAAGTTCTACTGTCAATAACATCGACAGCTCTTAATACCCACTGTAAGTCGATAAAAGAAGAATTATTAATACTTACTTTCCGCTTACTAATCGTCGGTAAGAAAGCACTTTACAAGAGTAACATTAGATAAAAGATTCATTTAGCAAAAGCTATAAGGAAGTTAGCTATTAGTAAAACCAACATTAAGAAAGACAATTAGAAGACTGAATATTCAAATACTTAACTAATAAAATAATGAAACGGGTATAACAGCCAACATTAACTTATAATTTAGTATCATTACACGATTAAAGAATATATTTTAGAATAGGAAAGATATGAATACAAATCCTAAAGAATTCCAAAACAATGTTAATTAAATAAAGAATTAACATAGGATTAATTATATTAATAATAAACCAAAAGGAGGGAGCAACAAGACGCTTTAATCTAACGTAAGGAATAAACGATTAATTAATATCAAAAGGAAGGTTAATCTAAAGGATTAGTAATAAAGAAAAATAAATGTTAAATTAGTATTAAGAATATTCTAGAACTAAAGTATTAGGTTTAATGAGATAAGAATTAGGACAAAGGGCGCGAAACATTGTTATCGAATATGGTGCGACGACGTCCGGTGATAAGGTGAAATAATACCCGAAGTAGAAATAATGGAGCAATATCACCGCTAATACCTAGAACTACACCCGGTGATAACTACATTTCAAAACAGTAATATTCCAAAAACCACATCCGGGCTTCTTGGAATTTCGTACAGAACACTGACGCCGTTCCGCGCCACGCGCTGTTTTTGGGCTGGACCACGCGTGCGCGTATGCGCGCGGAACCGCCGCGTATGCGAGGAGGCACCTTTTCGACAGTCAACCAAGGGGAAATCCAGCGAAAACCTGTCAGAGTCTACTACCAACGCTCTGCTTGAATAGACATGTCCTCTGCAGCTCTGCATATAAAAATATTAGTAAAAGAGAATTTTTCTAAGTATGAAGATTAACTTAGAATATTTTTATCGTTGTGTTCTTTAATACACGCAGATACTAAGCTACTAGAGTAAAATTGCTAAGGAATATTACAATAAAATACATTTTGTCAAATAATAGTTAGGTTTTTGTGTGCAAAAATTAAAATATACATTATAAACACGTTATCGGTTCGGACATATTAAATTTAGTTTTAAACCAAATGTAATCCTAGTGTTAGTGCATTTTCAGTGTTTATTAAATAAATTTTTATTATTGTTAAATATTATGTGAGAATTTTGATTTGAATCCAATTCGCATTTCCGCTAACGTATCTAATTAGACGTCGTCTTGACCAACCACCCTTAGCCTAAGGATACCGTTAATAACTGATTTCACAAACTATTTACGAAGAAAGCAAGGTATTTTGTATACAAAAAATAATAAATTTTATAGTATTAGTTGTATCAGAAGTATTTCAAGGTTTTATATGTTTAATTTAGTTTAAAACTATGAACATGCCTTAGATATTTAAATTTTATATTACATTATAGCTAAGTATGCTGAAATGAAAATGTATTATAGGCAAATAAATCATGCTAGAAATTTATAGTATCGTGCATCTACCATTTTATCTACAGCTGATCAAGTTTGGTACAAGTACATATATATGGAAGAAATGTTAGAAAATATTACTGATAAAATTTAATATAAAATTAAGTTATTTTTTATTATGTAACTTGATTTTATAAAAATTTATTATAGGAGCATGTCAAGTTTTTAAGAGATGGATGGAATGAGAAGTCGATGATCAAGCATGGCAAACATATTTTAAATTTGAATTACAATATAAAAAAATACAAAGAGCAAGGGAGATATATGAACGTTTTGTAATGGTTCATCCTGGTGTAAAACATTGGATAAAATCAATCAATATTTGTAGAAAGTACATATATTTCTCGATGTTGGCAAATGAAAATCAGTGGAACGGGAAACTTTCTTGATTGTGAATATTATACATTAATGTTCAACAATACCGTATCAGAAATGTAATAATGCGAACGAGTTATAGAATACTAACTAAATATAACTGATTCCTTATGTGTCTTTCATGATAATATGAACATCTTTACTCCTGTGTTAATCAAAAGCTTCAGAGCGCTATTTTAATCGTAAATGAAACGATTTGATATACTTCTGTTATATAACATCTCTGTCGGTATTAATCGTTTCCCGGCTGTCGGTAACTCTCTAATTCCTTTTTATAATTTCGTGTGGTTCTGATTAAATTTATGGTGATAAATCTAATCGTTTGGTAAGTGCTTCCACATAGTCTAATCATCACTCGTTTGCCATTGTGATGCGCGTATTGTTTTTGACGGTCTATGGAATTTTAATTTCTATGATCACGCTTTTTCCGCGAAATTTATTTTTGGTTGCTGTGTG
Source organism: Dolichovespula media (assembly GCA_911387685.1). Taxonomy (NCBI): domain Eukaryota; kingdom Metazoa; phylum Arthropoda; class Insecta; order Hymenoptera; family Vespidae; genus Dolichovespula; species Dolichovespula media. Next base: position 207,474 of record OU426866.1, read on the forward strand.
AGTCAGCACAATATTCGAAGTCAGTCAGCAATACCAAATGATAATCATTAAAAACACAAGGTAAGGATTTCTATACAATTTTTTCCTAATAAATAAACGCTTAAAATTAATAGAACATTATAATTAAATTAATGATAATCAAATTAATAATCATGGAAAGCATTTGTGAAAAACATAATTTTTAGAATCTTCATATTATAGAAGTAAGCATTAAGAAGATTAGCACTTTCTATGTTATGTAACTAGATTAATATATATATATATATATATATATATATATATATATATATATATATATATATTCAAATATAATGCAGCATGTAATTTAGAAACTTGATTTTGTCATTGCAGGTTATTCAAAAATGGATTTAAAAATGTGATAAAATAAAATTATATTGTAGGTTCATATACTATATTATATCAATCGAATTTATTTTGAAATTATAAAAAAAGAAATATTAATCACATTCTGCAAAAGTTAGAATTTTAATAAAATCAGTTCAACTGTTTCGTTAATTTCTAATATAAACATGCTTATAATTAATTAGGTGCCATTTTAAAAACTTTTAAATAAATTCAGTTTGAAATTTTGAACTAATTCTGAACGAGAAAAATACATATATAGCATTAAAAAATTGAATGTTCTTAAAACGTAACAGAATACGAAATTTCATTGAACTTGGAGACAATTGATAATTAAGTTTTTACTTTGATAAATTTGATATTATCAAAGACATATCAGTGATGGGTGAAACAAGTTTAAAATTAATTTTTTTTTTTTAATTGTCAAATTTAATGTATGCAAGGTTAAAAAAACTCAGATTTTTGTTTCTTACTATTACTGTAATGTAATTGACCGTTAAAACTAAATTCTTTTTTTTAACTTGTACATTCATTTTCATATGTAATTTTTTTTTAGCTCTTTTCTTTTCTCAAACACAACTAAATTTTCTAAGTTTTTTCATCAATGATTTTTGTCTTGCTTTGCGATCTTTAACTATTAAACCAATAGTGAATATCAAAATCAAGGATCTTTTAAATATTGTTTTCTTGTGTCTGCGATGTGACAAATGCTATTTTTTGATTGGTGAGAATCGATTATATGATACTTTTTCTTCTTCTTTTGTTTATTTTCTTGCAGTCATTAAGTTGTGTTCTTTCTTTATTATATTCTGTGTTTTGAGTTTCTGTCTTTTTGTGTTTTACGTATTCGCTTTTTACGTTTTAGCTTCTTGGTTTATCGACCTCTGGATCACTTTTTTCAATCAAACCTATAGATTGGTTAATTTTGTTTGAATATAGCTATTTTATATAGAGAGTATCATCCTATTTAAATCAATTACCAAATATCTGTGATAATACAACAAATATCTGCGATGATATAAAAGATTTTCTTATTATCAACAGTTACGCAGATTTTTGAGACGATTGATTTAAATGAGACCCTGTATTATATAGATATTGAATATAAATTATAAAATATACACGTTTCGAATGAAAAGACCAGGCGATATACCACTGTGTCAGTCACATTGATGAATAATATTGGTAAATATTATTGCTAATTATTATCTAATAATGATTTTTTTCTTTTTTTTTTTACAAGATTTTATATCATATAATAAATTAAAAATAAAAATGAAATTTTTTGTTCCTTTGTTCTATGCTATTGTATTTTCAGAAAAATGGAAGGCATTTGGAATGAATTAGAAAAATTCTATGGATTACAAGTAGCAAAGTTAGTTAAATAATATTTTTACTTACGCAAAAATTAAGAAATTTTTTTAATTTCTTAATGATATTTCTTTCCTTTCAAATCAGATATTGTCAAAGCAAGAACTTGATACTTGAGAAAACAAAATGTGGCGCAATTAAATTGCCTAATTGTGCAGATCTTATGGAGTGTTCAAGAATTTTACAAGATAAAAAAAAACAACCCATATCTTCTAATTTGTTGACATCGCAGTTCAGTATTTTTACACCATCATCAAAAAGTAAGAAACAGAAGAATAAATTTCAGTATCATTGAAATTTCATTCTAGTATAGTATTTTATTGTTTTCAGACAAAATTTTAAGTAATGAGGGAAAAATCAAAGAAAAACATAATCCTTATCTTAATAATATAAATTTAAAAGTTATATTAAGAGAAAAATCTAATTTCCTATCAACTAAACCTGTTTCGAACAATTGTATCCTTGATACAGCCCTATCTGTTAAGGACATATATAATAATATAATAAGGATTAAAGTGAATAGATTTGATAGTATAGAAGTTGACTGGAATTATTCTAATGAGTTAATGTTTATTTTGAAAAATTTTCAAAAAAAGCATAAGAATTACTCATATAATTCTCATTTAAATAATATATTGGAAAATAAAAGTACAGGGGAATATTATGGCACATTAACACAATCATGGCAACAAATTGATGAAATTGAAATAGAAATAAAAAAAATTAATTATTTTTTTAAGAATATTTTAATTAAAGTAGTGCCTTTGGAATTATTTGGTTCCTACGAAAACATAGAAATTATTAGTAAGCTGATTTATTGCATTCTTAAAAGTGCAAGATTTCAGCCGATATATTTAAAATCATACATTAATAGGTTAAATGTAAGCTTTCCTCATTGTTTCAACTACATTAATTGTTTCAACCATGTATAAAATACTCGGAAGACTATATACATAATTTATGTTTCAGATTGATAAAATTGAGTGGTTGAAATTTATTAAAGAGGAGTCGGTTAAATGGCTTATTATCAGTAAACTAATTTTTTGGTTCATTACCAAATATATTTTTTTAATTATTAATAGAACATTTTTTTTAACAGTACATCCTGCCGCCATTGGCAAAAGATTATACATTAAAAATGGTAAATGGAAAACTATAACAAAACATTTTATCAATGACAGAGTCAATAAAAAAGTTTTTATTAATGTATTTGAAAACAAATGGTTTTCTCCAAGAAGCGAGTTGAGACTTTTTCTAAAACATTCTGGTTTGAGACCAATAGCAAAAACTAGGTAGGTATACTTGGATCAGTTATTTTTATTTGTGTGATTTTTGTATTTACATCATTAAGTAAGCTTATTACTTATAGTTATACTAGCAGAGAAGAAGATCATATGGTTATGTTATTGAGATTCTTAAGGCAGCTATGTGTTACACATTACGGGTTAGCATCAATGTCACAATTTCGAGATAAATATAAAACTATTGTTTATAAAAGAAATAATTATAACTGCAAGAAAATATGGCTAGTATCTTGTGACATAGATGACGCTTTTAGTTCAATACGATTGGGTACAATTATAATCTTCTAGCTATTATATATGTTATGGCCTAAATAATTAATACAAGTATTATGAATATAAACCAATAAAATCGAGCTCTATAATAAATTTATTATAGAAAATTATCTAAAAAGACGCAATCCTAACATTACAATTTATTACAGTATTTGATTTTATTTGTCATTATTCTTAACGACTGTATTAATAACTTAGTCTGTAACATATATACTGACTGATTATCCATATATTTATTAATCCATTTTTCAGATAAATTATATAATATAATCAAAATTTTGTGCCAAAATCTTCCAAATAAATTGGGCCTTAAATGGATGGCACTTTTGCCTGTTAAAAGTAAAACTGGAAATTTAATATTTGAACAATATTTTGTTGATTTGTATGTAGCACTACCAATTGGAACAATTCATGCTCCTACAACTATAAGTATGAATAAAACGCATATTACTTATATAATGAAACATAATTTGTTAAATGATATTAATAAGTGCATATTTGGTCAAAAAGTATGTAATAACAAATCTTCCACATTTATATGTAATGATATCACAATTAATAATTTTTTCTTTTGTCTTAGATAGAAATAAAGAAAAGAAAATATTTATTAAATAAGGGTATTCTACAGGGAACTATTCTTTCAAATGTATTTTCTGATATATATTATAATTACATATATCATCAGAAAATGTCTGAATTTATACAATCCGGCATATTATTTCGATATGTAGATGATACATTATATCTCAGTGAAAATAGAGAGTCTGCTGAGAAGTAAGATAAATTAAATATAGTTAATAGTAATCATAGAGTTATGCATGTGTCTGTGGTATGTATGTGTGTGTGCACGTGTGTATTTATGATATATTATGCTTTATATATTTTTATAGATTTATGAAAACAATAAATGAAGGATTTCCTGAGTACAATTGCAGCTTTAAACAATCCAAAATACAAACTAATTTGCCTCATAAAACTCATTACTCTACGAATGAAATAAAATTCTTAGGATATAAAATAAATTGTGATAGCTTGGAATCTTTACCATATTTTAAAGATGCTCATCCTTCTTATTTGTTTACACTTGCTATGAAAAATAAGAAACACGAAGATGCTATTACGTAAGTACTATTTACATAAGCTTTTAAAACAATTAAAAGGTATTCCACAGTACTTTGATTAGTTAAACTTTTTATAATTATTCATAGGATGTTCAAACAAAGAATTACTAATCACTCATATCTTAGAATATCAAAAATTATATTATATGATTCAAGAAATTGTATACATCGTTTAAAAGTTGTTATAAAAAAAATATCTATCATGCAAGCATGGCGAGCTCTTATGTTCATACAAAAGCTATTTGATATACATCAACTATATACAATTTATCGCAAGATTTTTCTTATTATTAAGATAAGTAATAGAAAGATTGTAAGAGCCATTTTAAATCGTATGGAAGGTACATTAAAAAGTTCAACTACATGAGAATTGAAGATACAGATTTTTAAGCTTATATTGTATATTTTTATATTAAACAGGTATACAAAAGAAAATTAATTTTAATGAAGACAAAATGAGACAACAAATTTGTCTATCATTGTGGAATGCATACAAACGAATATTTTCCAATGATACAGTCATATATAAGATATTCGTCTGTTTAATCGAAAAAGAAATGGAAAGTTGGCGGAGATACATCGAAAAAAAAAATATACGGTTTATCCCATAAGAATATATTGGCGATTTCTTCATAAATTTATTTTTTCTTTTTATAACAAAATTTTATTTAAATATCAAATGTACATCTGAAATTCTAATACGTTCTTATTTAATAATAGGTCGATCTTCTTCATTAGCTAATACTAGCATCTTGACATGCTTTTTATCAATTTTTTTTAACATGATAAAAATAGTGATGCAAGTTGTGATTTTTAATAAATACAATCTATTGGAGTTTTTAATTTTAAAATATATTTTCCCTTAAGCTTTTGTTTCATTCATATATTAAACCATTTTGGATATTCAATATTTATCTCGAAGAACTCTATTCTCTTTAATGACAAACAAATCTGAGAGAATTTTAGCAAACATATATTGGAAAAGACTGTTTAAATTATCACAATCACTCTCTCAGTAGGTATCAGGTGTCAAAAATATCGCCGATATAGGACAGATTGTAAATATATTTGTTAATAGATCATATATATCACTAGAATCTAGATCTATTGATCACTTAGAATTTTTTGGATATCCATCGAAAGAAGACAAAAGAACTGTAGTAAAATAGAATATGATATTATCATATTGCCATGGGGTAGTAAAGTGTTGTTATATGTTAAGACATAAAACTGTTCCAAACTCTCTAAAAAAAATAATTTATAATAATTTATAAATAAAAAAAAATAATTAATATATAAGTATTTACTAATTATTTTTAAGAAAATATTCGACAAATTTTTAGCACCTAACATATTAAAAGGGTAACGCAAATCTCGCTTATCTGCACATAATTATGAGGACATTTCAAAGATAACCGACCTGGTAAGTACAACATGCTTTCCAAAAAATTCACCTACGAAAAGCATGACATGATCGACATTTTATGATCTATTTCATTGACGCGTTAGGACCTACGACAAGATATATGCTCTACACGACCTACGCTACACAACATGATTTTACGAATTTACCAATCATCCGACAGATGGATGATTGAATAATCAACGTCACAATCAATCTACCCAAGCTATCACATTATGGAAACGAGTTTTTTATTAGAATTAAAATGACGCTCGGAACGTCAATTCTAAACTCGCATTTACTTACAAGAAAGGGTAGGCAACCAAGAAATTCGAAAAATTCTGAAACATTGAATACAAATTTGTCGCCAATATTACAACCATATTCTTTACGTGTCATAATTCGATTTTAAGAAATTATATCATCCCAAATTTTTCGCTCCTCCAAAATTATCCCGCATCCTACCATCACTCTTTAAAAAACTTTAATTTAGTATACATATTGAATTACTTGTAAATACTCTTTTCGTAAATGTGATGAACATACATTAAAATTTTATTTTCGATAAAATAAACCAAATATTATGAAATTTGAAAATTATTTCAGCAATTCCTTTTTTTATTTAACTGATTTCAGGACACGATACTAGGATAATTTACATTTATTTTAAGTTCATTTACACGACAATTATTCATTTTCAATTTCATTATAACAATATAATAGTTTCTATTAATAAAATGAATATATAAGTATAGGCTGGTTTTTTATATTTTTACATATTAAAAAGTCATGTGAGTAGCAAACGACAAAAACAGTGAAACTCATGGTTTCTATTTGGTACAGGAATGTTATTCTTCATAGAAATGTTTGAAACGAAGATATTGGCCACACAATCGGTTTTCATCGCTCGCTACTTAACTCTTCAATATGTAAAAATATACAAAACTAATCAATGTGTATATATTCATTTTATTAATAAAAACTGTTATACTGTTATAATTAAATTTAATTCTTTGAATTTCATTACAATGTTACGTTCTACGTACGTTTATATTTTTGTTTCACTTACGTCGATATTTTCCTCATAGAAAGTTAGGAATGCGTAACCTAAGACTTATAAGAGGAAATAAATCGATGCTTTTCTGTATTTACAGATCAAATTTTCACTATCCTATCATGTCGTTATCAACATTCTATTATTCTTTGAACTTCAGGTAACTCATGTGTTCATTTAACACTTTCGAAGACATAAATAAAAGTTCGATATCTTTATATACTCTAATATTTTAACTTTGCTTATAAAAATATATTTCGACAAATTCTTCGAATCTCGTGTCTAGGACCTCGCCTCATAATACAATAGACTCATTAAATTTTAAACGAATCAGAATCGTAGGGATAATATTATTATCCAATAAGAAGCAAATCCTTTATCCTCGGCAAATTTCGTAGGTGGCGATCTAGAAGCATCTAAATAAGGAGAAGTCAGTAGGAATCAGTTAAAAAGATTTAAAAAATCAGTTAGTATTCGTCGTCCTGTTAAGCAGTACTAATTAATTAGTACATCGATGATTAATTTTTAAATCTGTATTCTGTACTCGGTGAAGCTGATGATTAATCAACAAGTTCGTATTCTACATTCTTAAAAGCCGATAGCTAAATAATAATTCCGTATTCTGTAAAATCGATAATCAATTAATAAGTTCAAATTTTGTATTTTGTAAAACTGACAATCAATTAAAAAGTCTGTGTTCCGCATTTCATATAAGAATTTATCAGACTGCATTCAAAAAGTCAGTAAATTTGCAATCAAGTTGAACAATCCGTATTCTCTTACTAGTCCTACTTAACCCTTTGACTGCGGCGCGCTCTCGGACGAATCCATCTATATGGACGGCGCGTTTTTCGCTTGTCAGTCGCTGCGATTAGTGGACAGTGACCAAAACAGTACCTGGAAATTTGATGCCATTCTTAGGGTTTAAAAAATAATAATGGCAAAAAAATTAAAAATATCAATTTTTTTATTTATATTAAGTAACTTTTTAGCTATTTTAATTTACTTAACTTATTTCGTACATTCCTTCAATAATAATCGGTAATTAAATATAAAGGAAAAAATCCAAAATCTATAATGTAACACAGGGTATGACAACTTTAACAGGATATTTAGATAATTTTAACATAATAAAAATAATAAAACCATAATGAATGAATAAAGATAGTAATAAAAGAGTTATAGTTAAAACATAAAGAGGGCGTATATATACACTTTTCGTATATATTGATGGATTTGAGAAGGCGTATATATACGTCTTTAGCATTCAAAGGGTTAATATTATTCGTCTAACTCATTGAGACGAGAAATCACTCTTATACACCACATACAGAAAAGATAAGTGTTGTTCGGGAAGTTCGTGCCGATTATGAAACGCAAAAGATTTAAATTCTAGTATTATTATTATTAAAATATTATCGGCACGAATTTTCTGGACAACTCAAATCTTGAAGGTCACAAGATTTATGTCTTTGTATCCTATCGCTCGTCATTGACTTCACGTTTTTTAAGTTCTTTAATTTTTGTTATGTTCGCGAGTTGCATTGCATCGATCGAAATAGATTTCAGTCAGATCAGACAAGATTTCTACTTATTGAATCTCTGTCGATGGTTGTGAAACGTGAAAATCGTAGTTTTTTCCAGTCGATTGAAAACTTTTATCTAGAATCTAACTAAACAATTTCTTGATTTTTATATACTTCAATGAAACGAATTGATTGCCGATTGACGATTGATTCCAGATCTCTAGGAGCAGTTTTTTAAAATATTCCTCGGGTGTCAGTAGTTGTCGGTATTAGAGGATAAGAACTTTGGTATATCTTGTAATAGCTCGATCCCCGTTGATAATTGCAGTATCTCGTGTATCTCGTGACCAATTCTGCTGACCATTAATATGGAAATCCTGCATTCGAGTATATATGTGACCTTTCCATCTGTGGAGAAGGTGGCGGTAGTTTTTTCATGATCGTTATATATATTCATCCTGAAACATTTTCCTCTGCTCTAGTAACTCTCCATATTTCAAAAAGTTAAATTGTAACTTCTGAATTCCCAAAAATTGTTTCTAGATTTGTAATTTCAGAAATCGTAGGTTCGAGATTAAATATTTTTTTTTTATTATATCAATATAAACGAACATAATCAACTAATCTATTCTTTTTTCAATTACATTTAAATTTTAATTAAAATTCAAGTTCAGAAAACTAATCATTTATTAGTTTGGAATGCACACTATCACTTTTGTTTTGTTACTTTTATATACTGTATTTCTGTACATATATTTATATATACACATACTTAGGTAATAAATCAATTTTTATGACATATAGACTAAAGGATAAAACATAATACTAAAAATGTTTAAAAAGTTTGTTAATGGGTGTCTGGATATAATAGAAACAATATCTAGAGCTAGGAAAAATAAATTTTATATGCCTATAATACGGAACCTATTATATATTTCTAAAATTAAAAAAAAATTTTTTACATAATTCTTTTACATAATAAAATTGTATATTGTAAACACGATTATCAAAGATATGATAGTCGCTCTAATTTTACTATACGCTTACATACTAATTATATATTTTAGATTGTGACTTCTTGTGCTTATTCTATAGAGTGTCATTTTAGTAAGTTGTACTATCAAGTTCTCCAATATTATGTTATCAAATTGTATAATATTGTAAATTCTAGCTATACTTTGCATCCATAAGGAAATCTTCTTTATATGAACATAGAATAAGAATAGTAATGAACGTAAAAGAACAAATGCACAGACAAGTGAAAATGGTAAAGTAAAATTACAGCAATAAAAACGTTCGAAGTTATTATTGAGAATCATTTAACTGATATGACGCCAAAATCACTTATCTTATATCATTATAAGATAACTTATCTTACTATAACTTACTGAACTTACTATTGCATCTGTTACAACTACGAGCCGGTTTGAAGGTACGCGTCTCGCACCGTATCAGCGAGAATTGTCATTCGCACAGAGAAATTGTTCTCTGTTTCTTTCTTGGCGTCAAAGTTATAGACCCGCTGGACACGATGAAAAGGGCGGCAGTACTATGCTAGGATACCGAAGGCCGTTACCCAATACCACTTGCCTAATCTTTTGAGAGGATCTTATGTTGGCTCTTGGTTAGGTTGTGCATAAAAATGTAGCACCAGTTTAATATACCAAAAATGGTTTATTTGAATGAACTGTAGATGTTGGTAGGTGTTCTGACAATTATGATATAAAGTCACGAAGTTTGTATGGTATAATGTACAATTTCTTCGGATTCTAAGTTCTAATTCAGAAATAATAGTCTATTTTATCTAATTGTGTCTTGACTGCTCTTTTAGTTGATGTTTATTTGCTGATTGACTTTTAGATACTTTTGACTAGTGCTTATTCGACGACTGACTTTTAGATACTGACTTCCCGACGCTTCTCCAAATATTAAATAAGTCAGAATATTAGAAGAAGTAAAGGGAAGAACGATATTGATTGGTTATGTACGGGCAAAGACATTCCTTCAAATTGTTTAAGCCTTTGAAGAAAGTCTTTGTCGAAGAGATCGTATAAAGCGTTACTGTAGCGAATTTATATTTGAAGACGTGACCGGAAGGAAGCAAACAAGTAGAAAAAGAGAATGGGAAAAACAAACATTGAAGCAAGAGTAGGCAAAGCCGATAATCGGATCAAAAACGAAATCTTTTAAAGGCATAGAAATTAGAGAACAAAAAAAAGAGGAAAGAAAACGCTTGTTGTTCGACTTTGCTCTCTTGTGCTTCAACATTTACTACACGCTTATCTAAACGATATGCGTTCGAAAGCTTCACTCGAGAAATGGCGCTGCCGCGAGCAACATCACGATTACCTCCTCAAGCAATGAAAATGAGGAATGAGGCTCTTATAAGAAGCAGCACGAAGTTCGAGAAATTAATTGAAGCGTAATCAGGCTAACAGTCAAACAGTCAAATACTCACTTTACAATTCACAAATATTCACTTTACAAGTTCACACTACCTCCTAATCTTAAGTTAACACGCGTAGTTCTAAATCAAATATCTCCGGTCCTCCTAAATCTACTGTAAACGATCCTTTATTCGACTCGCATTGAAACTAAGTTCCTAAATTATGATCAAACATTAGAATTATTATTTTAAATTTCGTTAATACTTTTATTAAGTATATATATTTATTTTGATTTAAATACAACTTCCATACACTACCCGATGTTTTAATTTTATAGAGTATTTATTTCAGTGAGAGTAACCCGCACAATGACATTCTCTGCTTGGATCATTATATTTTAGTATTTGACGTGACGTAGATCTAGAGAAAGACAAATATACGAAGAGGTCACAAAAATCAATGAATGGAAACGCGCATTTCGAGAATGCTAAGAAGCCGTTAGTTTACCTTATTTCAATGTCACAAATTTCAAATTTATTTCTATATCAATGTCACAAATCACAAGAATAAAGTAAAATCCGTACCTTTATTAAACCTCTTCAACACAGGGTTATACGCGAACAAAGCCTTAGATATGAATTGAGACAGAAAGACGTATCTTTTTTTTCATAACACAAAAAAATATGAAGATTTCTACTCCGATGATTGAATTCGAGGAGTTCGATAAAGCCGACGGAAATGTAAACGAATCGGACCGAATATCCTCGATTCAAACAAAAGGATTGGAGAAGGACGCTAAACCTGCGGAAATCACTGCTTCAATTTTACGTCTTCAGAAAAATCGCCCGCTTGATTCTCTCACCAATCGTCCCTGTAATCTCGATTCGAAAAAGCACTAAAAGTCCTGAAGCTACGAGACTTATTAAATGAAGAAGAAAGAGAAATAGCTAATGAACAAGCATTAGAATTACTTCATTTGTCTGACGAAATTTATAAATAAGCGACTTATTATATAACCATGTCATTCGATTATCGGTATCACCTTATAACTCGCCTCTTTATATCGTTCAAAAAAAGTAGACTTAGTAATAAAAAATGGCGAGTATAGGATATTAAATTTAAAACGGTCAAAGACAGTTATCCTCTGTCGAGTACCACAGAGATACTACATCAGTTAGGAACCGCTAAATATTTCAGTACATTCGACCTTTTATCTGCTTTTTACGAGATTGCGATGAGTAAAGAAGAAGTACCTAAGATCGCTTTTGCCACACCCTACAGACACTAAGAATTTATTCAAACTAAAAAACGCACCTTTTAAATTCCAAAGACTTATGAATTGCATATTATCATTATTACAGGCAAACGAATTGTTCGTTTACTTAGCACTAATTTTGCGGGACCCATCAATTTGTCGGATTTCAAATTTCGAAATAAAATACCCAAAAAACCATTGCAATAATTTTAACCATTTTTCATCGTAAATTAATCATTTCATCCAAAGAATTTATACACACAATTATTTTTTCTTAAGCCTTCTAATTTCTGAAATTTGTATGTAGTATACCTATCTCTACGAAACTTGTCAAATTGACGGGCTAGCTGATTTCATAAACAATCCTTGCATGTTTGCTTCGTTCGTAAAATCATTCCTCCAATAATAAATATAAGAATAAAGGAAAAATCTTTACTAAGATGCCTTCAATTTGATATCTCAATTGCGACTTGATAATGTAAACTAAAGTAATGGTTTCAAATGTAAACGTGTTTCAATGTAAACAAAATTTGATGTGGACGTCGTTGACCAAATGGCACGCAAATATAGTGTGAAGCAGGGAGTTTCCGATGGCCCTTTCCAGTTTTTTTTCAATATTTTAGATTTGGCAGCGATGAACGCGTAGATATTATATAAAGAATGCACCGAATCGAAAATATCCAGAAAGGACTTCATATTTTGTTTAGCCGAGGAATTAGCTGGAAAAGACAAGAAGAACATTTTCCAAAGACCAGGCGCTTCATTTCTGTCACCTTCAACGTTAGAAGTTCGAAAAAATTGCCAAGTGGGCTACTGCAAAAAAAATAGAAGCAATAATTGTTGTATATATTGCAAAAAGATCGTATACGGAAAATGCACAATCAAAATTCAATATTTTCGTAAAAAATGTGCTGAATAAATATGATTACCCTATACCGTTAATATTATTGTTATCATTTTCGTGATAATTAAAAACAAAGGCTTTTTATTTATTAATAATTTATTTAAACGTAAAGCCTAATATCGTTTAATTCAGATTTAATTTGAATAAATCAATTTTTTAAAGAAAATGTGTATTTTCGATTACCCGTCAATTTGACGGGTGCTTGTAGAGATAGGTATATAAGAAACGCCCGTAAACCTAGTGTTAACTAAACTAAACTACACAACTAAACGAAAGAGAGAGAGAGAGAGAGAGGAGAGAGAGAGAGAAAGCTACCTTCTATTTAACGCCTCGGCTTTTAGTTTCAACATACATTCGTCACATTCCACATACATACATCTACTCTCCCCCTCCCCTTCTTTCCCCCTTTTTCTCTCCAATTTCCTCATCCACCACTCACCCTCTCCTTCCTGCCTTAACTCTCTCATTCTTTCCCATCAGTTCTTCCCCTCCTCTCTATCCATACACTCCCTCACACGTGTTCCCATATCTCCATACCTCCCCCGCACATCTTACACCTTTCCTTCTCCTTTGCTTCCCAATACCTCGCTCCTCTCATCTCATTATTCATCATGTACCTCATAACCCTTCTCTGTCTACTCTTCCCCATTCCTTCCTCAGATACACCCCTTCCTATTTTTGCAATTCTCTGTCCCTCTGCTCCCACCCGTTAGATACTTCCTCTCCTCTCCTCTTTTTCTAGATCAATTACAGCACGTGAGAATTTTTAGTACGCTCGACTTAGAAAATGAATTTTTCCACGTTCTCATGAACGAACGAAAATCAGCTATACGTCGTTTATTGTACCTGACAACCAATTCGAATTTCTGCGGATGTCGTTCAGATTATGCAATTGTTCTTCTGTGACGGTGATCTGAGCAAGATTTTTGAGGCGATTGAAAGAGGGGAGACGAATGGTTATATAATTAGAGGAGAAATCCTTTACAAAGAAGCGATTTGGCGGGAAAATGCCCGACTACATAGTGTTGATAGAAATATTTCAGACATAGACACATTAATAGACTACGCGATTAATATGGCATTATAAAGAATTATGGAATGAATCGAATACTGTAATAAATTTGAATTTTAAGGTTATGTCTTGTAAGATTATTTTATAAGATCGACACTTATAGAGTCGAATAAGTAAATTTTAGTGTATTCTTATATTTAATTTAATTTTATTTTAATTATTTTAATTAAATTTTATAGTATATGTAAATATTTTTTTTATTACTGTATATTTAAGATATCTGTAATAAAATAGAGACCCAATTAAAATTTATATAAAAATATATAAATATAAAACCTCACATTATGATGTCAATATGGACTCGATGAAACAAGTTGAAAACAATTCGACTACATAGATTATCACCTAAAACCTAGTCGATTCATACAATATGCTGTATTAAAATATGATGTATTATGATATGAAATAAAAACGTTTTATTAGTAAAGAATTAAATTATAAGTATATACAGTATAAATATATATGTGTATGTGTAGCGTATGTATGCAGGTGTGTAACATGTATATAGCACGCAACGTAGCATGTGTAACACATACGCACATATTATAGAATATATACATAAATCGAATACGATACAAAATATGATTTATTTCGATTAATAAACAATAAATTATTGATCTGAACACAAAAAACTTGAAAATTTTCACACGTAAAAGTCATGTTATTGGCGATTGTTGACGCACACGTGCGCAACCTCAGATATCTATAGTTCTTTCTTCTAAAGGCCACATATCTCTATTGGATCATCTATTCCTAGGAATTCCTTGTCTAATAACTAAGGAAACGCATTGATAAACAAATTTAATGTCACCTTTGTGCGAACTTAAGTATTATTTAGTAAAGTGCCTAGTTTTCGATAGTGTGTCGAACCGAGTACTTACTCTTCTCAAATAACGATGTAGACATTCATGGTTCCATACGGTCACTACGACAAAAGTCCATTGTCTAGAATGTTTAAATATTTCAACGAATTATCTTGATCAGCTCCTGATCAATGGGCATCTATCCTTGCCTTTTCATGCCCAGATTTTACTTCAACCCTGTTTGTTATATTAGAAAAATAATTTGTATATACTTCTGGCCTAAACATCATTATCTCAAAACGATAAGTACGGCTTTATTTTTAATTTACTTTTTTAATCACTTTTATAATCACTAGCTCAATGGTACATCATCCTGTATATTAGTCGATTTTCGAATGCTACTTTTTAAAGAATTGCGTTTGCATGTTTGACGATATGGGGAATAAAAGGTATGCCTAGCAAACATAACTTTATATATAATACGTATAATTTTTAATCTCATGTAATTTTTTCTGCAACTTTTTTCATTTGTTTAAATTATTTCGATAGACGTTGAATTGTAGCTATTTATTTTTGCAGTTCGGAGTAAAAAATTATACGTTTTGACAATTTTTATATTTGTATATCATATTTTTAAAGTTGCGGACAATAGGTCGCGAAATTACGAATTTTGCGGTATGGCCATTGTACAAGTGGCGTACTGCGCACGCATTTGGGATTCATCCAGCTTCCTTGCTGTTAATGAAATCGCCATTTTGGATTCTGTGGTATCGGTTATGATGAATCGGTCATCCTATTACTTACAGATAATTGTAATACTTTTTGTCTATTTTTTATATACTAATCGGTTGCTGTTATGTCATGAGGAACGCAACTACGATAGCGTTTCCAGATACGCGTCTCGCACCGGACCAGCAATGATTTGCACGGAGAATCTTCCCCGTCTCTTCCTAATCGTCAGTTGGACGCGATAAATAAGGGTGGCGGCACTAGGTTAGGATACCGCTGAAAGCTGTCAGCAAAATACCGCTCGCTGCGTTCCCGCAAATTAGTGGGAGAACGCGAATTTTTTTGAAGGATCTTGTGTAGCTCACTATGTTGATGCGCGTAAATGAATATAGCGCAAATGTAAAATATCACAATATATTTCGGTGCAGTATAATACAATTGTTGATATGTGGTTAGTTGTGTTGGCTATTTCTGAGGAATGATAAAACTTGGAGGTCTAGATGTTGTTAGACTGAAGAATGTAACAGTTCGACTGAGTTTTCGGCGCTTATCCAACTATCCGCGAAAACGATGATGAGATTAGGAAAGGGAATGAACAGGCCGGTATACTTATACTTGCAAAATAATACATTTATATAATTAAAAAATTCTTTAATTATCGTGTAAAACAAAATATGTTTTTTAATATCTCAAATGACAAAATATTATATTTCCATAATCACTGACTTAATTAAAAAACATATTCTGATCATCTATAATTTAAGTGCCAATTTCTTATCAACTTACAATTAAGTAAGCATAGTAGCATACTTTATAGTAGTATACTTTACGTGATGAAAATTAAATAAGATATTTTCTGCTCTTGTACCTAAAAATATAATAAGATTTTAGATTTGATTAAAGAGTTAAGAAAAAATTATTATTATTCTTAATAAGTTAGAATTAATAAACTACAATTAATAAGTACAATTATTTTCGAGAAGTTACTCAAAACTTACTCTCCAAGTTACTCTGTTATTTCAAAATATGAAGAACCTTCAATCAGCATCTTACCTCGAAGCAAATTAAACTATACAACCTTTTTGCATTTCAAAATCTTTCTTTAATGTGTCTACAGAGAACACGAGTCAAAACGGTTGTTGAATATTTAATGTCTTAGTACTTAGTCTACCAAGTACCAAACCTCCAAGATTTTATAATATTTTAGAGTATTTTGTACGTTTTTCTAGTATTTTACACGCTTCTATAGCTTTCCTTTCATAGTAACAAAAGAAATTTAATGAAACAATTATGATAATAGACATAAAATTTTGATAGAATATCTTAATTAATAATAAAATATCCGTTAAACATTTTTTCATAATGATGTATTCGCTTCGAATTCTCTAACATCTTTTACCTCTTTCTTCCTGTTTAACAACCGAGATACTTCCATTATCTAACATAAACAATCTTCAAAGTAAATATTTAACAAATAGCTTCGCTATCATGGAAATACCATTTCTAATGCAGGCAATACACCTTCGCTCCGATCCCTTCATTCACTGGCGTATATTCTGAAGTGGTAATACGTTACTTTGTAAAATTACAGTTTCTAAACATTGAATTCGCTCGTCAATCGCTTATTTCTCTCTCTCTCTCTTTCTTTCTGAATGTAAAACTCTTCGAGCTGAATAAATACGATCAAAATTTACATAAATCAATCATTCAAACATTTACATACAATTCAAATCAAGTCCTTTCTAGTTCGATTTGGTTTACCTAGGTTACCATCTAGAAACAAGTAATAACATAGTTTTGATAATAAGTACTTTGATTAAAAGATAAGATAAAAATATAAAAAATACCCTATGATGATCAACTTTAAATTTTCATTCAACCATTAGAAAATTAGAAATAATCATTACTGTAGAAAATAACACGATTACAGACTTTCAATAACAAATCTAAGTAATGTAAGAGATCGCTCACGACGATATGTGTATATATTGAAACATCAACGTAACTCTCGCATTTTTATTAGATCTTACTGTATTCGTTAACTTAAAACGCGCAATTGATATGCACATGATAAAAGATGAAATACAAAATACAAAAAGTATCCTTGACTAATCAACTTTGAATATTCATTCACTGAATAAGAAAAAAAGTTTACTAGAATATACAGGATGATTTATTCAAATATGAAGATTAACAAGTGTATAGAATTTATACCTTATATAGAATATTTATATAAAATGTATTAAGAATCGCGCGTGGATGTGTGGTCATTAATCATATGTATTAGGTGTACAACTTTACTTCGCCGTTTTTTTCTCTATCTTTCCCTTTATCTCTTTTATTCTCGAGGTAGATCATCGATACGCAATCAAGATTTTATCAACCGAGAAATAGTATGCATTTGGAATACTAGAAAAAAAATAATATAAGTACTATTTCAATGAATATTCGTTTGACAAAAGATCGTAATCTAAGAAAACCTGTTTTTACTTTCCATTTGTTCAGGTGTTTGAAACGACTAAAAACTAATTATTAAATAAATCAATAATTACAAGGAAATTATTATGAAAAACTATTGAACTATTTACTCAAAAGAATTCTAAGATAAAAAATAAAGATGTCACAAAAATTTGAAACAAATAACATCTCAGTCATTTCATCTATAAAGTTAATGAATCTTTGTAAGTATAATAAGTAGTGATTTATCAGACGTATTTTTCAAAAATGATTATTTATAATTTGTATATTATTTTCACGAATATTTTTTGAACGTGACGTCTCGATTTGTGAACAGTTCATCCTGAAAATCACGTGTTTGGCTACAGATTAGTATATTGAAAGAGAATATTTGTAATTATAAGGACAACAAAGCTTTGTTGCAGTCAAAGAGCAAAATAGAACACAACAAATAAATTTAACCTTCCTTCTTAACATATTCGTCGCCACATCACCCATATTTGGATAACGGGTATACTTTCGTTGGGACCTTGTCATCCAGATATGGGTGACTTTCATCTTGTTCAAGAGATTTAGAAACAAACACAGTCGAGAAAAGCTACGCAGCGCGATAGCGCTTAGAATATATATTGTAACGTCGTCAATTAGGTCACAAACAAAAAATGAACAATTTTGTCAGCCAATTTTTGAACCGTTTTTGGTCAGTGCTATACTTTACCGGGATTGGGGCGTTTTCGCTCCTTATTAATACAGCCAGAGCTCTTCTGGAATACCGCTATGTTGTCTCGTGTTTATTTAATTTCAATCAGGAAGTTACCCTCCGTTCTCCGGTTGGAATTATTGACCCCATGTGTCGTCCAAATAATAATAGAACTTTAATTATGTAACAAAAATTATTCAACACTTTAATCGAATTTTTTATTTAATATAAATAAAAAAAAAAAGAAAAAATACAAATAAACAACAAAAGAGTACAAAATAAAACACAAAAAGTACAAAATAAAACGTAAGAAAAAGTACGAAATAAAACGAAAAAACTTAAATACTTGACCCTTAAATGGAATTCTAAGAAAAGAGGAATAAATTATTAGATTATTCATCTTTTCTTTTGCTTAATTTTACCATTTCGCTTGGTTCTTACTACGCCGTGATTACAATTTATTCGGCGAGTTATAGATTTTATTCCGCGCGGCGATCACGACTAACCAGAACGAGATTTAATGGACTTTTTGATACTAATCCGCTGACTGACTTTTCAAGATTTATTTCGTTGACTGACCTTTCAAAACTGATCTTTGAGACTGATTTGCCGGCGCTTCTCCAAATATTCTATAAGTTAGAATATTAGAAGAAAGGAAAGGAAAGAACGACATTGATTGGCGGTGTAAGGACAAAGACATTTTTCAAAAGTATTTGTCGAAGTAATCATGCAACGAATTTACACTTAACGACATGACCGGACGGAAATAACAAGTGACAAAACGATCAGAAGATAAATATCGAGCAAGAGTACGGCAAAGTCGATAATCGGATTATAATTAAAATCGGCTTTCTTCCTAAAAGAAGATAATCTTGACATAGAATTGGAAAGAAAATAGATAAACGCTTCTTATTCGATTTTGCTCTCTCTCTCTCTCTCTCTCTTTCTCTCTCTCTCTCTCTCTCTCTCTCTCTCTCTCTCTCTCGTGCTTCAATAAAACAAAGGTTATTTTGCCACTTTATACGTGTTTTTAATGTTCTAAGCTGGCACTTTTCACAAAGTGTACGTATTAGCGATTTTTTTTAAAAAGTTTGAACGGTTTTAGGTCATGACATAAAACAACACTTTTGCAACGCAATTGCTATATATATAATATATATATATATATATATATATATATATATATATATATATATATATATATACATATATTAAATTATATATATAAAATATATATATATACTATTAATTTATACTAGGTAACAACGAAATACAAAATGTATTACTTGGATTACTTATATTTTCATAGGACGATCGTGATGAGTAGAATCGGAGTTTGTAGTCATAATGCATGCATTTTTTATTGATAATACTCTAACATCACGAACATCTCTCCATTTTAGCATTACGATACCATTGTTATCTTCCCGTGCTATCATTTCACCTTTTTTCATTGGGTAGGACATAACAAAATTTGGTATAAATTTCGAAATTTGGCATAAATCAAATTGCATCTTTAGTATTCCCTCTTATCGCTCTACTTACGTTCTGGCGTCTGGCGGCAGTTACATTTAGGCCCGGTGAGAAACTCCTGTTTCACGCTGGACGACACCTACGTGTTAAACTAGCATTTACTTAAAGTAAATATAAATAGATAGACTTAATGGCTGTTGCGTACGGCGTAACTACGAGAGCTTCTATATTCCGCGTCTCGTACCGTACCAGCGATGATTGTCAATTCGCACGGAGGAATTGTC
This sequence comes from Dolichovespula media, assembly GCA_911387685.1. Taxonomy (NCBI): domain Eukaryota; kingdom Metazoa; phylum Arthropoda; class Insecta; order Hymenoptera; family Vespidae; genus Dolichovespula; species Dolichovespula media. The sequence goes on from OU426866.1 coordinate 227,952, forward strand.
CTTTGTCTCTTCCTTGGTGTTAGAGCTACAGATTCGCTGGACACGATGAAAAGGGCAGCGGTACTATGCTAGGTTAACCGTTTTAATATCACAAAAATGAATTATTGTAGTGGACGGTAGATGATGATGTGCGTTTGTAATGATGGTTGAAAATATAAATTGAGATCTTATCTGAAGTATATGAATGGTCTGATTCTATATTATAATTCTGATTTTGGACTTGAACTGACTATTTTGACTAGACTGATCTTTTTATTTCGTGTTTGCTTCGCTGACTGATTTTAGGATACTGATTTCCCAGCGCTTCTACAAGTATTCTGTAAGCTAAAATCTTAAGAGAAGGAAAACCAAGAAAGATATTCATTGGTCGAGTACGGATAAAGACATTCCGCGGAATTGTTTATACCCTCATTATAAAGAGCTTATACCCTCATTACTAATTTTTATATACACGCTTAAGTGGTGCATGTTGTAAACGATAGCCTTGTGTGCTTATTTGTTTATGTAAATTGATAATGCTCAGATTTTCTGATCCATTCCAAATACAAGGGGAAATGGATTTCACAATGTTGACACAGAAAAAGTACCGTAACTCACTTAAGCATTTTAATGAGCTTTAAACAGATGATTCTATGACGAAAATAAGGAAATACATGTTTATTCATTCATGTTGATAGATAATTTAAATTTCTAAGATATTATTAAATTTTAGAAAAATTTATAGTTCCTTCTATATTTTATATATTACAGAAACAAAGAATGTATTAACAATATGTAGCACATCGGGAAGTATCTATATTTAAAATGTGGAATGTAGGTTCGAGACTAAATAATTCCGTCAATTTTTTTTTATTGTATCGATATAAACGAATAATAATTAACTAATTTATAATTTTTGTAGTTATATTTAAATTCTAATTAAAATTCAAGTTCAAAAAACTAATCGATTTTTAATTTATGATGTACACTATAATTTTTATATTTATTTTTATTACAAGGTCATCAATGTTCTTTTGAGCCATTAATCAATCAATCAAAATATTACAAAGTATATTATACAGTGTTGCAGCTAATAAAAAGGTGAATTTAATGATATAAATTTTTTGCTGAAATTTCATATAATGTAAGAAATATTACTTACATTGATACTTATTAAAAATAAATCACTATTAGGTTTAAGGAATAGTTCTTTTAAAAAGAATAGGAAACATCGCTGGAATTGTAGATCATCTCGAACTTCTCCAGGCCAGTTCATAACAATATATAGGATTCTTAAAATTAGAAGCTTTTTTTTCACATCGGCGTGCAACTGTTGATTTTTCGTCCGGAATTGTTATTATCAGCTGTGTGATTAGAAGTGTAAATAAGAACACAAATGGATCAGTATGTACGAGTTGGACGAAAGAAAACAATACATTTGAAAGCAAAAAAGAGGACATTCTGCAGAAGCATGTGTATCAAACGAGTTGTTAGAAATTTGAATATATGTATGTATTATTCCGTAAAAAAAACTGTCTCCATCATTCCCAACTACACTTTGAACCTATATTTATAGTTTTTGTTGGCCCAAGAAAATGATCAGAATGATAAATATATTAGATAATCAAACTATTATACAATGATTCAAGACGCTATACTTAAACGATAAGGAAAAAAAAATAAAAATTTCACTGGTCGTGTCAGGCTTACTTTAATATTTATTCAAATATACTTTGTACTTCATAGTAACATAAAAATTCTTATACCAAAGAAATTTGTTGCATTTTAATAAATGCTGTTGCGAATGAAAGTGTAGTACGTTTTAACTACTAGATTTATTAATGATTTGTTTTTAATATAGAAATATATTTATTAATGTAGTTTACATAGTATTTCTTACATTCGAAAATAGTGGATGCGATGTTTCTTCCATTCTCTTCGTTGAAATATATAAATGATTCTTGTTTCATGTTTCTTGTTATCACCAGAAGCAAAACTTCTTGCGTCTTCACTAGTAACAATTAAAAAGGTACTTAATAAGTGCTCAGATCTGTTACATGAACATAAACTATAAATATTTATAAAAATAAAGACAGGTATGCTTTATGGTATATATAATCATTCTTCGTTAAACAGTAGGCTGGCTATTCTTAGTGTTCATGACATGATTATAATTACATATTGAAAAGAAAGTATCAAATAGTAAATCATTGCATTTTTTTTAGATTATATTCTATAAGTATACATTCAAAATATGTCTCATCAATACCATGATAGCTTTTACAGTCATATTACATCTGGGTGCAGTAGGAGGACATTTTCAAATTCCGATTTCGAATTTTCAGTTAATCTGAAGAATATATATAACTGACAGCTCATTGAAACTCATAGTATAGTACGAGAATTAGTATGTCGTTTTGGTGATAGTGGAGAATGACATGGTGGACGATCGCCAGGTGGTCCCCGTGGCCATGAAGTTCTTTGAAAATCATAGCAAAATCGCAAGCCTAGAATGCTGCGCATTGAGTCAAAATATTAACACTTTTGTTGACTTACATGTGCGTCCCTCAGTTGTCCACAATACTTTATCTGCCCTTGGGAACTCGTTTATTATTCGGTAAGAAAACGCATAGATAAAAAATACATTGCAACTTTTTTCGAGTTTAAGCATTTTTAGTCAAGTACCTAGTCTTCAATAATGTGTCGAACCGGACAATAAATAAACTATGAAAGTATAATCATAGGCGTGACAAGCTAAGGGTTCGTCTGGCGCCTACCCTTCAAACATCAATGCAACTCTCATGAATCCACACGGTCATCAGGCAAAGGAACCACACATGAGACTGTTTAAAAATTTTAATTTGAATTATCCCGTCACGACTACGCCAATAAGGAAATTGCTTTCCCTTTTCTGGCACTTTTTACTTAAACTCCTCACTTTCCATTTCTCTTTTATAATTCATTAATACCTTCGTTGATAATTTGGGAGGAATCTACAAACAATCGCATCAAAAAATTTGCATTCAACTGCAGTAAGACAACTGATTCTTCTAATATCATTGGCTATGACTCAATCGGAGATATCCAACACAATCTAAATCGCAGCAACACAACTACACGTTATTACATAAGAGGATCAGCAATTGTATCTTACTTCAATCGCTCAATATTTACTATCTCGCTTCTACCTTAAGAGCTCAACGGGATTCTTTAAAAGAACGCGCGTTCTTCCATTAATTCGCGGGAACGCGACAAGCGATATTTTGCTGACGGCCTTCAACGGTATCCTAACTTAGTACCACCACCTTTATTCATCACTAGTTGGTCTATATTTCTGATGATTAGGAAAAAACAGGAGAGGATTCTCCGTAGAAATCGACTAACATCGCTGGTCCAGTACGAGACGCATATCTGGAAACGCTCTCGTAATTGTGCCGCTCACGATGCAATAACTTTTCTAGCGCGAGGAAGTTTCGGGAAGCTGGATGAAGAGTACATAAAATGACTGAGACAGATATCAGTTTAAAACTAAAAAAATTAGAATAAATGTTTAGAAGAAATGATAGAAACGAAGTTTGAAATTAGTGTTTGTTTAATCAATGATAAAATCAGTGGAAGCTAAATAAATTTTTTCGCGATAAAAACAATTTTTTGGGTTACTAGTTCCTGCGGCATGTTATAATTTTTTAATAAGGAACTAATTAACCTTTGACCGTAATTACTGAAATGATATTTTCAAGTAAAACTGATTATTTTAGTGTAAATAAAGTTTTTTTTTTCAATTACACGGGGGTTTCAATTAATCTTTGCAAACAAAATATCCGATACTCGGAATAAATGTAAGATGGTGACAAGTTTCATCATATTCTACGTTTGTTTCAGAAAGATTTGCAAATATACAACTCCAAGTATTCTAAAAATATTCAACGATTACTGAACTTTTATTTGTCAAACTTTACATATAGAAAAAGCGATTTTTCTCTATTTTTTTTATTGTTCTAGCTCTTATTAATCATACACGTTATAAGCTACTCGGCATTTTTCCAAATCAATTTTTTCGAAAATGCCTGATAAGTCTATATTATTTAAGAAATATGACATTAAAGAATTAACATCTACTCTTCATACACATTGTAAACTACTCAGCATTTTTCCAAATCAATTTTTTCAAAAATGTCTGAAAAGTCTGTGTTACTGTTGTGCCAAATTAGAGTTAGAGTGAAGACCTTCACGTGTTATAAATATAAAAAATTACAAAAATCCTGTAAGATCACAGGTCCCACTACTTCCATTTGTATGGCAGAACCTTCAGTAATGAATAAATAGTAATCCCAAGTAGAATGAATTAACTTACCAAACTTATAACATCTCATTATCAATACTCTTATGAATAAATAAAACTATTTATCTCTTTGTATCACACAAATTACAAGTTTCATTTCGAAAAATCTCCAATTCTCTTCAAGAAATACTTGTTACGATCGTAAAAAAGGGATTATATAATTTGGAATGTATTAGTCGATCCATCTTGGTATAGATTATAAAAAGAGTATTAATCTATTTTTGCCGACAAACCATTAGCTTAGGAGATATTTTAATTTCAATATTGCTAAGGAACCCTGTACACAAATGTTCAGAGATTAATAAAATGTAGAAAGAATAGTAATAAGAGAGTAACAGTCTTTTAGCATTATTTACATTAAAATATTTCTTAAACTAAGGATTTTTCGACATATATGGTTTAATACTTTTTTTTAGAAAATGTCAAATTGCATCAACTAATACATTAAGAAATATATGATTCTATTTTAAAAAACAAAGTTGACCTTCACATGACCACGCATCCACCTACAAGAAAACTAAACCATCAGCCATTTAATTTTTATTTGAAACATTTTTCGCTACGGATAATAATAATAATGGAAATCAAGATGTAAATATCACATATAATAATTTATAATATGATATAAATATATACAAAACAAAATATTAACAATTAATTAACAAATTAATATTTAGCAACATATTATTACGATAAACAGTATTAAATTTTTGCTTCATAACATTATGACAAATTTCAACCATATATCTAATTAGTCTTTGATTGTTGACAGATTATATTCAATGAGATAAATGAGATATATCTCAAATATAATATAAACAATGATATTCATGAATATTGTATCAAAAACTTGCTATTAATATTCTGCAACAAAGTATCTCCTCAAATTTTATGTGCGGTTATAGTAGAACCATTATAATATCCACTTGTTGAAGATAACCTATAATAATACATTATATATTAATATATAGATATAATTTAATTGCTTTAAAACTAGACATATGTTTTATATAATGTGTTGTCTTATTAATATAATGTAAAACATGTAAATAACAATAATAATATTAATACATAAATCATATTGTACTTACAAATCCAATACTTAATCATGTTTTATTTTCTATTACATATTTTGAATAATACCAATTTTTTAGTAATAATGTAATATGTTATTGGAAGGAAAAGGGAAAAGAACATGGAAAGGAGAATGGAGAAAGGGAGGGAGAAGGACTGCGAAATGGACTGGGAGGGGTGAGGAAAGGATTAGGGAAAAAATAAAGTTGGAATGTAGTGGAGATAGGGGAGTAGGGGAGGAATTGGGGATGAAAGTAAGACAGATAGGTAGAGAGTTAATGGAGGGGGCGAGAGAGAGTGAAGGGAAGGAAAGGAAAGGTTGATGGGATGAAGAATGAGAAGGGAAGAGGAGGGAGGCGAGGAGAAAGTTAAGTGAGTGGAGAAAGGGAGAAGAAGGAGGGAAAGGATATAGGAAAGCGAGACAGAGTACAAGCTGTTATGCAAGGAGAAAAAGGAAAGAGAGAACAAGAGATGGATGAAAGAGGTCAAAGAGGCAAGGACGGAAAAAGACGTGTGGAGAATAGTAAATAATGAAAAGAAAAGGGGGAAAAGGGTGAAGGAGAGAATAGAGTTAAAGGAATGGAGGGGGCACTTCATAAGGTTGCTAGGATGTGTGGAGGGGAGAGTGTTAATAGGGGTGGGGGAGGGAGAAGAGGATGACAAGCTGGAGATGAATAGGGAAGAAGTGAGGAGAACAATAGATAAATTGAAAAAGAGGAAGGCATGAGGGAGGATAGTGTGCTCAGCGAAGTATGGAAGTATGGAGAGAAGAGGATGATGGAGTGGGTGTGGTGGCTATGTGATAGGGTGTGGAGAGGAGAGGGGTGGCCAGAAGAATGGAAAGAAGGAATCATAACCACAATTGTGAAGAAGAGGTCGGGGGATAAGGTGGAAGAATACAGAGGAGTGACGCTAATGCCGACTATTTATAAGGTGTATGTGAGAGTGCTGACGGAAAGGCTGAGGGAGGAGATAGAAGGGAAGGGGACGGTACCACCGAGTCAAACAGGGTTCAGGAAGGGATTGGAAGTCATGGATAATATATATGTGTTAACTTACTTAGTGAATAGGCAGCTGAATAGGAAGGGCGGGATGGTAGTGGCTACCTTCCTGGACCTAAGGGCAGCGTTTGACTCGGTAGATAGAAAGGTGTTGTTTGAGGCGATGAGGGAAAGGGAGTGAGCGAGTAGCTAAGGAGTAGGGTGGAGGAGATTTACAGGGAGAAGAGGAGTAAGTTGAGGGTAGGGCATAGGCTAGGAGAGAGATTTTGGACGGCGAGGGGGATGAGACAGGGATGTCCATTGAGTCCATGCCTCTTCAACCTGGTGATAACGGATGTAGAGGAGAGGTTGAGGAAAGTGAGATGGGGGGATAAGGTTTGGGGAAGAGAAGGTGTTTCGCCTGATCTACGCGGAAGATATGGTGTTGTTAGCGGGGAGTGAGGAGGGAATGGCACACATGCTGGGGAAGATGGAGGGTATCTTGGATAGGAAGAAGTTGGAAGTAAACGTGGAGAAGACGAAGGTGATGAGGTTTAGAAAGGGAGGGGAGAGAATGACGGAGGTGAAGTGGAGGTGGAAGGGAAAGAGAATCGAAAAGGTGAGGGAATTCTTCTATCTAGGATACAGGGTGCAGAGGAACAGGGGGCAGGATACGCATGTGAGGGAAAGAGTAAGGAAGGAAGGGGCATTGGTAAAGCAGGTCTGGGGAATAGGGAAGAAAAGGTTTGTGGGGGATTGGGAGAAGAGATTATGGTTGTATGAGAGACTGGTGAGGACGGTGATGGAGTATGGGGCGGAGATATGGGGGTGGATGAAGAAAAGAGAGGTGGAAGCCATGCAAGAGAGGTGGATAAGATGGACGATGGGGGTAGACTGGTGTACCCCAGGATATTTGATAAGGGAGGAGGTGAAAAAGGACAAATTTAGGCTAGGGGCTGGAAAAAGGGCGGTGAGCTTTGAGGAAATTGGAGGAGAGGAGAGATGGGGTGCTGGCGAGAAAATGCTGGGAGGAAATGAAAAGGAGGATAGCGGAGGGAAAAGAGTTATCAGGCTGGGAGGAGGAGAGAAAGGAATTCTGGAAGGAGAGGGGAAGGGATATAAAGGAAACGGGGTAGAGAGAAGAGGAGGGCAGGAAGTTTACGACGGGTGGGAACAGTGGGACAGGGAGTTGCAGAAGGAGAGAAGGGGGGAAAGGATTAGAGGAGGGAGATATAATAGATGGTATAAGAAGATAGGAGGAGAGGAGGTACCTGAGTATCTGAGTAAGGGGCGGGGGGGGAGAGTAGGTGGAGGAGGGTGATGAGATTCAGAATGAACAATGAGATGAGAGGGGTAAGGTACTTTGAGGAAGAGAAGAGGAGGTGTAGGATGTGTGGGGAAAGTAAGGAGACATGGGAGCATGTGTTAGGAGAATGTAGGATCAAAGAGAATAGGGAGAGTTGGTGGGAGAGAATGAGGGAGGTGTTGGGTCAAGGAGGGGAAGGTGAGTGGTGGATGAGGGAGCTGAAAAGGAAAAGAGGGAAAGAAAGGGAGAGAGAGGAAGGGGGAATGGGAGAAGGGGAGTGTGAATCTGTAAAGAGGTAAATGTATGTATGTATGTGGTGCCGGAAGCCTTTTGGTAGGGAATTAGCGCCCTCTCTCTCTTGTATAGGCAATCGAGATATTGAATTATTTGTAGTTGTAAAGATTTGTTATGTTTTTATTTGTTTGTTATAGGATGAATAGTCTATATTAAGATGACTAGTATATAAGATAATTAAAAGTTAGTTGTAAGATAGATCTAGCTAGATATAAGTTAGGTGTAAGTGTAGGCATAGGTGTGGCGATTGGAGGGATGTAGACGTGGATTGTAAGAGGTTTGTAAGAGGTTTGTGTATGCTCATCTGAAAAAGTGCCTTCAAACCCTTAGGGGAAGAATAAAGTATCTATCTATCTATCTATATGTGACACACTACATTAAGAACATTAATACAAATATTATTACAATATTTGCGCTCAGATATATGCTAAGAGAGAGAGAGAGCGAGTGAGAGAAATTCAATGTTTCCATGAGCAGGGAAAGGTTAGAAAGGGGAACAAAAATTGAAAGAGTAAGAAATAAGATAAAGAAGAAGAAGAAGGCGAAGAAAAAAAAAGAAAAAAGATAAATTTTCTATTATAAGATTCCTCAGCGGCATGCGTACATTGTGACCGTTCATTTAAAAGCTCATGAAAGGACTGATTGATGGTTGGAGGAGGGAGGAGGGAGGAAGGAGAAACAAGCGTCGGTCAAAATTGAATTCGCATATTTTTGCTTTCTGTGTATATATATTTAATTAAAAATCCTTACTCGTTTTATCTTAGCATTACCGTCCAGATCCGTCCACCTCCATCTCCTCCTCCTTCTCCTCATCCTCCATCAACATTACCTCCTCCTCCCGGCTGCCATTTCCATCCGATTCTCTTGGCCTCCCCCATCTTTCTTCTTCGTTCATTTTCCGCATGAGAAATAGGACGATTTATTTCGTACCATCGAATTAAAATCTGTAAATCCCGTCGCAGCGATATATAGTTCAGTCTTTCTTTCGACTTTAAAAAAAGGAAAAAGTAAAGAAAAAAAAAAGAAACAAAAAGGAAAGATTAATAAACGATTGAACGACTGAATCATCGAATGAATGAAAGAGAGAAAGAATGAATAATTAAAAGAAAGGAAGAATAAATGAATGAATGGATGAAAGAATAAAGAATGAACGAACGAATACAACGAAGAGAGAGAGAGAGAGAGAAATTTAAAGAGACGAGAAACGCGTCATCGAGGGAATCAAAAAACGAATGAACGAACGAACGATCAAACAAACGAATAAAAAAAGGAAAAGAAGGGAAGCATTGGGTGGAAGGATAAGAGAAGAAAGGTGGATATCGTGCGAGAGAGAGAGAGAGAGTGAGAGAGTGATTGAGAGGGGTTAGGCGGAGGGCACAGAGAAGGAAACAGGAGAAGAAAAATAAGAGAAGGAGTATACGTTAAAACTTGGGTCGTTCGAGCGTGTTGGGTTCAAAGGGTTTTCCTTTTGGTCGTTGAAAAGGTTTCTTCCTCTAATCGAATTAAATCGTTCGGATTTTCATGGATTTTCCCTGCTGGATTCTATGCTGGCCAATTTTCCGTCTCCTTTCCTCCTTCACCTCCTTCTTCTTTACCACCACCTCTTCTTCATTTTTTTTCTTCTTCTTGTTTTTCTTCTCAACGCACAGCTCTTTTTCTGCCAGCGAGGCAATCTCGTATAGATCGATTTTCCCTTGAAATAACGTAAGTCGGGTCCCCACGTGTGTGTGTGTGTGCTGTGTGTGTGTGTATCGAAATGGCGGTTCCAGCTGTATCGCCTTATACACCTGAATTATGAAGGAGCGTTTTTACGAGACAGTGGGATTTCTTCTTACGCACGGGGTACCGTGGTTTATCGGCACGTCACTTATTTATTCCACCGTTCTTCTTCTTCTTCTTCTTCTTCTTCTTATTCGTTTTTTTCAATATCGGTCCTGTCTTTGTGTTCACCTCTTAAAGGAAATCCTTCTCACTCTCTCTCTCTATCTATTTTGCTTTTGCGTTCGCTTTTTCATTTATCCCTTTCTATCTCTATCTCTATTTCTATCATATATTTCCGTTTTTTTACCTCTCTCGTTCACGCCCTAGATCGAACTCTCTTTCTCTATCTCTATCTCTATCTCTATCTCTCTCTCAACCTCTCTCTTTTGACGTTCATCATATATCTCGAATTTCTTGTTAATCGCCTCACGATTTCCCTCTTTGTTTTTCTCTCCTCTCTCTCTCTCACTCTCTCTCTCCCTCTCCTCTTTTTTGGTTTTTGTTTTATTTTCTTTCATTTTTTTATTTATTTTTTTCAAATATAACTTTACTCTCTCCAATTTTTTTTCTATCTCGATTTAAAAAAAACTGTAGATGATCAATGAAACATTTCAATTGTTTTGGGACACCCAAGTGGTCCAAACTCGACTCCTTCTGTCTCTTCCATTGGAGATTGAAAATTTTCGATTAGTCCAGTCAGCTCGAACCACTCTTAGGAAATAGGCAGAAAAACGTAAGATTGGCGAACGGATCAAGCAATAAAATTGAAAGTATCGTCTGGAGCAGCTCTAAGTCCTTTTCTACAAAATCTACTCCCATACAATCTTCTTCTTCTTCCTCTTCTTCTTTCTCCTTCTTCTTTTTACTTTCTTTTTATCTTTTTCTTCGTCTCCTCCTCCTTCTTCTCCTACTTCTCTTTCTTTCACTTTTTTTTCCTTTTCAACGTCTATAAGGAATCGTATATATAGTCCATCTTAAAAGTCCATCTCGATAGAGTACTGAGGAGTCATGCGTTCCGCAAAAGAAACGAGCCAAATGGTGAGAAAGAAAAGAAAGAGAAAGAAAAAAGATGAAAGATAATAAATTAAAAAAAAAAGAAAAGCGAAACAAGCAGAAAAAAAATCTTTGATCTCGCACGTGTTCCCTTCGTCGTTTCGTTTTCTTTCTTATTTCGAAAGAATTCTCTTATCGTCTCGCAAACGAAAAAAAAAAGAAACACGAAGTACTCGAAGGATCGGAGGACTAAAAGGAGAGAAAGATTTACTCCCAAGTAGAAAAGATATTTTTAAGTGGGGCTGACCGACCTCCTTTAACGAATACTTAAAAGCGTCATTTTTCAGTAGATACAGGGCAAAGAAAAATTACCTGGACGACTATACGACTGTTTTTTAACGACCAATATACATGCATATCTATCTATCTATCTATCTATCTATCTATCTATCTATCCACCCATCCATCCATCCATCTATCCCTACGTAATTGCGTACGTATATACGTACGTATTATATATATATATATATATATATATATATATATATATATATGTATGTATGTATGTAAGTGAATGAAACGTATTATACGCGTTCCTTAGTTAATGTCTTTTGAGAACGATAAAGTGTAAACGAACTTTTTACGTCTACGTTATTTACGACCTAATCAAGCCCTCAAAGCTCTTTCTTTCGTCTTTTCTCAAGCCCCCTTCTCTCTCCCACTCTTTCGTTTTTATATTCTGTGATAAGATACAAAAAAAAAAATAAAAAGAAAAAAGAGTGGAAAAAAAGATTTAAAACAAAAAAGAAAGCAAAATTATTTGCGCGAACGTATGTAAGAGAGAAAAAAAAAGAAAAGAAAAAAAATAGATTTCCGTGAAACACGCAAAAGTTTAGACTTTGTCACCGACCGAAACGTCTATTAGTTTCGTCGTTAAATGTCAAGAAAGTTACCACGGGGTGTGTATGGGGGTGGTGGTGGACCGAGGAGCGGTGAAGGAACGCCTTTTAAAAGAACTTTACGTATGTACGTACACGCATACGCTTATACCGAATCATAAAATATAATACTAAATCGTAGTAATATAGGATCAATATTTGTTTTCCTTCGATCCTGATCGTAAGATTTTTATATCGATCGTGGGTTTTTTGTCCTGTTTTATTTTTTTATTTATTTATCTTTTCCTTCCTCTTTTCTTTTCAATCGAATCTCAGGCATACACGCGATCCCATCGATACTAATTTTTGTTCTCTCTTCCTTTCGCGTTTCTATACTTTTCAAAGTATTTCAGAAGAATAAACGAATCGTTAAAATAAAAAA
>OU426866.1:247500-535788 GCA_911387685.1 Dolichovespula media
ATGTGTAATGTTGAATATGTTTATTACTCGTTCAGTGCGATATTATCGTTATCTCTCGTACGTCCTCTTTTAATTGAAAAAATATCCTTAGAACGCAACGGTTCTTTCTATCAATCACGAGATCGAAAAGTTTTATGGCGTTATAAGAGGGGGATTTAAGCTAAAAATTACGATTGTATAATACGGAATACGATCATTCTTCTTTCTCCTCCTCTCCATCCCGCACCCATCTTATCCTATGACATCGGTGTATTACAATTTTTTTTGGAGCAAAAATTGCCTTGTCGAATTATACGCAAAATCAAAAAGAAAAAGAAATTAAGAAACAAATAGAAAGCCGGTTAGGAAGCGCGTACGACATTTACAAAAAAAAAGCAAAAAAAACCTTTAAATCTGAACATTGAGAGGATCAATTTTTAAAAGGCGCGCTGCGCTCTCTGTTCCTTCCTTTTCTCCTTAGATTTTTCTTTTTAAATTCTCTCATTGTTCACCCATCATCGGTGTGATGATAAATAAATTTCGCCATTGGGAACGTGAGGTGGGTTTGAAAGCTTCAATTGACGGTAGTTACTTTCGTAGAAAACTCTCGTGTTTTTGCGTAAATTAAAAAAAAAAAGAAAGAAAGAAGGTTGTTATTGGAAGGAGGAGAGGAAAAATATGTGAACGAAAAGGTGAGCGCGCATAAAACGTAATTAGAAAATTTAACTGTTAAAAGAAGATACCAACAAAGATGTCGAAGAAGAAAGAGAGACGGCCGACCTATAGTTTGTCGAGCGTGTACGTATGTGCAACGAACGCGCACCTGTTACTTACTGGCTGCCGATTTTCTGCCGATCATGTTCCTGGCACAAAGTCCTCGTCGATTACGATTCCTGGAACGGTTATTTCGTTTCACCTTTGAAATTATTTTAAAATTCCAAATTATTCGTTTGAAAGTTATCTATTCAAAATCACTTAATATTAATTTCAACCGTTGTCATAAGTTATAACGTAGGAATGTTACTTATAAATTTTATTTTTTTTATTTATTTTTTTAATTTTTCTTTCTGTTTTTTTCTTTTTTCGCGAGATTACATTTTCGATTAACACAAAGTAAGATGGAAAAAATGGAGGGATACAAAAGGGCTATAAAATTATTACGCAATCGTGGTATAGTTAGCGTTGTCGAATAAAAACGGTTCGAACGGAACGTGTATATGTACTTTGAGCACCATGCAGATAATGAAAGAGGCGGGGTTTCGTAAGAGGTTGCCTTTACTCAGTTTTTGTTGCGTAACGAACATACAGAAACGGAAAAGTGGACGAGGAATTTTGTAGCGCTTCCGATCGTCGTAGAATTCGCGTATTTCCAATTACGTATAATTCTCCTCCAAAGATATTATCTATTCAACGAGAGAGAAAAGGAGAGAGAGAGAGAGAGAGAGAGAGAGAGAGAGAGAGAGAACGAGAGAAAAGAAAGATAAAGATTATAATTTTTTATGGAAATGTAATCAAAAAAAAGGGAAAAAAGAAAAAAAGGATTAAAATATAAAAGAATAAAGGATAAAGAAAAATATATACGATCTCCTTCGATCTTTGAGAATATTCGTAATTAATGAATTCTTTCTTTCTTTATTTTTCTTTCCCACCCCTCTCCTACCACCACACCCCGTTATTCGCAGATCAAAATGTAAAACGAATCCACGAGAACATTCAAATGTTATAGCATTTGTATAAAATGGTACGACGAGGTTACATTCGAATGTATGTGATATCTTATCGTTATAAGAATAAAATTTAAAAAAAAATAACAGAGAAAAAAGGAGGAAGAAGGCAAAAAGAGAAACAAAAAACGAAAAAAGGCGAAAAACAAAAAGGTCGAAGAAAAGTTATTACCGGTCTATTCTTCTTTCGTTCTATTTCAGTGTGTTAGTTGATATTAAAACACGCACACGGGCGTATGTGCAGTCGTAGTTGTAGATTTCTTAGTACTTGATAGAAGGACTTTGTCGAATGACTGCTACTATTTTTGGATATCGCGCATATCTTTGCATGCAGGAAACGATTGGAGTAACGACGAACTCGGATCCTATCGATGACTTGACCAATTTGTCTGACAGGAATCTCTCTTCTCACGCGGCTACTTTCTTTCTCCTCTTTGTATCTCTTCTATCTCTTTCTATATCTCTCTTTTTCACTCTCCCTCTCTCTCTCTCTCTCTCTCTCTCTTCGTTTAAAGATAAGTTTGTTTCTCTCTCTTTCTTTTTCTCTCTCTTTATTTTGTTTATTTATTCATTATTGTTATTATTTATCTTTTACACAAAAATACCATTTCTTATATTACCATTAAAATATTGTAAGTATTTTAATAACGATAACCTCCCCCCTTCTCTCGGAACATCTTCGAATGATCTTATAATAGAAACATTGAACAAATATTATCTACGGTAAAGAAATTGTATCTATTCTCTTGTACCATTAGTTTTAATTGATATAATAAAAAAATATAAAAACATATTTACGTAGATAATTTCATAAGAAAACATTTGCAATTCAATAAAAAAAAGAATAAACAAGAAAATATAAAAAGAAAATAGCGTGCATACAACGGTATTGAAGACGAAGACAAAACACCTTATTTATTCAGTACCAATGTAGAAGCATAAATATTAGAAGGATCACGGATGATCTATTGAAATAAGAGGGATTATGTATATATATATATATATATATTTATTTATTTATTTTAAATGGAAACGAATCAGATGGTGTTTAAAGTAAAGAAACCTATCAGAATTTATTTTCTCGATATAGAACATGAGACCGTGGCTGGCTTGGCCTGCTCCGGTTTCTCTCTCTCTCTCTCTCTCTCTCTCTCTCTCTCTCTCGCTTTCTCTCGATCTATCTCTTTCTCTCTCTTTCATTCCCTCTGTCTCTTTCCTTTTTGGTACGTATCATGTACATTTGATCGTTTCGTTCTCAAACGGAACTCGACGTGACTTAAATACGTAATTCGCACGGAATTCGCAATATTTGACATTGTTACATCGAAGTGGTGCCATAAATCGTGTCGATTAAATTGACTTCCCGTGCCTTCCTACACGTTGTTAACGCCATAATACGAGAAGGAAAGAGAAAGAATGAGAAAGAAAGAAAAAAGGAGAGTGTCCGTGACTCGATTCAAACGTGGAAGATTTTATCGAATGAATAATATCTTCAAAAAGTAGATGTATAGTTAAATGTGCGTATGAATTCTTTTTCTACGTTAATATAAATATATACAACTTTTAATATATATGTGTGTATATATATAAAACTTTAATGGATATATATATCTGTATTATTTATTTATATATTTAACTTTAATTTATATTATTTAATAATTTTAATATATATTACCATTTCCGTACGTGCAATTTATATATAAATTCAACGAAAGAACATTTGTTAATTAATACTTGATCGATAATTATATCTTTTGTTGGATGATATTTATTAAAATAGAAATAATCAACGAGAATAATAATTAACGTATACTTTTTAATGCTTTCCACCGTAATTTTTTTACAGTCGGTTAATCCGTATACTTTCTTATTTTTAATTTTTATATCGTTTTTTTTTTTTAATTATCTCTCCTTTCAACCAAGTTCAATGTTTCATTGGTCAAGTATAATAACGAACGAGTGATTCGGGAAAGTGAAAAATGAGTCGATATTCAAAAAAAGCAAAAAATAAACGAAATTTTTTTTAAAAAGTACTAACTATTAAAACAATTTGAATGTGTGGTGATGGAAGTACAATATATCACCGATAAATTTCGAACTGGTTCATCATATATATGCATATATACATATATACAGGTTTACACAGAGCACACGCACGCACACAAATGACGATAAAGCGCGTTGGTGCATTTATTCCGTCGCGAGAATTGGCTCGCACGTTACAACAAAGCCGACGAATGGTATATAAATTGAAATCTACGCGACGCGCGAGAGGCCGCATTACGACGACACTGTCTCGCGAATGATGAACGTGCGGTATGAAAGCTGCGGTACATCGTGGCTTTTGAAATACGTTGTATGAAACGAGAAAGAGATTGAGAGAGATAGATAATATCGCGCGGATTATCGTTGACGGGATGATACTCTTGCTACGCTGTCACCTCGATAAATTGAAGTACGATTAATGAAGAAGCATATTTCGAACGTTACGAAATTTATAATTTACGAGACACTAACGATTCAGTGTGTAAGAGAGGAAGATAGATAGGAAAGAGATAGGATGATGGAGTATACAGAGAAATATCGGGAGAAATATCGAGACAAAAAGAAGAAGAAGAAAGAGAGAGAGAGAGAAAGATGGAGATCGTTAGATAATCCAAAATATTTCTTCCTTTTTTTTTACAAATGAAAAGTATGGAAAGATTTGAATAATAAGAAGAAAGGAACAATCAAATTCATCGAAGATAAGAAAGATTGACTAATTTGTCAGACGCGACATTCTTTCTCTCTCTCTCTCTCTCTCTCTCTCTCTGTCTCTCTCCTTTTTCTCTCCCTCTTTCTGTTAACAAGACATAAATTTGCGAATAGAAATACTTCTTCGGTCGACGTTGAATAAATTTCGTCCAGCGGAGGTTTGTATTATCAATTCTCACTCGCCGTGTCATATCGCGTCAGATTGGATTCAGTTCAATTGGAAGAGTTATAGGGTAAAATAAGAATTATAGTTTCGTTCGTCCGTTCGTTCTCAACAAAGAAAAGAGAAATTCCTTTTGAAAGGGGGAATATATTCCCTTTGGTATATAATAATTGCTTCCCTTTTGGGTACATTTCGCTTGGCAAATTCTCACAAGGGTAAAAGTAAAGTAGGTAGAGAAACTTGTGAGAAAAGTATAGATCTTTCTTATCCTCCTCCTCCTCCTCCTCTTCCTCCTCTCCATCATCGTCTTTATCATTTTTCTTCAAAAATTACAGATCTGCTCTGCGATTTGTATTAAACGCATAGGTTTATTTAGTATTCGAAGTGAACAATTTATTTTATTGAAGTTGAGAGCAAAGAACAACATAATTGTAACAATTATAACAACAATAATAATAATAATAATAAAATAATAATAATAATAATAATAATAATAATAATATTTTTTTTTATGTGAGGGAGGATAAATGCATTTACGCACGCTGTGCCAGGCTCCCATTGCTGGCCTACTGGCTAAAACTCCTCCCTCTTTCGCCTGGGCACTAGTCCGGAACTGTTATACACATTACTTCGGACGAGGCCATTTTTCTTCACCCTACGGGTTCTCTTCCATTCTTCTAACGACTATATCTGTCATGATTCAAATTTCTCGGACGTAGGCCTGGTCTAAGTCCGTTTTCTTCGTGCTAAGGATGTTATGGACCCAATGGGCTACCGAGATCCAGTTTTTTTCTCCTTTGAGCATGAGCTCCACGATGTTATCCGGAGTCACCTCTTCGGTTCCCCCCTCTAGCTCCAGACTGTGTTGTGCCCAACGTACGCACTTGAAGAAAGTGTGCTCGGCGTCGTCGGGCATTTCGGGGCAGTAGAGGCAGTATGGTGTCCTCGCCCGGCCTATTCCGTACAGGTAACGTCGGAAGTACCCGTGTCCACTCAGGAGCTGGGTCAAATAGTAATCGACCTCCCCGTGACTTCTATCTATCCACGGTCTTACTTCCCGTATTAGCTTCGCCGTCCAGCGTCCTCTCGGGTCGACATGCCACGAAGTCTGCCATATCCGGAGCGTGCGTTCTCTCTCCTCATGCCTCGCTATTTCTTTTCCGATCTCAGCTTTCCTCTCGTACATCGCCTATCGTTCCTTTACGAGGAACGCAATAGGGATGACTCCGGCGATGACCAGGACGGCTAGCTCGGAAACGGTCCGGCATGCGGAGGTGACCCTTAGGGCTGCTTTCTTCTGCACTTGTGCCAGGCGCTTCCGGAAAACTTCCTTACTAAGGGCGTCTGCCCACACTTCGGCCCCATAGAGAATGACAGCTTGGACTGTGGTCATCAGTAATCGTCGCTTGCTGGATTTGGGCCCAGTGACGTTTGCCATGAGCCTGCTCAGGGAGGCAACTCCCCTCGCAGCTTTGTCGGTGGTCTATCGTATCTGCTCCCAAAAATTCAGCTTGCAATCGATCATGAGACCAAGGTATTTGGCTGCCGGCTTAGTTCTTACTGTTTCTTCTCCAACTCGTAGAGGGAGAATGGTGTTAATTCTTTTCCTTGTGAGGATGACGATTTCTGTTTTGCTAAGAGCCAGCGACAGGCCGTGTTCCGTCATCCAACCGTTTACTTTGCGCATGACTTGGTTCAGCTTCAGCTGGACCACCTCTACGTCTCTTGCGGCTATAAGTGCGGCGACGTCATCCGCGTATCCCACTAGAAGCGTCCCTTCCAGCATTTCTGCTCTGAGTAGGTCGTCGTACGCCACGTTCCAAAGATCCGGGCCGAGGACGGACCCCTGCGTCGCTCCGGCTGAGATTGTTTTTTCCTTCCGCCCTTCCGTGGACTCGTATCTTAGGGTTCGATTCCTCAGATAGTCGTCTGTCATGCGCAGGAGGTATCTTGGCACCTTAAAGGTGTGTTCGAGCGCCTGCGTCATGTCCCGCAATCGTGCAGAGTTGAAGGCGTTTTTCACGTCAAGCGTCACCAGAAGTACTACCCGGCGCGAGTGCTGGTTGTGATTTTCCGCTCTTTCCACTGCCTCGCTGATCTTCCGGATCGCGTCGATTGTTGATCGTCCGGCTCTAAATCCGTATTGCCTAGGTGATAGGTCGCCGGTGGCTTCGATCGCGGACAGTAGTCTTGCCTTTATAAGCTTTTCCAGCGGCTTACCCGCCGTGTCAAGCATGCACAGCGGCCGGTAGGACGATGGTAGCCCGGGGTCTCCCTTGCCCTTGCTAAGGAACACCAGACGCCCCGTCTTCCAGCGTGCGGGGAAGACCCCTGCCGTTAGGCACGTGTTGTACGCGTCCAGCAATAGAGATGGTCGGTGCTGTATCACGTGCTTCAGGACTTCACTTGGTATGCCGTCCAGCCCCGGTGCCTTCTTATTTCGTAGGGTGCGGGCGGCTTGCTCCAGCTCTCTTATGCTAAAGGGAGAGAAAACCTCCACCTGACCGGGTTCCATCTCCGCGCGCGTAGGTTGGGTCGGGAAGAGAGTACTGACGATGTTTTTCATGCTAGCCGCGTCCATGACGTTTGGTGGTTTCATGGCTCCGAGCTTTTGTGTTACAATTTTGTAACCCTGGTTGATGTTGCGGTGTAGCTGTTTTTTAGCGGCCTTGTACCTTTCGGATTTGGCATGTGCCTCCTCCCGGATTTTGCCTGCTGTGCGGCCCTCCTCATCTTCAGGCATGTCCTGCACTACTCCGCAATCTCATGAGTCCACCAATATGCGGGACGCATGCCGTGACGTGGTCTCTTCGTCGACATAGAGGCTTCGCAGGCCGTGGTGATGTGTCGCATAGTTGCGGCAACTAGCGCTGCAGCCCTGGGCCTTCCCGATGCTCCGAGTCTCTCGCTCGCTTCTGGCTATCTATTTATCACCTCTATAAAGCTCTTCGAGTTTAGCTTCTCGAGGTTCCACCTACATGGCGGGTTCTTGCCAGCTCCTTCTCTCTTTAGTTTTAGATTTTCGCGGACTCCGAAGGTGATGTATTGGTGGTCACTGCCGGTGAAGTCTTCGATTACCTTCCACTCCTCGATCCGCGGTAACAGGCCCTCATTTGCGAGGGAGATGTCTGGAATCGTCTCGGTGTACCCGGGGCGCCGAAAGGTCGTGGTGCAGCCAACGTTCAGGACATTGAGCCCTGTTCTGGCCACCATTTCCATTATATATTTGCCCCTCGAGTTTTGGTGTGGCATTCCCCACTCTACCGCCCTGGCATTAAAGTCGCCGGCCACCAAGATGCTACCGGGTGTGTTTCGGACAACCTCCTCCAGCATGTCTATTTTTTCCTGGTAGTCGCGAATGTGTTCGTTCGGTGTGAGGTAGGAACTGAAATAAGTTACCTCCCCACTTTCAATCCAAACGAAGCCCGGACGGCTTCCGTGACTCTTTACTGGTATCTTGCTTGGCTCTAGGATCCAGATAGCTGCAATGCCGCTAGGGTCAGAGAACCATAGGGGTGATTTCTTGTCCCTATATTGTTCACTGATTACCAGCAGATCTGCTTTCTTCTTCTGAGCCAGCTGATACAGTAGATCGTTTGCCGTCCTACTCCTGTTCAGGTTTGCTTGTAATATTCGCGTCATCGCAGGAGCTTTTTGGCCTTACTAAGGGCTTCCTTGAACACGCTGCAGCGCCCTGATCCCGGGGCATGGTCACGTTCGAGTTTTCCTTGTCCTCTGTCTTCCTCTGTACATAGGAGGTAGTTTTGAGAGTTCAGGCACTCTTTTGCCCAATGGTTCGCTTCGTCACATCTGTAGCAGAGCCTGCTTCTATCCAGGCCCTTGCAGTTCTGGGCGGTATGCCCATATCCGAGGCATCTGAAGCACCTTGAGACAACTGCCCTTCGTCTAGCTCTGCAGCTGACCCAACCCACCTTGATGTGCTCCGACTTTAAAAGTCGGCTTGCTCTTTACTCGCACACCTCTACGAAGGCCATTTTGAGCCCTCTCCAGTTCGTCCTGGTCATCGAGATCTTCATATATTCGGAGCACTCCCGTATGTCCCTCCTGATCGCTTCCTCCACTTCTTGGACAGTGGTGAGACTGTCGAGGTCCCTGATCTCTATCGCCACTCTAGGTTCCAGGTGACGAACCAACGCTTTGTCCTTTAGTTTTTCTCCGAAGGCGGCCTTGTTCTTTGTGGCCCTGCCCAATTCTATGAGTACCTCACCCGCCCTTGTTTGGCGAATTGATCTCACCTCTGCCTCCGAGTCTTCCGGTCTGGTTTTGCTACAGATTTCCCCGAGCACCTCCGCGTAAGTTCTTCCTCCATTTGGCTTGATCAGAATGACCTCCAGGCGTGGTTTCGCCCGCCTGGGTTTACTCTTCTTTTCCCGGCCTTTCTCGCGTTCGCCGGATGTCTGGGCGGGTGTCTCCGCTATTTCCTTTTTCGACTTTCGGCGTTTCTTTACTACTTCCGTCCAAGTGGGGGTAGGTGGCGCCTCTTCCTTCTTCTTTTTTCCCGCCTTCTGCTCCACGGAGCTCGTAGCTGCTCTTTTTTTGTTGGCTCCCTCTGACATTTCGACCCGGATGCCTTGTCGCGCGGTTTGTCGCGCGCCGTCCGTGCAGGCTGATCCCTTCTAGAGAGCTCAGTAGTCTTCCAAGATGCTCGCAGGTGCGAGATGACGTCCAGGGCTTCTCCCAAAAGTACGATGCCCTTCTTGACATCTGCACTGATATTTCTCTGGCGCTCGGTTGCATTTTTCATGGCCCTCAAAATATCTTTACATTTTGCTAGCTCCTCCTCTTCTTTCTTCCTCGCACTAGCGATGTGGTCATCGATGGGGGGAGCTGTGGAGCACGGTTCCCTCTTTGTCCTCCATTTTCGGTGTAGAGATGTTTGTTTTTTTCCCCATCTCTATACTTCTTTTTTCTTCCGGAGTTGTCTCTTTGATCGGGGTTTGTGGTGGTGTTCGCCCGATTTTCGACCTCCTTTCGAAAGGGTTTCTACTGCTTGTAGCATCTAATCCGATACCGGCCAAGTCAGCCACCGGCCAAGTCAGCCACCGGCATAAGACTGCAGTTGTAAGATGACGACGGCCGCGGGCCTGCTTGCGCACCTTGTCCAGCCGCCGCTACTGGGGGGTCCGTCCCACTGCAGCGTAACTCTTGCTCCTCTTGTATACTACCCATGGTTGGTCTATTGATCTGGGTGTCCGTCCCATAGCTATTTTTTAGTCCACCCCGGAGATTAATCCCCGGTACCCTGTATCTCTACAAGGCGTTCCCCTATCCGCCACCCGGGGAGGCGCCCGATGGGGGGAATAGCCACCCCACACGGGAATAATAATAATAATAATAATAATAATAATAATAATAATAATAATAATAATGGTAATAATAATCAATTCATTAATTTATCGAATTTTTTTTTATAAAATTAAAAAAATAGTTTTATATTTGTATATGGTATATATTTCGCGTATTTAGTTTCTCATAGATCCGAGAAAAAAGTGTTCCAAGTCGACGGGATTGGTACATCCTGTGGCACGGCTCGGTACGAGGACGGCACAAACGATCTGTCATAATTCTTGCGACAGATCGATCCACCATTCACCGACGTATCCCATGACGGGATGCTTATTCGAAATTTTACTTAAAACTTCTCGTAACTCTCTTCTCTCATAACAGTGTTCAATTTTATCTCCCTCACTTGTTAACTCTTATGACGAGTATATATGCATATATGTATATACATATATATGTATTTATATGTATGAATTTATATATATATATATATAATATACGTAGATATATGGACATATTGTATAATATATTATAGACTTTTTAACGAGCATATGCTCACCCTTGTCTTGAAACTTGCTAATTAGAGATGATAAGCGATGAGCAAGATCGACAAGACCTCTTCTAATTGGTTTTTTCTTTTATTATACATATTGTCATTTGAATTTGTATATTTTATTTAGTTAATTTAGTTATCAAACGAGTCACGTCGCCGTGTAACAACAAAATTATTGTTTTATATTAGGACATTTTAAAACGCCTATGAACGACAAATAAACATCGATTTATCCAAACATGAGAGTAAGAAAGAGAGCAAAGTCAAATAACATGCGTTTTTCTAACACCTTTCGAATTCTATTTCGAGCATATCTCTTTTAGGAAGAAAGCAACCTTTAATCCGATTATCGACTTTGCCCTATTCTTGCTCTATACTTAGCTTCTAATCGTTTCATTATTCGTTTATTTGCGTCTGTTTATACTGTCTCAAGTACAAATTTGTTGCTACTTCATTTCGACGAATGACTTTGGAAAACTTCTTACGCCGCCAATCAGTGTCGTTCTTCCCTTTGCCTTCTCACAATATCCTAACGTACAGAATATTTAGAGAAGCGGCGGGAAAGTCAGCCTAAACCTGTAATTTCGAAAAGTCAACCGAAAAATAAGTTTTAAAGGTCTCATAGCAGACTAGTATCGAAAAGTCACGTCTAAGTTCAAATTTTGTTAGTCTAAATAGCCGCGCGGAATAACCTTACCACTCGCCAACCGATTGTAATCTTCGCGTAGCAAAAGCTCAAAAAAACGGTGAAATCCGAGAAAAGATAGACGAATAATTTTAATGATCATTCCTTTTTTCTTTTCTTCGTCTTTTCTTTACGCAACGGACAAGTATCTCAATTCTTATATTCACTTTATACTTTTAATGTTTTATTCTGTACTCTTGTGCTTTATTTGTAATATTTTCTTTTCTTTTATTTCTGTTAATTAAAGTCTTTATAATTTTTGTTATAAAATTAAAATCGTATTATTATTTGGGTGACACATTGGGCAAATAACCGGAGACAAGGGCAAACAACCGGAGAGAGATTGATAAGTCCTGATTTAAATTAGTTAAACACGGGGAGATATAGCGAAATTTCGGAAGAAGTTTAGACCGATAATAAAGAACGAAAACGCCCCAATCCCGATAAAATCTAGTATTGACCACAAACGAGGCGAGTAACCAGACTGGATTAAACAGGCAAAATAACTTATTCGATTTTTGTGTTCGTGACCCAATCGACGACGTTACGATATAATCAATGAAGATAATTAACTATAGTTGTTCGTCATCGCTATTGTAATATCGTTTTAAATATGCAAAACCCCTCTCTCTCGATGAATTGCCTTAATGGGCAACTCCGACTTAACTCGAGATATGATTACCTAATAAAAATACGCGCAATCCGTGTCCCAGTTGATAATCTTAAAAAGGGGAAATTAATTTCAAAGTTGAAGCTTTTCCAACTCCCATCGTAGTTAGGAAAATATAAATCTTCCAATGATTAGTTTGGAGAAGCTCCGCTATCGGGAACCGCGGCGTACCAGAAGAAGAATTTTCCTTCAAAACGAAAGACTCGTGAATGATGATTGATTTTATACGTTTTTACACGAGTCCCTTTTAATGGACATGAATTAGTGGATCCCTGGGACCGAAGGATCAAGTTGGGCACGATTATTAGAAATTCGAAGGATTGAGTCGAAGATTCGCTAATGGAAATATAATTGTCATCGGGGGGGTAGAAAAGAGAGATAGAAAGAGAGAAAAAAGAGGGAAAAAGGATAAGAAGACCTACGAAAAAAAAGAAAAACAGAAAAATAGAAACCAGAGCGTTCGTCGGTCGAATGCAACTACGAGTTTTCGTCGTTTTTGACGATCAACGACATTAGACATTATCTACTAGACAGATTTATTAATGTCCATTTAATTATCCCTTTTTATTCATAATCGTTAATTAAAAATTAAATGTAATCGAGAATTATATATATATATATATATATATATATATATATATATATATATATATATATGTATAAATATATATATTCTCTTGATGGAATAGAAAGGGCTGGTTGAGATATATAAGTTAATAAAGTGGAACTTCGATATCGTTGACGAGGAGTCGTCATCGCGATAGCCGATGCCGTTTTATAAAACCGAACAGTATCGTACTTTAAATACTGGCTGGTGATTCATTGACCAGAGGCCGTTCTTATCGTGACGAACGATCGGGCTTTAACGCTAAACCTACCACGCGCGGTCAAATGACCGTTTTTGAAATTTCGTTTAGAATTTCTTGTATACAAGGTTACTGTATTGCCATGTAACTTATTGACTTTTCTTATAATATACATACAACCCATTTTTCAATATTCACAACTTTCTTTATTGTTTACTTTCCGAAAAAAATGTATAGCATATCTAGTCTACCACAAGCGGCCATTTGACCATTTGAACAATTCATGTTATTTACGACTATATTCTTCGGAAAGCGCACCTCTGAAATTGTTTTACGAATCCAAAATGTAATTGTGGATCTACAATGGAGACAAACACGCGATTGGAACAAATGCCTAGCTTTCTTTGTACGACAGTACAGTCTTGCGGTCCGAACAGAGACCATCAAAATTTCACAGAGTGTATAACAGAGATTATTAAGTGTTATAAGCACTAGTTTCAACAAAGTGAACAAAGCCAACAATATTCTGTGGTATGATTTACATTTGAATTTTTTTTATTTATATTCTCAATGTTTTTGCCCCGCTTCATTTATATTTTTATATTTTAGTTTTTACTTTATCATTTGTATATTTATCCCCAAAAATGTCAAGACACGAGGAATATCGATTTATTAGACAAAATAAATAATATCGACGAGGATTGTTTGGAAGATGACCAAAAAGTTTCCTATATTGATAAGGTTACAGCGGAAAATAATTGTGACTTATTTGACAGCGATACGGACGAAGAGAATAAAATATACGAATTTTAAATATATGAAGAAGACAAAAAAGAAAGAGATTTATAGTTAGTTCTGAAAGTGAAAATCTAAATAAAACTTTTCTCAATAGAAAAAAAATACTTTGTTTACTATCCAATTGGCTAAAATTTATTTCTATGTTAAGATACATATTTTTTTGAAGCGGTCATTTGACCGGTCATGGTAAGATTAGGTATACATGAAATGTCGGTAGGTTCAGTATTAAAGAACCTGTCTTCTAGGAAACTGTTAATGATCTTTAAAATGGGGTCTAAGAACTTGTAGTTACAAAGTTTCAAAAGGAGACCTTTGTGCCAAATCGAATCGAAGGCCTTGTTTAGATCAAGAAGTAGCATACCAGTAAGTCTGTTTTTATTACGTTCGTCAGCAATATGATGAAAAACTCTCATAAGTTGCAGAAAAATCGAATGATAATTCCTGAATCCGAATTGTTGATTTATCAGAATATTATTGGAATACAATTGTATCTTGAACTCGATTGAAATTATCTTTTCGAGGATGTTCCCGTATATGCTGAGTAGACTAACTGGATGATAGCTGCTAGGATGGTTCTTATATTTACCCGGCTTGGGTTGTGGTATTACTACATCTAACTTCCAAGGTTTAGGGAAGTAATTTAGCCTAATTGTAGCAAGAAGAATTAAGTACAATTGGACCAAAAGCTTTCTATGGGGATTTTTAAGGTGAAGGGCAGAGATATTATGAAGACCTGGAGATTTATCGTTAGAAAGAGATTTGATAATATTTCTTAGAAATTGTATAGAGAAATTGGGATACCCGAAATCAGGGGCAGAACTTTGAATGTTATCATGTATTTAGTCGGCTGCATCTTCATTGGATGACGCAGTATGGAGAGAATCTTTATGTACTTTCTGAAAAGTGTAAGCCAGTAAGTTTGTCTTGATTTCGTCGTCATGAAGACAATTGTTATTGGGATCCTTCAGAAATAGGAAGATTTTTCCTAGTGAAGATCTTATAATGATTCCAGAAGGACTAGTCTAGAACCTTAAGATTTGAAAGACGCTTCTTCCATTCTGAAATCTTGACCTGATCTAGTAAGTTATGGACTTGCTGAGAGAGCGTGTTACTTAGGAGCCTGAAGTAAGGATTATTAGTGCGTTAAAAGCTACGCCGGGCTTCATTTCTTTTCTTAATTAGTGTGTGCACCTCAGGCATATAAGGAAAAGATCTATTATGATGCAGAGAGTAAGATATGGCTTTGCGATACGGAGAACTTACTTGGGCATTAAATCTGATGATTTCAGAATCAACTTCTGAAGTAGAAGTAATATTATTGTTAAAAATGTAATTACTGGCTAGCTGTTTATAGGTAGATCAGTCAGTTGTAAGGTGTTTTTTAAACAAAGAGATGGGTTTTGTAGAGTCAATATCGAGAATAACTGGTATGTGGGAAGAAGAGAGATCGTTTTTAATGTAACATTTGGTTGAAACCGTAATTTTAGCTAAGAAAATGTCTATAGTGGATGTATTTTTGCCTCTTTGGAATGTAGGAGAGGTAGGAAAGAGGACGTTGATCGAATGCTTGTCAATGAATCGTTTCAAGGAAGGGAAAGAGTCACGTGGTTACCCTCCGAAGAAAGAGCTTCTTGGTATCGACTCAACCAATTTCTCTCTGACATTTTCGACGATCGTCACGACCAAATGGATATATCCAGGGAAAGGAGAAAGATAATGAGGGAACATGACGTAAAATAAAACGTAAACACGAAGGAAAGGAAGGAGAAGCACTTGGCTAGTTGGTTGGTTGGTTGGTAGGAGGCAAAGAAGTGCCTGGCGTGAAAAGGATGTCGAACCAAAATGGAGTGCACGAGAGACACGAAAAAGAAGGAGGAGGAAAAGGAGGTTGGGTGGTTGCTCGAGGGGCGAATGATACCTTCTTAGGCAATTTTAATTTTGCAGAAATCACTGTTGAACTAATAAGAATAAAGAGATCTCCGTGGAAGCTCCCCCTCTCTCCATCCTTCTCAATCTTTCTCTTTCTCTCTGTTTTTCTTTCTCTCTTTCTCTTTTTCCCTTTCCCGTCAGGATGCTCTCCCGTTTGCTCTCGTTTTCGCTACCTGTTTCTTTCGCTCTCTCGTCCGGTCGAACAAAATACAGCGTCAGCCAGCAGCGACATTATATGACCGTGTCGACAACCCGTGTACTGAACCACGTTGACGTTCCTTCTTCCATCCTCTTACCCTTTATTTCCCTTATTCCGTCTACCTTCCCCGCCTCATCCCACTCACCCGAATCCACTCTCCTCCCTTCGACCCCTACCGACCGACCGACCGACCGACCCACTAACCTTATCGTTGAACTTCTCCCTTCTTTTTCGCTTTTTTATATCTTCCTGAAGATTATAATACACTGTGCCCGTTGAAAAATATTAAACAGGAATTAGCACTCGCCTGTCCGTGATTAATCAATCTACTTACCCTTCTTAACGGGACTTTTTTACCCGTCTAACCTAACACCGCCGTTCGTATTATTCTCAACACGATACACGTATATTTTGGACTAACGGTATATGTATCTACCTATACATATATATCTATACATATATATCTATACATATATATATATATATATATATATATATATATATATATATATATATATACGTAGGCTGTAGATTTTCTTGAAACTAGACTGATAAAAATCGCACAACGTCGATCGATCCTCATAAAAATATTTATGAATGATTTGTATCTCATTGATTTTTCACTACCATGTTGAAAGAAAAAAAACTCTCATTGATATTGATATTATTGATTTTGATTCAGAAACGAACCAAGAGGAAAACTTTGTCAAGATGGATGGATGCAGAGAGAGAGAGAGAGAGAGAGGATTTGAAAAGGATGGAAGTTGTACAGGCTAGGAGAAGAAGAAGGACTTTGAGAAAGAAGGAAGTAGAGGAGAAAGAAGAGAGATGGGAAAGAGTTAGAGAGGAGAGGGAGAGTGTAGAAACGATGAGAGCTGGTAAAGGAGCCGGAGGGAAAGAAAGAGAGAGAGGGTGAAGGAGAGGATAGAAACGATGGGAATGGGCAAAGGAGCCGGAGGGGAAGGAGACATATTTATTTGACATGCGATACGATCGCAGCCCAGTTTCATTAATTGAAGTTCACGGGAATGAGCACGGCAGACAGCAGCCGAGCAGGCAGCACACGTAACGTGTGCACGTACGCTCACACGCGCACACCCGAGTTTCTCTGCCCTTCGGAGCGATGCTACTACCTACAGCACAAACCTTCCACTAGCTGTCTCTCTCTCTCTCTCTCTCTCTCTCTCTCTCTCTCTCTCTGTCTCTCTCTCTCTCTCTCTCTTTCTCTCTGTCTTTCTCGGTCTCTCCTCCATCTCTGTGTTCTTTCTCTTTTTATCTTCACGAGCTCTTACTCTACTTCTTCGGTGAATATATGCACATGGTCGCGGAAACTCCAAATGAGGATTCACCATTTCACTGACATTCGAGCATCCAAGTTTGTCTCGATCTAGACCACATAGAAGTCTCCTCCTTTACTGTTTGCACCACCTTTCTCTCCCTCTCACTTTATCTCTCTCTCTCTCTCTCTCTCTCTCTCTCTCTCTCTCTCTCTCTCTCTCTCTCTTTCTCTCCTTTCTCTTCTTCCTCCGTGAGCTCTCACGGAAAGGGCACCCATCTATCTACAAACCTGTACTCTTCCCCGCCCCTTCTCCTCCTCCTCCTCCTCCTCCTCCTCCTCCTCCTCCTCCTCCTCTACCTCCTTCTACCTGTACGGGTTTTGCTTCGAACGCAGATAATCTTTGCATAAGGCTCTCTTCTCTCTCTCCGGCTGAATTTAATGGGTAACGGCCGATGCGAGATCGTTAGGAATAGTAGGTGAACAGCTGGCTGTAGGCTTTTCTTCCTGTCTCTCTCACTCTCTCTATCTCTTTCTTGTCATATACACATGCATACGTACGTTTTTTCTTCTTCTTTCTACTTTCCCTCCTTTCGATTTGGTCCTTTTTTCCTCTTCCTTGTTTCTTTGCCGGAAAGGACGGTAAACATTTTCCTATGACGCATCGACGTTACCAAAACGTCGTAGACGAGAAGAACACTCTAGGATTTGGCACTCTTGTCTCATCAAAGGAGCAATAGACATTTGAGTAACCTCCAATCGATCCTAGGTCGCTCAGAAGAGTGAGATAGAGAGAGAGAAAGAGAGAGAGAGAGAGGAATGGGGTGATACACCCTGATGATACTCTGGTGGTGGTGCTGCCCGTGGTGCTGGTAGTGGTATCGAATCGTAGATAATAGAAATATCGAAGATGGTGGAAATTTTATTTACCTCTCGTAGAGTTATCTAAGAGCAATACCAGGTGGCCTTAATGAAACATTCAGTCGTGATAATAGCTCAGCAATCTCGAAGGGTTGCGAGCAAGGCAAGCCGCAGTGAGGCTGACTTTGCGACCCTCCCTTTCTTCGTCCTTTAACGTTAGAAGAGTCAGAGAGAGAAAGAGAGAGAGAGTAGAACAAGAGTGGAGTGGGTCTGATTCCTGGCAATACAATCGCACGTTGCAAGTGGCGTTCCCTCTTTTATTTCGATGTTCAACCCCTCCTGCGCGCTCCCTCCTAACCCATCGCTCCCAAACCTCCAACCATCCCATTTCTCCTTACTTCGACAAAGATTCTCATTCCAGTCTGGCAGCTCGAAGCGACCGAACGTTACATAGCCATCGTTTTTGCGACCAAACAACCGTCCAGATGTGGATTAATACAATGAACTACCTTCTCTACCTGAATAGTTCGTTATTAAGGTTGAATTCCATAGGTCTTGTCGGCGTTTTATCATCCTTCTGGTTTATTTGTTTCCACGGTCGTATTTAACTTTTTCCAACTACGCTTGATTAATACGTCTTCGATGGAGTTTTCCCACTTAAATTTTATTACGCTTTAAATTTTACGATGCTTCTTAATGTTAAAGGATAGATAATTCGCGTTGTCTTAAATCCCCAAAGAAAGAGAGAGAAAGAGAGAGAGAGGGAAGGAGAGAGAGAGAGAGAAAGAGAGAGAGAAGGAGAGAGAGAAAGAGAGAAGGAGAGAGTGAGTGAGAAGGAGAGAGAGAGAGAGAGAGAGTAGTCCGATCGTTATCCAACAGCTTCGTTAAGAAATCCACTTCATGTGGAATATAATTTTAATTCGAACATTATTACTCATTACCTTGGCGCGAGAACAGAAAAATAGAGGTAGAAAGAAAAAAAAAGACAGAGAGAGAGAGAGAAAGATAAGAGGAAGGGAGATAGTGAGGTAGAAAGTGGAGGTCGCCCGCGATAGGCGCTCGCATTATTTACGTGACTTTATTGGAATGAAAACGGCGGCTTCCGACGAAAACAGAAGCCGGGCATAACGACCAACGCAATTATTGCATAATGTGTTCGCATAGTTGAACTCCGAAGAAAATTAGAGAAGCCGTCGCGCGCACTGGCCAGAGAAGAGAACGGACGAACCAGTAAGTGAGAGAGAGAGGAAACAGTCGAGCGAGAGTTTGGCGGAGTACGTGCGCATTCGCGTGGCTATGGTAGACGGAAGGTAAACGAGAGAAAGAAAGTGTGAAGTAAAAAGTGGAAGAAAAGGTGAGAGGGTGGGAAACGTACAAATCAATGAGAGAGTTGATAAGCAGAAGAGAGAGAGTGAGAGAGAAAGGGAGAGAAAGAGAGAGAGAGAGAGAAAGAGAAAGGTGCAGAAACATTAGAGAAACCGAGGGTAGCAGCAACTTTCTCGTTTTATCTCTCAATTCGCATTCTCAGATTCGATTAATGTTTAAACTGTGCGAACTCATCGAGCTAAGCTAAGCCAAGCCAAGCCAAAGCAAGCCAAAGGAAGGCAAACCAAGCCGAGCCGAACCTACCTAGACTTTCTCTCTCTTTCTCTCTCTCTCTCTCTCTCTCTCTCTCTCTCTCTCTCTCTCTCTCTCTCTATCTATCTATCTATCTATCTCTCTCTCCGTCTTCCATGTTTAACTCAACGTATACCGTTCGAACTACTTTCGAACAAATTCAATTTTCCTGTCTTGTAAAAACAGAAGTTAAATTACATCCAATTTTTATCATCACGATCTCTCGTTTCATTAATTGTTATAGCGAAATGAAGTGAAATCAAATCTCTATTATCAATCGTTAGTAATATATTAAAATAACTTACAGATGAAAATGGAAATTTTATTAACCGTTGTGGTACACAATAGAATATACTGGAGAAGAATATATTGGCCAATAATATTTTTATTTTTCCCTTCCAGGGAATATAAAAAAAAATAGAGAAAGAGAAACAGAGAGAAAACAATTTTAATTACTGTATAATTAACAAGTCGTCCATTCGTCCATACATATATTCGCCTATAAATATGGTCCCATATGCCGATCCATCAAACCATCAAAAGCAGTATCGCGGATACATTCGGACAACACGCATCGCATTTGCTTGTGCGTCTGACGAAATCTTAGTTTACTATCTCAATTGAAAGTATATAACAGACAATCTGAGCCTGTAAATTGATAAGTGGAAAAGAAATTTAAGAAATTTTTCATAAATTTTAGTTATGCGATTCAATTTTTGAGTAAGATTTTGATCGTGAGCTGTTAAATATGTGTAGTTAAAATAATTTAATAACGCGTAGAAAGCTGAAAGACGCATCCTAAACCAATCATTTCAATCGATATTGTATTGAAAGGCAAAAGAAGAACCTTTATCTACGGAATACACAAACATCGGATAGTTACTTTTGAACGGAATGGAGGCTAAACCCGACATTATTGATCTAGTAAGTAAGGATCTCACCGTGCTAATGGCTGGAATCAAATAAAGCTTGAGAATTTAGATAACTTGAGATTACAGGATATCATTTCTTGTTCCATATTTATCTTTATCAATTTATATTTTCATTCGTGTCGTTTACAGAAATGTAGGATATACGTATAGGTTGTCTTTTTCACATTTCAAACCTCTCACAATTTAATAAATGGCAGTAAGAAAATTTTGAAAGATAGGGAAACGAAAGTACACAAAATGCAAAAACATTTTAACGAATTTTTCGGACATTCTTTAGTAAACTTTTACATACGAATAATCTATGACACGAAGTATATCGTGACTATATTCAATTTCTAGCTATGTTCGACAGATCATATTCATTATCATTGATCATCATTGACACTAGTTTTTAACGTAGGGATTAGATTATTATAGCTATATGAACAATATTCTGGATATAGCCCTATAAGAAGAAATACTAGAATGTGCACATCCGGCTGTTTTCACATCGAGTGACTTTTCTTCGATAATTTCTTTGTAGTATAATGAGCGACTTCGTTTCAGAAAACCACACTATTACTTTTCCTAGCTGCTGACGGATCTTTATCGCGATATTTATCGACTCGTTCTAGAATCGCATGGGTCTGGTAAATGTCGCCAAATCTTTGTTGCAATGTAACGAATATCAACGTTCTCTGCGAAATCAATCGAGATTTCTGCTTTTCACGTAATCGACCGACGGCCGCGTTCGCGATTATCGTTACAGTGTGAATCAAAAGAATCATACCGCGAATCGGTCTAAAATAAGATTTGATTTTTATGTATTTCTTTTGCCAAGTACGAATTCTACGCTACGAACTTATGCGATGTTATGAAGAATTTAACCTCGAGATTCTTCATATTTATTCGTTTCAAATCTATCGAACCTTCGCAACACACCAACAAAACAACACAATTTTTTCCGTCACTAATATTTCATATTTAATATCGTATTTTGCATATAACATTGCTCCCCTGTATTTCTATTTTCAGAATCGCATCAAAACACATTATAACCAGACACATTCAGCTCACAATTTTTTAACATTGCCAAATGCATAGCATCATACGCTTCAATTATCAATATAATATTTCCCCTATTTGTCTTAGCCGTACTACAGTTTTTGTTTCGCTTTCGGGTTATTTTTTCAGAATACGAGGAGAGAATTTTAGAATTATACCGAGAGGGTAAGGAAGTGCATATTAGTCGAAAGTTACTCGGTTTCAGTTATTGCATATTTACGAGTTGCACATCCGTTAATATACATATTCGTCCGTAAATACGAAAAGAAAATTTTAAAAAGTAATTTACATTGTTTCATCACATTTCTGCACTTTTCAATGTATAGAATTAATCGATTAATAAAGTGAACGGCTCAATTAGTGGAAGTACATTGAATGATCGCGAGTAACTTTCTTCGTGATTTACTCTTCGAGATTTTATCATGAATGGTTCCCTCTTCTTTAATTAATTATTAGCTCAAGATAGAGAAATTTTGTTCAAACGCGTTTACAATTATTATCACTTTGAATATTTTAATGCTTTATTAAATATTTATTTTCATCTTGTGAAAATAGTAAAAAATCGATATTTTGTCGTTCTAATAAAGAATGAACGAGAAGACATTCACGACTGATAGTCTCTGGATTTAAAATTATACTATACATGTTTTTTATAATAATTAAAATAATAATTTGTAAAAAGGATTCACTTCATATTTTTAAATAACATATAATCAAATATTTAGTAGTATTGATTTTCACGATGTAATAGTAATTATTTCAAACTGATCTTACTATCCAATCTCCTACATTTTTGTAGGGATTGGTAACAAAGTGGCTGACTGGTAACAAAGTGGCGGAGAGAGGGGAAGACGAAAAAGAGAGAAAAATCACATGTTCGACAAACCGCGAAAACGAAAGTCGAACGAATCAGAAAAAATCGTCCCGGCAATTTTAAAAAGCAAACTACCTATTGTGTTCCAAGCATCGTACCAACCTATTACACACTTCCGAGCTCGTAACTCCGGTATAGATGAGAACGATTTTTTCGTAGATTACATTTTGCCAATGTACATCACTTGTTCCCGATTTTTTTCGGTTGATTCTTTACTTTCATAAAAGATAGATTGGGACAGATAAGGATAAGAATAGGGGATACGGATAGTGATAGAAATAGAAATGAATTTAACGAGCGTCAGAATCCTGGTCGCTTTTTGAGACCCGAAGGAACCTGCTAGCTGTGGTATGCCTGTCAAAGTTCTATCAACAGATCATTTCCAAGAACAGAAACGTCAGTTTCTGTTTTATCCGCGTGCCGAGAAACTCAAGTAATGCCATTACACGTTCATCAGAAGCCTTTTCAAACGTTTTTGCTCTATAGAGTCTCTTTCTCTCTCTTACGATTAGGGAATTCATTGACATTTCTATGCAACTATTTTTAATTTAATTTTATTCGCCATTTTATAGCGATATTCCTATTTCATAGAAATCTAGAAAAAAACATTCTAATTGACTATTCTCATCTTTATCGTCTTTCTTTTATATTCTTTCCCTCCTTCTTTCTTTTTAAACAAACAGAATCTCTCTAGTACCATTTAATTTTTTTGGACGTGTACCTCTATTCATAATAAGTTATTCGAAATAAGAAGTGCACCACTGTTATCAATCGATTTTCAAATGTGTAGACGATAATGAAAGCAAATGCTTCTCAAAAGCGGACAATTCGAATGGTTTATAGTAATCAGCTTATTTCCGAATGGTATTAACAGCACCAGCAGCAGCGTTACCAGCGGTAGCAGCAGCGGCGGCGACAATGGCAACAGCTAAAGCAGCAACAGCTCCAACAGAATCTGCAGCAACTACAGCTGGAGCAGCATCTGCAGCAACAGCAACTCCAGCAGCAGCAACTTCAGCAACAGCAACTTCAACAGCAGCAGCAGCATTGGTTCCAGCTGCAGCTGCAGCACCAGCAACAGCAGCAGTGGAACGAACTGCAATGGCAGCAGCAACAGTGGCTCTATCATCACCAGCACCAGCAGCAGCTCCAGCAGAATCTACAGCAACAACAGTTGGAGCAGCATCTACGACATCAGCGACTTCAGCAGTGGGAGCAGCAATGGCCCCTGCTACAGCAGCAGGAGCATTGGCTCCAGCTCCAGCTGCATCAGCAGCAGCAGCAGCACCAGCACCAGCAGCAGCACCAGCAACAGTGGCAGCAGCAACAGTGGTTCCAACTGCAGTGGCCGCAGTAGTCGCTCTATCAGCACCAGTACCAGCAGCAGCAATGACAACAGCAACAGTAGCAGTAACTGCACCAGCACCAACAGTACCAACAGCACCAGGCACCAGCACTACTTAATTAACTTTTGACTATATAAAGGCTATTCATTTATACTACAAAAAATATTGTGTATGTGATATACTACTACTAAAATAAATCTACTAATTCTATTTAAATTCTATTACTAAAATATTACAATAAATTACTACAAACAAAATACTATATCGACAAATTCTAATATTCTACTATTAATATTACTAATCAATACTAATAATTAATCAACTGATCCATACAATGCATCAATACTACTAATTATTATTAATAATTTCTATTACTAATTATTATTAATAATAACTAGTACTATTTACTATTACTAATTAATACTATTAATTTTTTATTAATCTCCTAACAATTATAGTTACACATGAGTACATACTAGATCTTAATTTACAAATTCACCCATTAAAATATTGACATCTGATTTGTAAAAGGATTAAATTGATATAGTATATTAGATCTTCAAACATCTTATAATATCATCAACAGAAATCATAGTAATTCTAATTTAATTTTGCTGACAACGAATATAACATTGCTGGGTATCCCGTAAAAATGATAATAGCAAATTAAAAACTGTATTTACATTATAGAATTAATATCAACACAGATATTTGAATTAGTTGGCAAAAGTCATGAATACGTATGTTATTTCTTTTCTATTTTGTACTCCTAATACCCATTATAGTATTTAAAAAATGATAAAAATATTGTTAAAAAATCCCTTTGTATATCTTTTGTTATTTATCTGAAACATAAAATTGTTACATAAGTATAGATAAAATAGGTATACTAAGTTTGTCACATAAAATACTTACTCCAATATTCATTGTAGAAATAGAATATCTAGCTTCTATAAATATTCTACAAACAAATCAATGACATAGCATTTCTCATTGAGCAATTGATGTAACAATTTTTCTTACTTGTCTTTTCAAATGTCAACAAGTCTCCGGTAAATTTAGGAGATTCCATTTTTCAAACGTTTCATGAAAATAGATTTTGACTTCTTTATCATTGTCCTCACTTCTGTAAGCTACACAATAAAAGACATTTATATCCATGCCACTTACTCTTCAAGAAAATCATTTGGAACATAAGATTAAGAAATAGTATTAAATACCATATAATATGAAAATCACATTAATTTTGGATATCTAAAATGCATCTCTCCTTTTATGACTTGTTCTATATTTGGATACAGTACTTTCTAAAATTGTATTTAGTGATTCAAATTTCAATTATACTTGGTGATATCGATCTGATTAATTGTTACGTAATAACAATTAATATGTTTTTTCACGTCGATGTCATCGACGTGTTTTTCACCAAAAGAAATTTGGAACTATTTTAGTGTAGTATTGTCCCATCTCCATCAGTGGTGTTTCCTGCCAGAAAGAAACTCAGAATTACTCTAGTATAGGTGTCGCGTCGTCATCAACGTTGTGTTTTCCCGTCAAGAAGAACTTAGGATTATTTTAATATAGTAACATGGTCTACTGTCGGTATCATTGACAGCTCTTAATACCCGCTATAAGTCGGTAAAAGAGGAATTATTAATACTTATCTCTCGCATACTAATCGTCGGTAAGGAAACACTTTATAAGAGTAACATTAGGTAAGAAACACTGTTATCGAAAATGGGGCGACGACATCCGGCGATAGGGTGAAATAATACCCGAAGTATAAATAATGGAGCAATATCACCGTTCATGCCTGGAACTATAACTGTATTTTTAAACAGTAATATTTCAAAAACCACATCCGGGCTTTTTGGAATTATTAAGAGAAAGCTGTCAACCTGAAGGAAAGTCCAGCGAAAACCTCACAGAGTCTACTACTGACGCTCCGCCTGAACAGACGTGTTCTCCGCAACTCTTCATATTAACTAATATAAAAGTGTAATTTTCTAAGTACGAAACTTGACTTAGAATATTTTCTGTTCTTGAGTACGCGCAGCTACTAAGCTACTTGAATAGAGTTATTAGAGGATTTTATAATAGAAATATATTTTATTAAATAACAGTTAGGTTTTTGTGTGCGAAGATTAAGATAAACATTATAAACGCGTTATCAGTTCGGAAATATCAAAAATTTGGTTTTAAACCAAGTGTATTAAATAAATTTTTGTTATTGTTAAATATCGTGTGAGAATTTTGATTTTGAATCCAACTCGCACTTCACTAACGCATGTAATTGTAAGACGTCTCGGCCAACCACTCTCAACCTGTAACTAGATTTCGCACACTATCACTAAGGGGATTTCATACTTGGTAAGTTCCTATATATCATTGGTGACAGTGAACCTCTGAAGGAGAATTGGCCATTTAAGGTATTAAAACAAATATCTCTCACTCTCGTCCCCGTACACGTGCCAAAAAGAGAGAAGTTAGCGAGATTTCAGTAAAGGACGCAAGTCTTGACTAAACCGTATCAGCTGCTCAGGGAATTCTAGTTTTTTTTGCTTCTAATCATCCGGAACGTAACAATAGCAAACGCAGAGCGCTGACGCTTTATCTATCTCATTCGCTCCTACAGTCTCTATCTCACTGTATTTACCATTTAAGATTAGTTTGTTACGTCCCAGATGGAGGGGAGTATTCTATTACAAGTAACGTAAGAGTAAATGACATAATAATGATCTTATCAAAAAACGCCACTGCAAGAAAAAAAGAGTTATATTTTTTTAATAATTTATTTAACTCGTTCAACGGAAATATTGACCAAGGACTCAGCAGCATTATCACAAAAAATAGTGGGCATTTAAAATATTAACAAAAAGCATTACAAACATTACATATAGAATTTGTTGAAAAAAAACACAATTCTTTAACAAGAAATAAACCAAAATGTTTGAATAATTGGAGAAAAACAATACGAAGCGCACAATATTTATGGAAAATACTTCAAGATTGTGCATTTACAAAATTAAATTCAAAATACTTAAACTAAGATGTTGTAGAAAATTTTTTCAGTGAAATTGGAGACCATGGACATCAGAATAATAATCCTACACTATACTTATTCGGCACTCATCTAAGGCATTGTTCACATGTAATCTGACATCAAAGCACTCCATATTAGTAAACTGTATAGAAGACGAAACAAACTCTTTACCTGTGTTAACTGAAATACATACAGAAGAAATAGAAACTAGTGAGAACAATGAAGCAACTGTGAAATGTGAAGAAGTCACTATTCCAGGAAAATAAGATACAGCAAGAAATTTATGTATAAATATGAATAATATAATGAATGAAATTAAGATCAAAATAATTTGCGCTCAATGCACTGCTATATTGGACGATGAAAATATCACAGAAATGCTAAAGCATGCCATAGAAATTGCCCAACAGCGATTTTACATTATTTGTCATAATATTGAAATTTAAAATAAACTTATAAAAATATTGAGTGAAGAAGCATTGTCTACAGTACATTTTCATTGTACTGATGTGCACAATATTGTGCTTAATACTCTTGCACATTATTTTATTGTAGAATGGTATAATTTCGTAAATAAAATCTTGCAGGGAAAAATAACATATGAATCAAAAGATGATTATATGTATTTCCAAGCCAATATAATGTTACTTAAATATAGTAGAAAAAAGGTCAGACAAAATTAACAAACAAATAATTATATAACATACATACATATAAATATATATAATATTGTAATGTAAAATTGACATATCATAATTTTTTGTAAAAGAATAATAAAAAGATGTTATTTTAAATATAAATAACGTCTTGCATTATTTTTTATTTTCTTTTTAATTAAAAGTTTAGCAAATAAATATTTTATATTTAATATGGATTGATGATATATGATATGATATACAAACGCTGTGCGCTCGCGCTCACTGTCGCTTTTTCTATCTCATTCGCTCCTACATTTGCTATCTCACTCTATTTACCAACCATTTAAGAGTAGTTCTTGTCAATGAACTCTTCCCTAAGAGAGCGCTGCAAACACTGGTCCCAAAAAATGTATTGAGGTTTACATCACTGATAGGCCCTAGATACGACATCATTAAACGATTGTTTTGCGACAAATACATAAAGAATAGTAAATATAATTTGTGACAAAACTCAATATTTTATTGAATGTTTTGTAAAAAATAATTAATGAATATTTACATATATATTATATCATTTTAATATAAATTAAAACATGAGACGTATCAAACAATGAGCGGTTATGTATCAAAATTATCAAGAAGACGATTTCTTGAGAGTGCGCACGACAAACCATCACGTGAGATAATATATTCTTTCTTCTTTTATAATAAATTTAACAATCTAAATAACAGTCATCATATATGCACATGATTTACATAATATGAGTATATTCTTATCATTATTTTGTTATTATATTATCAATTGCTATTATAGTAATAATAGTAGTATAATAATAACAGCGAAACTATAGAAGAAACCATAAAAAAGTAGCTCTAGGAGAAAAATCTTGTAGATAATATGGAAACTAACCTGTTTTAACTTTTGTAAAATAATTTGTCATATATAAATATATATACACTAATTATTACTTTTAATAAAATAATCAACGAATGTATTTTATATGCATTTGTCATGAAACAAAGTTGTACCATTACTATGTCTTAACTAGCACAGATCACAGCAAAACGCATGTCAACTATTAATGGAAATACATAAAACAAGATTGGATAGTAGGAGGACTGGATAGCCTTATTAAACTATCAAATAAAGAAAAAAGAATAAATCGATTATATTTACACCTATATAAAACTGACAAAATCATTCAGTCCCAAACCTACGATTTCTGAATTAAATATCTAAATGCTTACTAATGTACTACATTTTCCTTATAAAATTTTTGTATTTCTAAAGTATAAAATATAAAACATAAAAAATAAAATACAATTTTTTCTAAAATTTAACAATATCTTATAAACTTTAACCATTAACATGCATGACTGAACACGTACTTTCTTATTTTTGTCATAAAATTATCTGTCCAAAACTCACTAAAATATCTGAGTAAGTTAATGTAACTTCTCCATGTAAGCATCGTGAAATGCATATGTTAGCATTTGAAATGGATAAAAATGTGAGCATTATCAATTTACGTACATAATAAGCAGGCAATCATCTACTTCATGAAAACAAACC
Source organism: Dolichovespula media (assembly GCA_911387685.1). Lineage (NCBI taxonomy): Eukaryota > Metazoa > Arthropoda > Insecta > Hymenoptera > Vespidae > Dolichovespula > Dolichovespula media. The sequence continues at coordinate 276,269 of OU426866.1, forward strand.
ATGCATTCAAATATGATATTAAAATCATTAATGGGGGTAAAAGTTTCTTATCTTTTGCTGCAGATTTTAAAGAGCGCCACTATACAAAATTGTTTCTTTGCAAAAAATGTCAAAATCACCATTCAGGCCAACAATGAGTCTAGGTATAATCCTTGACTAATTTTGATAAGCAAAGTCTCATTTTAAATATGAAAGTTTAAGTTAGAACTTCGTTTTTCAGAATTTTTGATAAAGTTTCATTTTTATGCATAAACTATTCTCGAAAAAATATTAATTTTTGATATGATTTTGTTCAAAGAAAATTCGAAAAAATTCGAAATTTTTGTTTTTCAAAAATTCTAAAAACAGAGACCTGAATTAAACCTTCATCTTTACAATGAGATCTTGGGACAAATGGCAACTGACATGTATAACACGTTATTCCAGCACAATTTGCTAAGATAACAATGCTTTCACCAGGCTTTGGATGCCTTAAAAGAATTCTATCGTGCAAACGATTGCTTTGTCGTTGCCAAGATTCAATCGATTTTGATTTAATTATGTAACCACCCCTAATAAATTGATCAATTGATTGTATATTGAATATATAGGAGAATTAATTAAGGAAATTTGTCGATGCATTACCATCAATCTGGCCTTTTAATGTTTTCTTCCGTATATTGATCAAGTAACTTCTTTTCTTTTGCAAGAAGAATTTCCCTGTTAGAAATAGTAGTACTTTGGTTACTAAACATAGATCCTATTTAATTTTTGAATGGTTGACTATTAAAATATTCATCCGAATCTTTGGCAGAAGTTTTCTCAATGGTTCCGTCTATTTGTATTTAATATTCAAATATGAATTAATAGTGTTGAATTAAAATTTTTTCTGAGAAATTAATAGACTGTATATTATACAACTTGGTGTAATGGTCCTTAGTAGGTCATTCCAGCATTGAGGTTTTCTTCCTTAAAATTAATCCAACAACATTTTTATTTCCTATTCTATAATAATAAAAATTAATTGAAGCATGTAAACTTACTAATTCTTTACTTTCCTTACTGCCATAGTTAATATAAAATTTGAAACCATCTACGCTATAGCCTCTTAACAATACTGGTCTTATAGATGGAAGGCCATCTCTGAAATAATAACTAGTTTGTAATATACTATCCATTATTAGTTTTATACATTTAAGAGTTAAATTACTTAGTTGCAGTTCCAAGAAGTACTGCATTTGGTTTAAATATTTGTGACATTTTGCATGCTTCCGCAAACCATACTTTAAATTGTCCTTTTGGTTCTTTGCTTACCAAATCTTCTGTAAAGATTTCATTTCTATTTTTGTATTTTATTCGCATATCTAAAACACATTTATTAAACGAATTAATAATCTCTATCATGTTATAAGATTATCTAACAAAATATGACAACATTATTGTATGATTTAATCGGAAATGCCATGATTAGAGACTATAGTGATTTTAAATAATTAATATATATTAATAAATATTTCTCTTATATCAACATTATATGAATTCGTAGATTCATTCGACATGGTTTGTACTGTTGTATCTGTAGCGTTTCAACCATAATATACAATAGTATATTCCCTTAACTTATTTTAATTAATATCCTGTCTCTTCTATATTATGTATACAATTTTTAATGATTATCTATATCACGAAAGTATAGATTAGAAAACATATAGGTAAAGGTTCTATATTGCTAATCGAGTTAATTGTTGATAAAAATTAATCGAAATTAGCTGACGTGACATAACCTTAAGACCAAAAAATTCCATAAGGATGTAAGACGTAGGCATCTTAGGAAATCAACCAATTGAACTCTTCGTAACCCCATCACGTTTGTACGTATAACTTAAAACGTAACGTCGAAAAATTCCGTAAGGATGAAATTTTTACGGATACGTCTTCTAAACAACCAATCACAAATAATCACATAGTACGCGTATTAGTTTGAAATTTAACATCGAAAATTAGTGAAATTCATAAATGTGTTCACAGTATTTGTCTTAAGCCAAAAAAGACAAAAACAACACTTTAGTTAAACGTGATAAGTTTTATGGTAAGAGATACTTCCTTTTGTTAAATGTAAATGATTATATTCGTATATCCAAATAGATGTCATATTAATGTAAAATCCGCTATTCAATCCGCTGTACATCTTAAATTTATGGCTTATGTCCTTACATAGTTTTGTGTGTGATCGCATTAAGCATGTAATAGATACGAGGGATTGTAGCTATCAGCTAGTAAACGATAATCAATTATTGAATTTAATAGGGTCGAATTTATATGCGGCAATTATATCTATTTCAAGAATCCCGTCTGGTAAGTGTTATAATATTTAAAGGTTATAAATATCCTCTTGTCCCAATCACGTGTTTTGTTTATCTGTAGTGATTTGATTTGAGACAATAATCCATCAACGCTTTGGCACACTTTAGCGTTTATGGGAGTACTCGAGGCCTTCACGTATGCCTCAATGTAAAACCTAAAATTTTAATCGTAAACTGTAGTATATAAGTGCTGTAACATGTAAACAATAAGTTTAGACTAATCACAGTCGTCATCAATGAAATTGCTTGAAAATCTAATTCTTAGCACGTTTACAGTCGTGGGAACCATTTGTAATATGCATCGCATGATAAAAAATTCATGTAGACCCCATAGGAACATTAGGTAAAATATGCGCAGCAGTCAATGTTAATATCAAGTGCATCTTCATTGTGTATTATATTTATATTTTATCAAAACTTAAACACAACACTAGAACTACCGTACCAGTCTAAATGACTGGTTTTACAATTTCATTATAAAATTCCTACTTCTTATTGCATTTTTTTTCAAAATGACGCAACAACTTTTGCAGGGTTAAGTAAAGGTTGTATAAAATAAATTTTATTTTTAAATAACACAGAATTCAAATAATTTTTTATCATTGCTACTTCTACCAAAACCAGTCATTTGATTGGTACTTTTCAAAGTAGAAAAAACCTGACAATCTCTTTCCTGAAATCATCACCATTGATTAGATATTTAGATGAATCTACTGGCTCTTTGTTACAATATTTTCTCTCATGCTATGGCTTATCTGGCAATAAAACAAAGATAGAATCATAGCTGTGGGTAAAGTAACAATAGTAATCGATGCCGTTTCATGCGATCATTCTGTATACCATAGTTGTTGAAATAGGATCTAATTTTTTTTGTAACATAACGATATTTTATAAATCCTTAAAAATGGCAAAACATATAAAAACCTCTGAATTGTTGCTGAAACTAAACAATATTTCAATGGAATGTTCTGATATCAAGGATGAAGATAATGAATTGGAAGAAAATGAAATACTTTATACTGAGAATAGTGATAATGAGATTGTAGACCATGAAAAAGTTAAGGATTCCTTGGACAGTGAATTAGAAAATATTTGTAATTTACGAAACAAAAGACTTGTTCTTATGCTTTCAAGTTCTGAAGATGAAAAAGAAAATATACAAGATAATAAAAATGAAATTACCACAGAATTTTATATATTGAATTTTATAATAAAACTAAATTTGGCTTAAATATACAGACCAAATGGTAAAGAAATATAGCGTCAAATCCGAATCAAGAAGATGGCCGCTCCAAGTATTCTACAATATTTTAGATTTAGCTGGCATAAATGCCTGGATCTTATACAAGGAAACAACAGGTGGGAAGATATCTAGACATGACTTTATGTTTCAACTAGACCATGAACTAATCATTGAAAATATAAAATCAGAAATGAAGTCACAAGAAGCTAATGTTCAAAGTACTTCAAAAATCTCACCTTTTTCACGTAAATAATGTCAAATAAGGTACTGTGATATTAAGACTACCATCATTTGTAATATGTATAAAAAATATATATGCGAAAAATGCATTCTGAAGAAAAAGTAGATTTGTAAGAAATGTGGTGAATCATAACCTAGGTATATAATAATCATTTTAATATTTTATGTTCCAAATAATTATTAATAATTATCTTTATTTCTATTTTAAATTCTATTACACTTATAATTATTATATCCTTTTTATATTTATTTTATTATTTTTGTTTTATAAATATTCTGTTAATACTTGTTAGTATTATTATGGATGTCATTATCATAATTATATTATTGTATTTTTTATAGTTGGCATTAAATAATTGTAATTCCATAACCTTAAATTCTTTTTAAAAGATAGTCATAAATTAATAAATAAAAAAATATTCTGTTTTTACGTATTTTTAAAGACCAGTTATTTTGATTGGTTTTGGTAGAAGTAGCTTCGTTTTTTTTGGTAGTCTAGTGTTAATAATTTCACATCATTTTTATACAATGCACTTGATAATTTCAATCGAAATATATATATATGTATATAACCTCAAAATCTGTACATTTACGCGTCGTATTCATAAAATTTCAAATCTCGAGCTTAATGCAGAAAAGCACATGTTCGATGTTTAGAGCGTCGCCCAGATAGGCGCCAAGAAACATGCTGCAGAGGAAGAGTAAGCATGTCCAGTAAGAGAGTGAAAGTACACGAGTGTAAAAAACAAAGTTGGATTTATTAAACTACATGATGCGACCACATGCGATTAGGAAATATAAACCTCCATACATTTTTTGATACCAGTGTTCGCAGCGCTCTCCTAGGGAAGAATTTATAAACAAGAACTACTCTTAAATGGTTGGTAAGCAGAGTGAAATAGCGAATGTAGCAGCGAATGAGATAGAAAAAGCGCGAGCACGCAGCGTGTGTTATTATATCATCGTATGTCATGTGATATCATATATCGTCAATCCATATTAAATATGAAATAATTATTTGCTAAACTTTTAATTAAAAAGAAAATAAAAAAGAATGTAAGACGTTATTTATATTTAAAATAACATCTTTTTCTTATTATATTACAAAAAATTATGATATGTCAATTTTACGTTACAATATTATATATATTTATATGTATGTGTTATATAATTATTTGTTTATTAATTTTGTCTGACCTTTTTCTACTATATTTAAGTGACATTATATTTGCTTGAAAATCATATAATCATGTTTTGATTCATATTTGATTTTTCCTTTTTCCCTAATATACTTTTCTGAATTGGCACAATTCTTGACAGTTAATACTTCAATCAGGAACTGTCTAATTTGATAGAGATTGCAGTTTTCAATTGGCTTAGAATTTTTTACAAACATTTATAAATAAAGTTTCATTACTTCCAAAACCCACTTAAACATATATAAATTTCATACATATTTATATTACATTATACATAATAATAACAGCAAAAATTATACAAATTAGATAGTATAAATACCCAATACGAATTTTTAATATTCCTTTAAATATTTCTGGATTTGTTCCAATAAGTCTACCACAATATAATAATACCTCTTGTTGAAGTACAGCTTATATTAAATTGTAGGGTCTTACGATTGGTCGTGTAACTATAATCATGGATACAAAATATAATTTTGAATTTCGTGACATGTGCAAAATTACATAAATATACTTTATAATCTGCGTTCTAATAATATATATTCTAATAGATTCAAAGTACAACATTTATGATGATATATCTTGAATTGAGAAATGTGTATGTGTGTGTATATTTGTATATGGTACGAGAGATTGTGTAATTGTATTTATGTATAGTTATCCTTAATAAAAATCCATTACATATATCTTATTTTCTATACAAAATGTATAAAAACAATCTGAGAATTTACCGTATCACTCTTTAACTCCTATATTTTAACTGTACAAGAGTGCTTAACTAATGACTCATCGCTTCGAAAAATTTGTATCCATTGCTTGACAAGAATGTTGTATATTGTTTATATTAGATTAAATCCTTGATGCAACTGTACCCACTTCGACTGCAGCAACTAATTGCTTCCTGTGTTATAACCGAAAAAAAAAATATATATATATATATATATATATATATATCAGAGATATATTCTAATGTGTAATTGTATAAAGAAAAAAAAGATTAATATCCTACCTAATAAATTCTCTGTTATATATTTTTTCATTTGATAATTCTTTTTTTTCTACTTCATGATACTGCTTTATATTTTGTTCTTGTTATTTATTTTGTCACATTGCATTTTCCATCTTTCCCAACTACGTTTTTTCTTTTCCTCTTCCGAAAGTTTCTTTTTTGGAAACCATTTCTGTTTGTTTTTCCTATCTTCGTTAATCTTTTTTTGAGGTAAATTGTAAGTGATATGATTTTCTTTTATGGCTTTCCTGTAATTTGTAATTTGTTGATTTCTTCTTTTTGCTTTTTTTCTTTGTTTCCTTCTTCTTTGTTTGTTGTTCTAGCTGTAAAAAATTAAATTATAATAATTATGAAAGCAACAACTAAGCATTTAACAATACTTGTACTTACCAACTCTTTAATTTTCTTTAACTTAACTTTTTTTTAACAACTGACTTCTTGTTTCATTTCTTTCTTTTTTAAAATGTACAATGGATTTTCGTGCATCTTCCTTACTAGATCAACTTGTTCATTTCCAGAAAAAACGTAAAGAAGGAGGAATACATTCTAAAATGATATATTAATATTAATTAATAGGATAAAGAGTAAAAAACCAGAAAACGAATAGATTATACAAACCATATTCGACATGATTTTTTGATGCATTATTTAAATCTGCATCTTTCTATGTTTATGCTATTTATTCGAAAGATTTGTCAATTGGACGACCAAGTAAATATTCTTTCCTATTTACTATTTCATTTGGTCCTTTGTACACCGATCTAATTTTTTATCATCTTTTTTTTTCTTTAACACCTTGCTCTATAACATATTTTGTCATGTCTTCTCTGTCTCTTTCCATTGCTATTTCTCTCTTTAATTCTGCTATTCTTTTTTTCTTTTGATGCTTTTCTTGTTCAGCTTCCCATACTTTTTTCACACTTTTCATGGTAAATAGATGCTATGATTTCTTCAAATTCTAGGTTAATTTACATGATTTAGTGATTATAAGATTGATATAATACACGATATGTAATTATAATTGTCAATTAAACTTAACATCGATTGTTTATATATATATATATATATATATATATATACGCGTACTACTCTTAATTTGACTTTAAAAAGAAAGAATAATAATAATAAAATATATATACCAGATCTCCACCACCCATTTTTATTTTATTTTGTTTGTAGTAACCGTAAGTAAATAATTAGTAAAAGATCTTTAAACGTACATTAAAATTATAAAATTCTCGATAGAAATGTATTATATATTACTAAACAAATAAGACAAATATTCTCTTAACCACACACATTCACATGGATGCATCACTCACATTCGACATGGATGCGACCGTCAGTTCGATAGCAGCGAGGGTCTGCTGCCAGGTAGAAACTCTCTCTCTCTCTCTCGCCACGCATGGTGGAACCGCTTGTAGGAGGCACTCGAGAGAGAGAGAGAGAGAGAGAGAGAGAGAAAACGGAAGTGAGCACAATTGGCTAGTCAAAGTCAGATCAGTTGATGAACTGTTGTTTGCGCCAACTTTGGTAACGCTGTGGCAAGTCTTCACCGACATATGACGTAAAAATGTCATTCTTATAACATTTTTTCATTGCTATAACATCTCTTACGTCGAGAAATGTAGACAGTATGGGATAAATTTTTCATTGTATATTTTTTATTATATTATCATGGATGAGTACAAATCTATGCATTCAATATTATATTATAAATCGATTTAATTGTTATAATAAGGAAACAAACTGACATTAGCTGAAATCTTTAGACCAAGAAAAAGTTAAATAAATTTTACTTTTTTTTAGCATATGAAGGAAATAGTATTTAACATTAGATATTTGTGTATAAAAGATAATTATGATAAAAAAGATGATCTTTTCCAAGTACTTATTTTTGTTTTCTTTATAAAAGAGTAATATTTTTCTTCCTTTTTATAATTTATTCAATTATTTGATACATATATAAATTACAAGAATACAATTATTTTATACTAAAAATGTATAACATTTCAGAAATTTAATAAATTCAGTACTTAAGTTTTGAATCTATGTGAAAGATAGATTATAAAATATAAATTTAGTAAATCTAATTTTTGTCAAACTTGAATAAATCAAGAAATAAAAAAGAACAAAAAAATGAAGACTTAACAAATTACTTACCATTGCTAATAAAATACGGTTAAAGTTCACCAGTTTAAATCAAAATTATAGTATATTGAGAAATATTTTCTCAAATATTTTAACGTTTTATCTGTAATATAAATAAAAGCAGATCACAATTTTAATGTCATATTATTGTATACTAATATTTTCAGGATATATTTTAAATAAATTTTTCTGTAAATATGTGGGAGAATTTGAGATGTATTTGAAATTTTAAATAATACTTTAAACTATACTGGGACATGAACAAAAAATACTTTTTGAATTCATGAAATGAGGAGAACAATTTGTTGGAAACAATATTGTTAGATTTGTAAGACATTAGATCTATTTAAAAACATTTATAAATAATACATAATCTAAAAACACATTTAGTGTGTTGAACCTATTAATTACAATTTATATTAATTTATACATTAAAAATGTTTACTGTCATATAAGTAACCTGAAAAGCGAGCTTTCAAATTAAAAGAATCATTCAATTCTATAATAGTCAAACGAAAAAATTTCAAGAATACTTACATATTATAATAAAGAAACAATTTGTTATTGCATTTCTACCTAAACTTGCTGAAATTATACTGAGCCTAACAAATCTATAAAATCTTGTAATGTGTAACAATTTAGTAGTACAACATATATGATTTTATTTTTTATGTATTTCTTAATCAAAACGAATGTTTTACTTCATTTATCCCGTAATATTTTTATAAGAAAAATAATCATATGAAAGAAATAAAGAAAATGTACCAAAAATTATATAGTTTTAATCTATAAAAACAGAGAATTATAGACTTATACATGATATCAATAATATATAAATACATCAAATAATTTATGAACATTTCTTCAGTTAAGAATGTATGTTGTTGCGGTCTTATTCTACATTGTATTTGTACCAGTTCAGTATTTGTTCAGTTTACTTTTATTTCACTTCTTCTGGGAACATAATGGCGCACACCCCATTTAATATTTGCCTTTTTATCAGTTTTAACAAATGTATGTACAAGTCTTTTTAATTTATTCATGTCTTCTAACTTTGATAGAAGATCAGTTGATATTGCTAAAACAGAAAAGATATGTGTATAGATAATATATATGTTTCATAATATTGTATCTTATACACACATTTTTCATGATATGATATTTACACACAAACATATGACTATTATAAATTACATATATTTTTATATATATTTATAACTTGTATGCTATATTTTGTATTTATTTTATCTTTGGTTATAAAATATATATAATTTTAATAATAATATTATTGTGAATAAAATTGTTATTGAGATTGATTAACACACAATAAATTATGTTTTATGCAATTATCTCAGTTGCTAAAAGAAAATACATTGTATCAAAATATAAATATATTGGACTTACATTTATTAGAAGTAATAACACATATTGTATGTAGAAGTAAGTATACAAGGGTGTATTTCTTGTAATTCTGGAAAAAAACAAAAGTATAAATTAAATATTACATATGTACACATAACATGGAATTAACTTTTGTACAGATTTATATTCACAAAATAAGTTTTATGTCATACATTTAATTTAAACTTACTATACAAAATATTTGCATTGTCAAGGTCTTTGTAAAATGCAGATTGATAGAATGATCTTGTCAAGTCTAAGCTGTAACTTTCACAAAGCATAAGTGATTGGTATTTATATACTTTTTGAGTATACATGCAGAAGTTTTTTTATTAAACTTTCTCTTGGCCCAGATTTGACCACCTAATACTTTCAATAATGTATAGTTATAGTAATTGTACATATAATTTCATTGTTCCCATATACAGTATATAAATACACAATACACTGAACTTAAATAACATATATTCTTATACACATTATATATTGTTATTGTTATCATTAATATATTAGTTTTCGGAAATATAATTACCAAATCATGAAAATTTGAATAATATAAACATATCAAAATGAGGAATTACTGATATAGTATAAAACACAAAATATTAAGTTATTTATAAAAATAACATTCTTAAAATCAATATCATATAATATTTTATTTACTGTCACTTCCTTATTATATTGAGAAATGTTATATATTGTATTATTTTCTATACTCCGTATTATTGTCTACATATATCAAGTATTATGTAATTTCATATAAAAGGGAAAATATACTTTACCTAACACATAAAAAAGAAAAAAAAACAAATGAAAATTCGTAGAATATCTACTGATCCGATCAAGTAAGATAAACGAATATTAGTCATTATCACTGATATTTCCATCAGTACTAAATTTAGAATATTCGTTCGCTACATCTACATGTATAATATTGGGTTTGCTACTAAGTGATTTCAAATTTTAAATAAGAATCTGTCGACAAAATCCACTATCACTTAGTTGTCAACTCAATATATTACTGGTCATTCTGTTGTTATCCTGGAAGCTTCTTTTACATCCAGCAATTAATTATATCAGTTTTAATATAATTTGAAATTGACTAGTAATAAAAATCAATTTTTCTAATAAAATATTACTTTAAAATCTTGTGTTTCATTGAAACCAAGATATGAATTTAAGTATATTGTAAATATGTATAATTTTGACTTACGTGATGCTATAAAATGTAACTACACTACAAATGTAATATATCTCAGAGTTGTACTGATTTTCGCCTACCAATATGCCACCAAAAGTAGCAGATTAGTGATTTGCTTCTGCACAACATAATATGGTAAATTACATATTCCTAAAACTTAAGACTGCTTTAATTATGGTTTTAACCAGACAGCTGTGTCGACTTCTTTTCAGAGCGTGCACTTATTTGTGTCGCAAGAATCAAGCGATGACTGGTATAGTCGTTGAACACGGAATAAGTGATGCTGTTAAAATATTGAATCAAAAAAACAGCTTTATTTTATAAAATGAACAATTTTATTACTAATATTTACTCATTCATTTAACAGAAACATATACTACATACATAATAAATGAAAAACTTAGGAAAAATCAAATATCTATAAAAGTTAAAAATTCAAACTCCTGCTGTCGAGTGGTATTCACCAAAGCAAGGAACGATGCATAGTGGCACTTTGCATGTCGAACACCAATACCGCGATTCTTTCCTAATCTTTTTTTTATAACAAAGTGCACACCTTTGTGAAGGATTGTTTGTTGCTGAACTGCCCAGTATGTAATCTGGGAAATGTTTCCTGCTCAAGCACAAAACATTATATTTTGTAACATAAACAAATTTAAACACAGGTGTAGAAATATTTTGTTATAATATTTTTTTAGTCTTTTCTTTGCTGTTATATATGCAATACTTACGCCATCACTCATATCCACTATGTCCATTTTACTATTGTAATTTATATTTTTCTAACTGCTTTTCAACTTTCACACTAACATCTAAAAATATCGCACATGTATAAATTGGTTATACAAACTGATAATTAGTTGCAGCCAGTGCATACGGGGATCCTTGAATACATCTCAAATTATTTCTACTTTTTATTTGTTTGTTGTATTTCGTTTTGACAATTTAAATAGCAAATTGTAACTAAATTTTACACATGACAGATATAGTTGTCAAACACAGGTGACTAGTTAAAATTATGGACAAGTTAGAGCAACAATATAATATATTAATTAATGATCAATTTTCTGATGATGTTAGAAAAATTTCCTTTTATTTTAGAGTTGGCCGAGAACACGTCTGAACAGGCGGAGCGACGGTAGTATACTCTCTCTGGTTTTCACTGGACCTTTTTATATGTTTTCGCTGGACTTTCCCACAGGTCGATAGTGTTCTCCTGGAAATTCTAAGGTAACGATGTCTCGCAACCTTTGTCCTAATCCTAATCTCGCTAAGCCTAATACCTTAGTCCTAGAATATTCTTAATACTAATCTTAATTCATATTTCCTAAGGTATTTTCTTCACTTTATTACCGGACGTCGTTGGGCCATACTCGACAACGATGTCTTGGACTCTTTGTCCTAATCCTTATAGCCTTTGCCAAATGAATCTTTTAAAATCTGGCGTTACTTTTATAAAATATTTCCTTATCGATAATTAATATACTGCAGGTAAATATTCGTGATTCCTCTTTTACCGACTCATTGTGGGTATTAAGAGTTATCGATGTTACCGACAGTAGACCTTATCACTACACTCAAATAATCCTAAATTCCTCTTAGCTGGAACACACGCCGTTGATAGCGTCGCGATACCTATATTTTGAGTAAATCTAGGTTCCTTTTGGCAGGGAACATGCCGCTGACAAAGATGCGACTTTTCCTCATCAAAATAGTTCCTAGTTTATTTTTGGTGGGAAACACGTCAATGACGGCGACGTGACATATAAAATTTATTTTGTTCAAACAATATATTTTATTTTATAAAAATTACTATGACGCTCCAGTTACGCGACGCTTTGGCGCTGTAATCGCAATATCAGAAAAAGAACTATGTTGGCTGATCAAGTTTCGCCATCTAGTGCTCGAAGATGAAAGAATTGCGAGTCGAGGAAGTGTAAGTTCTTGAAATCTGTTCTATTTTCGACTATCTAGCTATAAAATATAGTTTAAGTGATCATATGCGGTATGTACGGTCAAGATCGACCTAGTTGTCAGCTGTTGTTAGATTGTTTTTACGTGAGTGTAGGTGAAGTTCTGTTTATTTGGTTAAAATAACGATCAATTATCGTCATGAAAAAATTACTAAATGACTAAAGCGACATGATTATTATACATTATTTCTTAGCGCTCCCCGCGATTTAGTACCACTGCATACCAGCAACTTCGACACATTTTTACAACGGAGCATCAAAAAAGAACTATTATTTTGTGTAAAAAGAATTACACGTGCTTGTGAATGTTTTAGATGTTATTTATTTTATAAATATTTATTTTCCTTGTGTAAGTAAAACAAATTTTCAATTTAGTAGTTCGCCATGTTGTGATACTTTGGAAACAATCTCCCATGTGCATTCTTTGTTTACTCGGGTAAGTGTCACAGTAATCACTTGTTTGACGTTTGACATCCTTTTCTTTTCTTTTATAACACACAACGCAGTCCCTTTTTACACCTTTCCTTATTATGTGAAGTTTTCCATTTAATCTAATTTCAGAAATTGATGTAGAAACTTTCATTTTATCCTGATGAAAATCTTCTACGAGTTGATCAACTAACATTTTTTGATATTAAAAATGTGTCAAGGCTTTCTCATTTTTATTGCACTGTACAGTTTTATAGAGAATGTATGAATTAATTATTCTTTCTGAAATATATAATTTTTCGGTAACATCATGCAGTTCATTTAAGTTTTCTAACGTATCTTTACTTTTACTTTCAATAATTCTCATTCTTCTTGTCTTTGATGGTATAATAAATATTGTCCTCTAAATTACCTTTTAATACTTGAAAAACAAATATGTCTTCACTATAACTCAGCTCTAAATTCTTATCATAACATTTGCTCTTCTTCCATATTTTTAATTGTAAAAAAGGTAAAATAATTTAATAAAATAATTTAACCACAATATTACAGACTTAATGAACACATTTTTGACTACATATTCACAATTTTCAATGTCGATGCTGAAATAGTATAATCATAGTAAGCGTAATCATGATAAAAACATTTGGCTCCGTAGCTGAGACATCAGAGTTATGGAACAAATGACGGATGTCAACATAGTGGGGCCAATGGAGCGCTTAGGGTTACTATATTTTATTTTACAATTATAAATTATAGCATACACTTCATTTATTATGATTGTAATACTTATTCACAATTCAAATTTTGTTAGGTGAAAAATAAAGCATCTATGGAAATTCAAATCACAGTGAAATAGCTATTAAGAGAAGCAAAGGAAAGAGATATAGAAATTTTATCTCTTGCAGGAATAATGATAAAATATTTATGCGATAATGTTAAACTTATCTATAATTTTACAAAGAGAACAATTCACTCATAAGTATTTCCTTTTAGCCATCTCAGCAGAAAATATCAGATCCCCATGAATAGGCTGATTATCAACATCGAAAACAAAAGATCTGTAAAGATATGATAATATACGTAAGAATCGTATGGTTATAACGAATTGGATAAAGTATGTCTAATAGGAAGAAAGTCAGAAAAAAATAGAGAGAACAAGGTGCTTTGAATACAAAAAATAGTATATTTTATAGACTTAGTTGTATTAAAAGCATTTCAAGATTTCATATATCCAATTTATTTTAGATCTACATATATAAAAACATGTGTTAGATGTTGATCATAGAAACATTATATTATGGATAAAGTACACCGAAATGGAAATGCATAATAGGCAAACAAAATGAGAAATTTATGGGATCGTACGATCACAATTTTACCTAGAGACAAGGAATTTTCATACAAATACACAAATATGGAAGAAATGTTAGAAAATATTGCTGGTAAGATGTGATTTAAAGTTAAGAATTATTTTTTATTATGTAACTTGATTTTATAAAGATTTATTATAGGAGTGTGTCAAGTTTTTAAGCAATACATGGATTGGGAACCTGACGAACAGGGATGGCAAACATATATTAAATTTGAATTACGATATAAAGAAATATGAAGAGCAAGAAAGATATATAAACGTTTTGTAATGGTTCATCCTGATGTATAACATTGGATAAAGTATGCATTTTGAAGAATCTCATGGTTTCATAAATGGAGCACACAAAGTTTATGAACATGCTGTAAACTTTTTCAGAGATGAAAGCTTACATAAGAAGCTATTTATAATATTTGCAAAATTTGAAGGACAGAGAAAAGTACTATTTATTTTAAGATAACGATGTATAATAATTCATTATCTTTATTACAGTAAGTATAATTTTAATATTTCTTTGATAGAATGATAGAGCAAAAATAATTTATAAGTATGTTTTAGACAATATTTCAAAAGAAAGGACAGAAGAAATATATAAAGTATATAACATACACGAAAAGAGGTATATAGAGACCATTCAGGTAATTCATAGCATAAAGACTAAGATTTGTTTAATATAAAATATAAATTAAAAAATTTAAAGTATTAATATTAATTTGTATAGATATATAAAAAATAACATGCATTTCGTAAACTTTTTAAATAGGCATTGGAAATGTAATAGTGAGCAAAAGAAAATATCAGTACGAACAAGAAGTTAAAGAAAATTCTTTTATCTATAATGCTTGGTTCTATTATCTGAGATTAGTAGAATCCGGAGAAAATCCTGATGTTGTTAAAGAAACATATGAACGAGCTATACCAAATGTCCTTCCTACCAAGGTAATGAATACTGAAATTTTAACAATTCTGAATTTATACTAGTTCCTTTTCATAAAATAAATTTTCTACAGAAGGAGCAATATTGGAGGCGATATATCTATCTGTGAATAAATTATACTTTATACGAAGAACTTGACATGGAAGATATAGATAGACGTCAAGTTTATAAGTACAGTTTATTTTATATAGAATTATTGTTTTATAGATAGATAATGTATTCTCTCCCTCAGGGATTGAAGGTGCGCTTTTCCCGAGGAGCGTACCCAAACCTCTTACAAACCACTTACACGCACCATACATCAATTTTCCATTCTTACACCTATGCCTACCTTTACTACTATCTTACCTCTAACTTATGACTAACCTACAATTATCTTACACATTAGTCAACCTAATAAATTAACTTAACCACTAAATAACTATTTAATATTTTAAAATTACCATAACCTAACATAACATAACATAAAATACTAATCAAATAACAAAATAGAGTAACTATATAAAAAAATAACAATATAACAAAACGCCTTAGCAACTAAAATAATTAAACCACTAAATGATTTAAATTAGAGAGCGCTAATTCCAACTCACACCTCTCCCCCCGTCTTCCTTCCCTCTTTTCCTTTCTAGCTTCATAATCCACCACTCGCCTTTCCTTCCTTGCCCTAACACCTCCCTCATTCTCTTCCACCAACTCTCCCCATCTTCCTTGATCCTACACTCCCCTAGCACATGCTACCACGTCTCCTCACCCTTCCACACATCCTATACCTCCTCTTCTCCTCTACCTCCTCTTCTCCTCTACCTCCTCTTCTCCTCTACCTCCCAGTACCTTGCCCCTCTCATCTCATTGTTCATCCTGAATCTCACCACCCTCCTCCACCTACTCCCCCCTCACCACTTCTTTAGATACTCAGGCACCTCCTCTCCTCCTATCTCCCTATACCACCTATTATACCTTGCCCCTCTAATCCTTTTCCATCTTTCCTCCTTTTGTAACTTCCTGTCCCTCTACTCCCACCTGTTATATACTTCCTGCCCCCTCTTCTCCTTTCTTCATTTCTTTATACTACTACCCCTCTCCTTCCAGAATTTCCTTTTCTCCTCCTCCTAGCCTGATAACCCTTTTCCCTCCGCTATCCTCCTTTTCATTTCCTCCAAACATTTTCTCACTAGCACCCCACCCCTTCCCTCCCCCAATTTCCTCTCAAAATCCATCGCCCTTTCCTTAGCCCTGTATTATTGTTATATATAAAGATTGTAATATTTTTTTTATTTTTTTGAACCTGTTTAGAAACTATACCACATAAACACTTCACATTTTCTAAGATATGGCTATTTTATGCATTTTTCACAATACGGCAGAAAAATTTGTCTGTAGCGAGAAAAACATTGCTATACTATCATTATAATAATTGTTTTTATTATTTGTGAATATTGAATTATCGTATTTTTAAATATTTAATTTCATTTAATTCAGGATATGGCATGGAGAGTTTGTCCCAGAGATAAATTGTACCATGGTTACATTGATTTAGAGATACAACTTAGAGAATTTGATAGATGCAGGATTCTGTATGAAAATTTCCTTGAATGTGGACCTGGAAACTGCACAACGTGAATGAAAGTAAACTAGTTTTCTAGAATTTTCTAGATAGAAAGTAAACTAGAAAGTAAATTATTTTTCATTATACTTATATTTATTTATATTTTATGAATTCTATATAGTTTGCAGAATTAGAAACTTTATTAGGAGATGTTGACTGTGCTAGAGCTATTTATGAATTTAACTGTATCTCAGCCGAAGTAAGGTATATTTCTAGAAATTGCGACTAAATATAATTCAAGTTTTTTTTTTTTCTATTTTTATTTTTTATGAAAAACATGTTCAGTATCTCTATTATGTTTATATTATTTAGATTGGATATGCCTGAACTTTTATGGAAATCATATATAGATTTTGAAATATCTCAGGCTAAAATAAAAAATGCTAGGCAACTATTCGAGAGATTATTAGAACGACTCTTCATGCCAAAGTAAGTTTGATTTCGTGATGCGATTATATATATATTAACCCTTTCGCTCCGACGGGCGTATATATACGCCCTCGAAGAATGAACATATTCATATACGAAGAGCGTACACAGACGTTCATACTATATATACTTTTATTTCATACTTTACATGACAAACGAGACGTTTGGATGATAACAACTTGCCATTCGGCAGATATCGTTGATACAACTAAGATAGATTATCGTAACGGATTGTTAATACAAAACCGATCTGCGTCGTTGATTATAATACCAATATGGGAGCTGTTGACAAAATTGATATGGTTTTAAAATCGGTTGAATGTATTCGTAAAAGTTTAAAATAGTACAAAAAATACTTTTTTCATATGCTAGAGATGGTTGTGCGGAATGCATATTGTTTATTCCAATCAGCAACTGCGACAAAATTACTGTTTGCCAAATTTCATTTAACTCTTATAAGACAATTATTGTAAAAATATGGGAAACAAAAATCAGATATGAGATGTTTAGTAGCACGAAATAGTAACAATCCTGAAAGAGTTACTGAAAAACATTTTCCGTCTATATATTCGAATGAGGCATCAAAAAAAAAAATCAAGTTCGAAAATGTATAGTTCTGCACAGTAAACGCGGAAAAAGACGTGAGTCGATGCACTATTGTTCACAATGTGATGTTGGCTTATGCATGGTTCCATGTTTTGAACTTTATCATATCAAAGTTGATTATTAATATAGTGTTTGGCTTTAAATACTTTAATAATTTCGTTATATTGCATTAAAAAATATTATATGAGTATTATAATATAATATTTAAAAAAATGAATTATGATTATAAATTTTTATATTTTAGAAAGTAAAATGATATTACTAAATATAATAAATATCATAGTAAAATTTAGAGAACAAGAAATGACTTCTACTTACTTTGTAGCATTCCGTACGTCAGTGTCAACTACTCAGTAATGCACTCCATTCACAGCTATCACATTTTGTCACAAACGCTCCATAGCGAAAGGGTTAAACTTAACAATATATAAATATTCTAATACATTATATTACAGGTTTGAATAACGTATGTTAAATTTGAATTAGCTAATTCACCATTGGAAAATTATGTTGATAATGTTACTTTATATTGTAGAATTTTTGAACGCATAAATAATGCATTACGTTCAAATGGTGACAGAGAAAGAAATAATTTGGTAGCATGGAGAAATTTAGAAAATGAGAAAGGAGACGAAGAAAGTCAGACTAAAATTATTGATAAAATGCCTAAAAGAATTAAACAAAGAAGACGAATTGTTGGAAAAAATGGAGTATGTAGATTAATATTAAATAGTTTGGAGGAATTTAAATTAAATCAACACTAATCTTTTTTATCGTTTCAGAATGATGAATGAAAAGAAGTATTTGACTTCATATTTCCAGAAGACGAATCCCAAAGATCAAATCTTAAAATCTTGGCATCAGCGAAAGCATGGATGAAGCAAAACATTTCTAATGGAATTGTTCAAAATGAAAATAAATAATTAGAATCAGACAATTAAAAATAATCTATATAGCTAGGTAGATAGATATTTTATTCTTGCCCTTAGGGTTTGAAGGTGCTTTTCTATAGGAGCGTACCCAAACTTCTTACAAACCTCTTCCAAACCATACATAAACCTCTCCATCTTCAACATCTATGCCTACCCTTACACCTATCTTACATCTAACTAAAGCTACCTTATAACTAACTTATAATTATCTTACATACTAGTCAACTTAATATAAAATACTAATCGAATAACAACCAAATAACAAATATATTGGTTTGATTACACATTCATACTTTCTCATTCACTCCTTAAATTCATTCGTTCTTCACTTTCCCTATGCTCTCGTAGGAGTGCCGGACAATTGTCCATAGGAATTTATACGAAATATGTATATCATACTAGTGTACGCATTTAGATATACATATATGTACATAAAATACGACATCATTAAAGGTTTAAACATTTATTAAAAATAGAAGGGATACGTATATTAAATCCGTCTTTGTACCTACTCGTGTATGTATATATATGTAAAGAAAATATATTTCCTTTATTTTGAATAAAGGCCACGCTACTAGCGCCATACGTCAACCTTTGGTTGAACTATGGTCGAATTAGAACCATCGCGAGAACTAGTAAAGTTAGGTATTTGTTTGTTAGGAGTTGATATTGTAATTAATAGCATAAAATGTTGTTTCTTTTATTACAGATAAGATTTTTATAGTTAACTGAATGTTATATTTTGTAAGTAGTGTTAAACAAACATGTAAATAACAAACATAAAAACTTTTATTACAGAGAAACTCAATTGTGTTTTGATTAACTGTGTGACTTCACCTAACTGAACAAATACTCATTGTAAAACGACATTTCTTGTAATCATCAAGAAAATGGAGAAGCTAAAATTCGTATTCAAATCAAAAGCTACAGAAGATGGGAAATCAACTTATATCACCATAACTTCAATTATTACTCAAGCTGATAGTTTTCCTGATCCCTGAGGAGTATAAAGCAACGTCACATCACAAACATATTCCCACCTCAAAGGCTTATAATACAGTGCGAAATACAATACAGTAAAAACATCAAACTAGAAGTGTTTGGATAAAATTTACAGCGGATATGGCAAAAGTATACTTTGATGAAGGTGAAAACATGAGGTTTCAGAACCAATACTTAGAAGAAGTTACCTAAGAACAATTGGTTATTATTAACAAAATTTATTATCAACGAAAACAATTCAGAGGATCACATGGTAAAAATTTTGGAAAAATTAGTTGAAAGTCAACAAAGAAAGGAAAAGAAAAGGAAAAACAAAGTTTAAAAAAATTAGCAGATAGATTTGTACTGGAAAAATTTGATGGCAAGAATGTTAGTCCATGTCAATGGATGGTAGTTTTTGAAAAGGAACGTTCAAGATTTGATATAATAGAAGATGAAGAGAAAATTGAAATCTTCAGATTATTTCTAGAATGATCATGCACTGATTGGTATTCTTTTACAATGATCAAGTATAGTTTGCAATTAGAACGGTCTGAATAGAAATCAAACTTTGTTGAAACCAATGCAAATAATGGTTGGGCAAGTAGCAAATATGATTTAGCTTTCAAATATCAATCAGGATATTTACTGGAATATTTCATTAAAAAGGAAAAACTTTTACTTGAAGTAAGAAAGACAATTGGTCAAGGAACCTTGATTGATCTAATTGCTGCTGGTTTGCCAGACTTCGTAACGGATGGGATCAACAAAGAAGAAATTTTAGAAACAAAATATTTATTTAATGAAGTTGGTAAATTAGAACATTTGATTATCAAGAAAAAGTTTATGAAAAAGAAAGATCATACTAAGCCATCGAAAGAAAACATGTAAAAATGTTAGTATTTGCCTAAAGCTAAAGAAAGGAGTATTCTTTCACTCTGAAGATTCATGCTGGTTTAAAACAAAAGAAAATAAAGAAAATGAAAAGAAACAAATCAAACACATTGATAATTTCGAATTGGAATGTGAACTGCAGTGCAAAGACCCAAAAAACTAATGGTGCAGCCATTAATTAAAGTATGGTTAGTATTGAACAAAAACCTTGAAGTATTTGGGATCTATGATTCAGACTCAAATGTGTGTGTGATAAATTCAAGATTACTGAAATTTAAAGATAAATCATCAATTACAACAATACTAATTTAAAAACAATTAATGGCTTTACAAAAGCAAGTGGTATAATAACATTTGATGTAAAAATTTTTAACGTTGGAAAAAAACAGATGCTTTGTAATAGATCAAGAAAATTTTGATTACGATTTTTTAATCGGACTTGACTGTATAAAAAGATTCTATTTAAATCAAAATAAAAACTTAGAAATCAGTGAAAAAGTCCCAATACAAAGAAATGAAATTAAAAATGCAGAGACAAACAACATTTCTAAGAAAATGGAAAGTATTGAGTCAATGACAAATAAAAAAGTTTCTAAGGAAACAAAAACAAAAAGTTTAGAGAGTGATAAGATTTCTAAGGACATTAAAAATAAAGAGTCAAAAATAAAAAATGAAATAATTACAACATAAATAAAGTCTGAAAATTCTCAAAACGACAGCATAAACCTTATGAACTATAACGAAAACTTTAGCCAAGAAAATTTCAATATTTGCTTAAACCATTCAGACTATGACAAGCAGGCAATAATTGATGACTTAATAATAAACAATAAATCCTTAACGCCATCTAAATTTGAAGTAACACATACTTACGTGTTTCATTATATTGCAACAAAATTAATTTTTATGTCAAACATAAACAAATATTCGAATTTTTCTTAATATTTTGTAAGTATAAATTATATCGAATAAATTGAAAAAGAGAGAAAAAGAGAGAGATGGTCCGCGCGCATGTGTGTGTATGTGTAAAGAAGTATACTTTTTTCAGTCAAACTTGTCGCGCTCCTTATGCTGCGCGCGCCCTCTGATCGACTGATATAAGACGTAACCATAAGTCTGATCTGTGGTTTAAGAACAAATACAAAAAGAGATAAATATAACGCGGATAACGCGGAAAGATAGATAAAATTAAATAGAAATAATTAATAGATATAATTAAATAGTATTGTTTAGTAGACATAATTAGGTTATTATTAAAAGGAATTAGTTAAACGTTGTAAATAGTAGACTTTAATTGTCGTGTTTTGTGTTTTTCAGGTAAGATGTATACAACGTAAATAATGTAAATAACCATTATCCGTAATTAAATTTTCCATTGTGTTTTTCAGAAAACGTATCTATGATAAGATAAAATGACAATTTCCATTCCAATACGTGGCATCGCCAAAGGACAAGAAAACAAATAGTGTCGCTATAACCTCAATAAAAACACAGGACAACAGAGAATATGTGCTGTCACAGGACATGCGGTTTTCAGTGAACACAAGGAACTGATGACAAAAACAAATATTTATACACGAGTTAAAAAAAAAGCTGTACTCAAAGAGGTCAAACCAGAACAGTGCGGATCACATTAACTAAAGAAATGGAGCAAGTATATTTTGATAACGAAGGTAACATAATATTTAACGACGTATATTTGAAACAAATAGAAGAAACAAACATAATAAAACACACACAAAAGAAAGAAAAATTGAAATATTAAGACTATTCCTGGACAGAACATGTGCAGATTGGCACTCGGCAACTCTCACAATATTGACGATGGAAGTTGGATGGTTTGAATGGAAAAAGATATTTTTAGAGTCATTTACCACAGTCAAAGGATGATACAGGAATTTACGCTATATCTTACAAATATAAAGAAGGTTCTCTAACTGAATACGCTATGAGAAAAGAGAAGTTATTATT
Source organism: Dolichovespula media (assembly GCA_911387685.1). Taxonomy (NCBI): domain Eukaryota; kingdom Metazoa; phylum Arthropoda; class Insecta; order Hymenoptera; family Vespidae; genus Dolichovespula; species Dolichovespula media. Next base: position 299,188 of record OU426866.1, read on the forward strand.
AGATATGGATAAGGACATAACCCCAAAAACTCTAGTGTTGCTTATAAAGTAGTAGGATTACCTGACTATGCTAGAAATAGGACAGAAGAAGAGAAATGTGGGAACTCGACTGAATTGCTGCACGAAATCAGAAAGTGTAAAGACTTAGTAGATAAGAATGGTTTTACAAAAAAGAATGAAGAGAAACATAACAATACAAAGAAATTTGAGAAAAAAAACCATGCAAGAACTCAGAAAACTTAAACAAAGGTATTATCACATATCATCCCGAAGACTCATGTTGGTTTAAAAAGAAAGAAAGAAATGAAGATAGAGTGATAGGAAGCAACTCGATCTTAGAAGTAAATCTAAAACAAGAGAAAAACATATGATCCAGATTTCTAAGTCTCCTTAATAAATTCGAAATTAATTAGAATAAAGGAAAAGACAAAAGACATAAATAAAATATTTGTAAAAACAGTAAACAGGTGTAACAAATACAAAAGGCTTAATAACTATGAAAATAAAAATGTTTGACATAGAGAAATACATTCATGTATTCGTTGTGGAGAAAGAAGATTCCCAAAATTTCCCAATATGATTAGACATTATAAAAAAATTCAGACTAATCCAAGACGAGAGAATCTTCAAATATCACAAAAAAAATGATAGATACAGAGAAAACAGGAAAAAGAGTTAAGATAGATAATGATGATAATAAAATCAAACAAGGTTTAATAAATTTGAATGAACACATAAAAAAAGACGAATTTCAAATAAAGCTACAGCATCTAAATAATATAGAAACAATTAAGATAGAACAATTAATTGAGAATACAAAACTGTATTTGCAAAAGACAAATACGATATTGGCATAGTTAGATAAGGCAAGAATCGAATTAATAGTAGACAAATATAATAGCAAAAGACCATAAAGGTGTTCAATAGAAGATAAAAAGGAAATAGAAACACAAGTAGCAAAATTATTAGAGAAAAACTTGATCGAAGAATTGTATAGTCAAATTGCTGCACCAGTAACAATGGCATATAAAAGAGACGAAGGAAAAAAGAACTGTTTATATATTGACTTCAAAGACCTGAATAATAATATTGTTCCACAGTCTCAACCATTTCCGCTAATAAACGACTTGATAGTGAAAACCAGAAACTGCATATATTTCACAACACTAGATATCAACTTTGCCTTCTGGTCAATCCCACTGCAAATCGAGGACAGAAAAAAGACCGGTTTTGTAACACAAGGACACTGCCAATGGAGATGTTTACCATTTGGTTTAAAAACGTCACCAACAATTTTCCAAAGGATACACAGCAGCGTATTAAAAAAACAAAAATTAACAGAATTTGCAGAAAATTACATCGACGATATATTAATTTATTCACAAACCTTCGAATAACAAATCGGACATATAGAGCAAGTACTAAAAGCGACCATAGAAGAAGAATTTAGATTAAAACTCAAAAAATCACCCAATTAATAGCATATACCTGATAAAATTCATTAAAATTTACATAATTAATAAAATAAAAATAGTAAAATCCATTAAAAATCTCGTAATTAATGGAATTTTGCTGACAAGACCTATTAGAATTTGACTGATTAATAAAGTCAACCTAGTAAAATCCATTAGAAGTCACCTAATTAATAGAATTTACCTGAAAATATAACATATTAAAATTAACATAATAAATTAAATCAACCTCGTAAAAACCATTAAAATTCACTTAATCAGTGGTATGTACTAATAGGACCCATTAGAATTAACTCAATTGATAAAATCTTCTTAGTAAAATCCATTGAATTCATATAATTTATAGAGTTTGCCTTATCTCTAAAGTTCATGCATACTACGTTCAATACTACGTTCAATGTAACATTAAAAACACGGAAAGGCGTGAGAAACTTAAATTAATTTCAGTTAAATAAACGAATACTTAACAATTTTATCTCACCATAGTAGACTTTTCATAAAAAAAAAAACATAATGATCTTTTTTTTTTTTAATTTTGACAATAACTGAGTTAGTTTCCTTTCGGATTCTGACACGCGAACATCAAAAGTCTCTCTAACTAAACCCGAAAACTTATAAATTAATAATTTCTATAATTTTTCTATTGTTTAATCGATCTTTGAATTCATAATGTCAATATCATCGATGACCAATAGCTTTAATAGTTAAAGTTAGTGGAAATATTTCTTCAGTTATATATCAGTCTTTTAATGAGGGGACAGCAGTAAGAAATAAGATTAACCACTTGGTGATGGAAAGACGTGCCACGCACAACTGTGAATTTCTTTGCACCGCAAGTAGTTGATATATGTCTAATAGTTCAGACTGTTTCAATATTCGATAAAAATTTATGTACTTACTCTTTTGTTGTTGATAGTTATTGATCTTTCCAGAGGTAGACCTTATACCACTGACCCTCCTCAGTTGAGACTGCATTTGGAAGGTTAGTGTTTTGTGTCCTGAAAGTGATGATAGGAAGAGAACTCTATAATCTTTTACGTATTGTTCGTTTCGAAATAGATTTTTTCTTGTTTTTATTCTTTCCCCTTTCTTCATTTTCTGTTTGCTTCTTTTGTATACGTTTTTCTTTTTCTTTCTTTTTGTTGTTAATGTTTTACCATAGTTGCTGAACCCTTTTCACTCCTATCAAACAAAAGTGCACGAATTTATTGAGCTGTGCTAACGAACTCAACGGCAATGTCAATCCAGAAATTTATATGTAACTAATCCATAATCTATCACTGTCTTGTTTTTTTTTCACACACACACACACATATATATATAATCACTCACGCCGCTCGCCTAGATCAATCATTCTCTCAATCACTCTTTCTCTCTTGCTCTCGCATACCACACTTAGCCATTCTGTTCAGACATTTGTCCCGAGTGTCCGCCAATACAGAATATTTTCGACAAAAACTCGATACATCTTAAGAAAAGGCAATTTTAATTTTCTCTTTGGCAATTACCATCTTCTTTGGTTCTATTATCTTCATTTTTGGCGTGGTTATCTTCTAGATGTTCTTTTTCGTAGTCGCTCAACAGCCGATCTTCGATGCCTTCGCTTGTCCAGAGCTTCATGAAATCGACAGTCATCGAAGTCTGTCTCCGCCCTTCGGTTTCCCCGATGCTTCGTACAACATAGCGATCATTACGTAATGTTTTAATGATTTTGTAAGGCCCAAGGAACTTGTGCATGAACTTTGAATCGGGACCCTGTTGCGTTCGACGTATCGCAACAAGGTCCCCCTCGCGATATGGATGAGGTTCTTTCTCAATTCATTAAACTTTCGCTTGTTCTCGAATTGGACGTGTAGAATTTTTTTTTTCGCGTGTCGTCGCAGCTCTTCTCGTTCCTTATCAAAGGAACTAACGAGTTCTTCGTCTAGCAGTTCCTTAATCTTCGATTCGTCCGGCAATCGTGCGTCGATCGTGTATTGGAACTCTTCTAAAAGCAAAACTCATCGCGCCACACGAACACACAGGTCCTTTTTGTTCATGATTATCGTGAATGCTTTGCAATCCGTCACGATCTTGAATCGAATAGCAAGAAGATAAATGCGGAATTATTGAAGCGCTCTTATTATCGCCAGTACCTCGAGCTCGTAGCTGGAGTAATTCTGTTCGGCTGGTGTCGTCTTCTCACTGGCAAAATACACCGGATGTAGTTGTCGGTCAGCTGCACTTCGTTGCAACAAAATCGCTCCATAACCGATCTTCGAGGCATCCGTGTGAAGCTCCGTCTCAGCTCCAGTTCGGTAAAGATTCAAAATCGGTTGTCCACTCAGGCACACTTTCAGCGAATTGAAAGCTTCTCGTTCGGCTTCACCAAAATCAAACTTCACATCTGCTCTCAAAAGATTTGTCAACGGTCGCGCGATCATCGAGTAATTAGCAATAAACTTTCTGAAATACCCCTTCAAACCAAGAAAGCTTGAACTTGTCGAATATTCGTAGGCTCGATGAATCGTTGAACCGCTTCAGTCTTCCGCTCCGATGGTTTGACAGTTCCGTTTTCAATCACGTGACATTCCATGCGCCTCGCCAAAAAACAACACTTTTTCCAGCTGATCTCCAAACTGGCCTTATTCGCAATCTCAAGCGCGTCTTAAGCCTCGCCAGTCCGTCTTCGTAATTATACGAAAGGATTATCAAATCGTCCATATATGTAAGCACTTTTCCGGCTCGGATCGCGTTAACGTAGCGCTGGAAAACCGACGGCGAATTATACAATCCGAACGGTACGCGCAAAAACTTGAACTGTCCATTCGATACGATAAACGCGGTATATCTGACACTCGACGGATCCATCTTCGGAGACATGGAAAAATTCATTCTTCGGGTCAACGGTGCTAAGGATCTTCGTCCCCTGTAGACGATCCTGTAGCTGATCTTTGATTAGCAGTAACTGGTATCGGTCTCGAACGATCTTGTTGAGGAGGCGATAGTCGACGCACAACCGATGCGACCCGTCCTTCTTGTTCACCAGTACGATCGGACTCGCGTATTCCGACGTCGAAGGTCTGATGATACCCTTATTAATCCACTCTTCAACTTGAGTGTTGACGATTTCTCTCTCGTACGCTGCTAAACTCTCGCCTTCTGGTAGACTGGTACGTTGTCTTTTAACACCAGCTTCATACTGATCGTCGTGATAATTTTTGCCCATAATATTCACCGTTTTAAGAAACTTTTTGCGAAAAGTAGACGCAACCGCTCTCACCTCTTTCGTTGTTTCGTTTTTTCTTTGGACACTTCGATGCGATGTGACCGTATATACCGCATTTAAAACACTTCCGACCGAGTTCTTTCGTGGAGCAAGACGAGCTTAGGATGTCGAATTGGCTAAACCACAGTTGTAACAACCGTTACGATTCGCCCTTCGTTTTTCTTCGTTTGTCTCACTCTTCTTGGTGTCCGCACTTTTCTCGTTTTGCGACATCCTCGTCGGTGCACTATTTTTCTTTTCATGCTGACTCGAACTCGCCGATGATTGTTCCCGCAGCGTGATCTTGTCGAATGCCTCAATCAAAGCTTCTTTTGTTGCGAAACACTGTATACGCGGCTGATTACACAGTATTCTATCAGAAATCTGTGTAATTCCGTTGTATCTCCGTCAATAAGATAGTCCAGGAAATCATTATCATCGATCGGTATGCGGTAACCGATGATGATTTTATCGTGCACGTACTCTCGGAACGTCACACCTTTTTTCCACACGCGCGCCTCAAACTTCCTACGCAGATCGATTTTGTTTTGTTTCAGATAATAAATTCGCCCTAATTCGTCCATCAGTTCATAAAACATCATCGCAAGTTGTTCTGCCTTCGAATGCAGCCACTCGAATGCTTTTTTACGCACTTTCATACCGATAAGCGTTTTCGCGGCGTCATCCGCGAGTCGATATGGCGCTTTCATAAATCGAATCTGTCTTTCCCACACTTCAAAACTGTCCGGCGTACCGTCAAACTCGCTTACTAATTCGGAAATTATTTTTAAATTCAAGAGCGAAGAATGATTCAGCGCTTCCCCCACTACATTTTGTTCTTCACGCGCTTCTCGCCGTTCGTGTGATTCACCCCTCACCGCAGGCCCACCATCACCTCGTCGTAATAACTCGATTTCACGTCACGCCAATTCGAGTTCACGTTGCATCAATTCTTTTTCGCGTCGCACAAGTTCGAGTTCACGTTCATATCTCAAAACTTTCGTTGCGTCATCGTACCGGAAATTTGTTCTTCGTTTCCGACATCACCGACAGCACCGTTTGTATTTTCACCGTCACATTTTTCCATCCACGTTCTCGCTGGATCGTGTTCCATCAGCCGGGCGATAATCTCCGCTTTTGTCCCGTCCGATCAGCAATCCATCGGCTTTCGCCTTCTCTCTCAACTCAGCAACTGTAAAGTCCACCATGGCGCTACTATCGCGCGTCTCGTCTTTTCTCGAAACTTTTACTGCCGTTCTCTTTCGCGAACTTCAGCTCCCGCTAGTCGAGGTCCCGTCTGAATGTCGACCAACAACTTTCGTCTTACGTCGCAAAATTTTTCTCGAAAATGCCCCGTCTGAGCACCGTCCTCGATTCGACAATATTTCATCTTCTCTCACTTTCCGTCTCACCCGTAGTCCCTCTCTGAACTTTGAACAAAACGGCGTCTCCTAATCACACATGCCTACGCGATGCTTTATTCCGCGACGCGACCACGTTTTTCTTTCACTCGTAAAGCCTCCGTCCCTACGATATTCGCGACTTTCCCGTACGATCCTGGACGAGCCCCCAATTGTAAAATCAAATATTTTTATAATTTTTTTCGAAAAGGAATCTCAGGAAGCACGGATTGATTAGAATGAAATAAACAATATCTTTATTTGAAGACATTGTTAACAGAAAAACGTCAAACCCGATCGACGTCGTCGATCACACTTACCCTCGCTACTCCTCTCCTCATTTGTTTTAAAAGAAAAATCCGACGAGCGATGCCGCGTCACTCACGCCGCTCGCCTCAGTCAATCATTCTCTTAATCATTCTTACTCTCTTGCTCTCGCGTACCACATATTATAAATAAAATAGGACACAGAGGCCACGCTATTAGCGCCATTACGGTGGCAGACCGCAATGTCGTCAGCTTTTGGTTGAACTGTAGGTCGAATTAGAACCATCGCGAAGACTAGTAATGTTATCTATTTGTTTGTTAGGAATTGATATTGTAATTAATAGCATTAAATGTCGTTTCTTTTATTATAGATAAGGTTTTTATAGTTAACTGAATGTTATAGTTTGTAAGTAGTGTTGAACAAACATGTAAATAACATACATGCATTCTGTTTTTATTACAGAAAAACTCAATTATGTTTTGATTAACTGTGTATCTTCACCTACTGAACAAAACCAGAGCATCTAGACAATATAAATACAATTAGGATAGAACAATTAATTGAGAAATACAAAACTGTACTTGCAAAAGATAAATACCATATTGGACCATATTGAATTAATACACACACACACACACACACAGAGAGAGAGAGAGAGAGAGAGAGAGAGAGAGAGAGAGAGAGAGAGTGAGAGAGTGAGTGAGTGATAGAGAGGGGGGAAGGGGAAGAAATTATAACATCTATAAACTTTGGAAATGAAATATTTTGTTTACATTTTTTTGACGAATATAAAAATGAAAATTAATATCAGTGTATTTTCAATGAAACGATTAAACTTTGACGACATTTATGAATATTAAACTATTTAATTCATTAATACATTGTAATTCGGCTATACATGTACCTATAACGTGTAATTAAATATATTAAAAAGATTGAAATAAGAAAAATAATATGAATTACTAAAAATTCAATGAAAGATAAAAGAGAAGATTCCTCATTTCGACAATAAGTCGGATCGAATTTTTTCGTACGACTTTTATCTCTGAGAGAAAATCTGTTAAATGTTTTAAAGAGAAAAGGATGAATGTTATATCTTACAGAAAACCATCGAGAAACGTTGTAGAACGTGATGGGGGAAAAAGAACGAAAAAAGATAAACAAAGAAAAGAAATCGTATGGAAAATTACGGTAATATGTGATCGCCTAGCTATGATAAAAGATATCGTGGTATCTCGAACTAGGCCAAAATCGCTTTTTCTTATCGGAATAGGATCCCAAGCTTGCCATAATTCATCTGCTATGAAACCACATTAAATTCTACTGGCTTGCATACCAGCACCACAGAATCCCGATGATATTGTGCCAGTTCTGAAGGTTCTATTCTACCTCATCTTTCTTTTTCAACATGAATACGTGTCTATATATGTACTTATGTACATATATATGTGTATATAACTTAATATATCTAACTCTAAACTTCATACAGTTTAGAGAAAGATAGAAATATAACCAAAAAACAGCAAAGACGTATTGAATTCAAATACTCTGTTATAATTTGATAGATGATATAAATTTGTTCTTCGAATTATTCTATTTGAATAAATAAATAAATGATAATAAAGTATTTAATAATGAATAACATATTGGTATATAATAATAGAACCTCTGAATTCAAGTAATAATTTAAATTTATTTAAAATAAAGATTTTAAACTTTTTCTTCAAAAACGAAACGAAATATATATGTATACTAAAACGCTTTCAGGTTTAATTTTATGAAAAGACGATTGCGAAAAATTCTCTTAATTACTTGTAACAAAAGAAATCATCTTTTTTCTTTTTTTTCTCAACAAAATTTCATCCAATACAATGTAACAAGTTACATTGAAATTCCATATAATATATAAATAATGTGATACAAACGACAAATAATAATACAAATTTGTTGTACGATGTATTATATTCATTGTTCGAATCAAAATTATCTAAACAAATTTCTTAAGTGAAGAAAAGAAAAAATGGTATTAATTAAATACCATCAATTGTATCAACAATCTTCTAAAATATGTGTATAGAATGTATATAACACGAATTTGTATACAAAGGTGTATGTAAAGAGAAAGAATGAATAAAAAATACAAGAACAGAAATAGAAAAGATAAATAAAAAGAGATATACAGAAAGCTAGAACAACATCAGAGAAAGAGAAGTCAATGAGAGAGAGAGAGAGAGAGAGAGAGAGAGAGACAAAGACTCGAGAAAGAATGTTATCTTTTAGTGAAGGAAAACTAAGATAGAAAAATAGAAAGAGTGAGAAAACAGGCCACGAGAAAGATGGACAAAGTACGAAAATAAAGATAGAGAAATAGAAAGAGACAAAATATATAACTTAGGAAAGATAGACTGAGAAACATGAGCGAAGAATAATAGAAAAAGAGAAATATATATATATATTGAGAGACAATAAGTGAAGAAAGATAAATGAGGAGATGAAATAAAGGGATGATAAAGGTAAAATAGAGAGAGAAAGAGAGAGAGAGAGAGATTGAGAGAGAAGGGATGAATTAGAAGGGGAAAGAGGTTAGTTGCTAGCGTATAATAAACGCATAACCTGTGTGCACGATCAGCAACGTCGGAATCCAAAGTAATTCTCCGTAACCACGAGGATTCATCACGTGGCTGCTTGAACATCGGTTCTCAAAGAGTAAGTAATTCTAACATAAACGTATAAACGCGTTCCTTGATCGTTCTATGGGCTATGGGCTATCCTAATGAATGTTATTGATTAATGTTGTTCGTAATTGAATTCGTTCCATAATATTGAATTTCTTCGTTTCAAAGAGTTTCGAAGTATTTCGTTTGGTTAAAACGAAACATAAAGAAAAAAAAAAAACAAAAAAAGGAAGTAAAAATTATAAATCTTTGCTTCAAACGACTCTCCGATTATTTTTATTATTAAAAATATTTACTGTTTTTTTTTCTTTGTTTTATTTATCAAATTTCTTTACGATCGTCGTAATGAAATCCGTTCTCGTTAAATTAAATTTGAAAGCGTTTCAATATATCGTATTTCGTTACGCATTAAAAAAAAGAGAATAGTTTTAAATCTTTATTTTAAATATACAAGAATTTTTTGCAATCGTCGTAATAGAATTCGTATCATAAAATTGAATTTGAAAGTGTTTTTAATATATTGTTTCGTTTATAGAGAGAGAGAGAGAGAGAGACAGAGAGAGAAAGAATTATAGATCTTTGTGTCAAATAAATCTCTGATTATTTCTATTATCGAAAACATTTATTTCTTTTTCCTTTTTCATTTTTCTTTTCTTTTTATCAAAAAAAGTTACGATTATACGATAATTTTTTGCTATTTCGACGTTCGATATGTTTAAACAAATCTTGTGAAATTTGTTTATTTCTAAACGTGTGATAAAATAAAAATAAACAAAAATAAAAAATAAACAAATAATAAAATAAAATAATCACGCTTATTAAACTTGTCCTTATTACATTTATTACAAACTTCGTCGATGATTTAAGCCTTTTTTCCTTTCATTTTCTATTACCGTGTCTTTTGAGAAAAATTGCTATGAAATTCTTGAGAATTTCAAGGAAAAACATTGGAATTTTCTTATGTATACGAATAAAGATGTCCGTCCATCGGACAACTTTATATGGTAGTAGACGTAGAAAGGTATTTACGTTGTTGAGACAATAACGTTGACCTGCCTCGTACGAGTTACAAGCTGGCCAGTCCAGAAGCTTCTGTTTCAAAATCGCGTTACTCCGTGTTAATACGAAATACTGATCTCTCTCTCTCTCTCTCTCTGTCTCTGTCTCTATCATATATTTGGCAGAAGTTAAAGCGTAAATATCGGTACAGAAAACACTGTCGAGTTTTGCAGAAAATGGCACGCGAACATATTCTATTTCCGTTATACCGATAGAGAAAGAAAGAGAGAGAGAGAGAGAGAGAGAGAGAGAGAGAGAGAGAGAGAGAGAGAGAGAGAGAGAGAGAGAGAGTGAGTGAGTACGCGCATACGTGGCACCAGAAACAAAAACCAGGAATTTTGACCTCATATATATTGTAACGTCCTCGATTGGGTCACGAAAAGCAAACCGAATGGGTTACTAGCCTGTTTACACCAATCTGGTTACTAGCCCTGTTTTTAGTCAATCCTTAGATTTTACTGGGATCGGAGCAGTTTCGTTTGCCCTATTATCGGTCTAACTTCCTAAGAAACACCTCCATATTTCCCCGAGTTTAAATGATTTAAAGCAGGGACTTACCAATATTTCTCCTGTTGCGACTATTGCTCAATGTATCACCCTTATAATAATAAAACCTTAATTTATAACAAAAAGAAAGATAATAGATTTTAATTGACAAACAAGAAAATGAAATATTACAAATAATAAAATTTAAGGTATAAATGAATATATGAAATTGAATACTTGACCGAGTATGTGAAGTATAGACGAAGGAAAGAAAAAATGAATGATTATTAAAATTATTCGTTTTTTTCTTTTTTCGGTTTTTCCGTTTTTTCAGCTTTTGGTACGCTTTGATTACAATCGTTCGGAGAGTTTTAAATTACTTTGCGCGGCAATAGACTTACAAAAAAAACTAACTTAGATGCGACTTTTAGATACTAGTCCGCTACGAGACCTTAGAACTAAATTTTCGACTGACTCTCTGGAACTCTGGGTTTAGACTGACTATTTCGGCATTTCTCCAAATATTCTGTGCGTTAGAATATTGGGAGAAGGGAAAGGGAAAAACGACATTGATTGGCGGCGTAAGACGTTTTTCAAAATTTTTCGTCGAAACGAACGAGCAACGAATTTGTACTTGACAGTATGAACGGACGCAAATAAACAAGTAATAACGTGTTTAATATAGAACAAGAATAGGGCAAAGTCGATAATTGGATTAAAAGTTCCTATCTTCCTAAAAGAGATATGCTCAAAATAGAATTCGGAAGGTATTAGAAAAACGCTTGTTATTCGACTTTGCTCTCATTCTTCCTCTCATGTTTCGACAAATCGATGTTTATTTGTCGTTCGTAGGCGGTTTAAATGTCCTAATATAAAGCAACAATTTTGTTGCTACACGGCGACGTGACAACTAGTCAACTTAATATAGACTATTAATCCTATAACAAACAAATAAAAACATAACAAATCTTAAAACTAAGAATAATTAAATATCTCGATTGCCTATACGAGAGAGAGCGCTAATCCCTGCCAAAGGGCTTCCGGCACCACATACATACATACATTCATCTCTTTGCAGATTCACACTCCCATTTTCCTATTCCCCCCTTCCTCTTCCACCCTTTCTTCCTCTCTTCCTTTCCAGCTCCCTCAACCACCACTCATCTTCCTCTCCTTGCCCCAACACCTCCCTCATTCTCTCCCACCAACTCTCCCCATCCTCCTTGATCCTACATTCTCCTAACACATGCTCCCATGTCTCCTCACCTTCCCCACTCATCCTAGACCTCCTCTTCTCCTCTTCCTCTCAGTACCTTGCCCCTCTCATCTCATCCCTCTACCTTCCTACCTCTCCGTGTTCCACCCTTCCCCCCTCTTCCTTTCCACCCTTTATCCTTTGCCTCCTCCCCCCATTCCCTTTCTCCACCGCCCCTCCCCATCACCCCTCCCAAACTCGCATAACTTCCCCCTTTCCCACCGCTTCTTTCCTTGTCACCCCCTTCCAATCCCACAGTCTCTCTTCCTCCTCGTTCCACTTCCACAATTTACCGTTTATCCTTATCTTCCCATATCCAATCCACACTCTACTCCCCCTCCTTTTTTCTTCCTTCGCGATTCTTTGTAACCGCCACTTCATCCTCCTCTCCCCCCACATCAAGTCATCCTCTATTCTTACCACCCTCCCCCAAAGACCTTTCTTTTTTTACATTACCTGCCTGTTCTATTCCCTGTTCCCTAGTCTCACTACCATCATCTCCGCTTCTCCCCGCTTCTTCCTTTCCACCTTCCCAACCCACTCTATCGACGCTTCCACTCCGATATCCTCCCACCCCTCGTCACCTTTCCGCCCAGCTCCCTCTCTGCACCCTCTAAATTGCGTATTACTATATTATTTCTTCTCTCCTCTCTTTCCTTCGTCTCCAACTTTCTCCCTATATTATTTATCTTCTCCACAACCTCCCCCTCCTGCTCTTTGCGTCTATCCTCTCCTCTTCCCCCGATCCCTCCACTTTCCTTATTTTCCTTGTCTCTTCTCCCCTCCCGATCCCTTTCACTTTTTTCTAGCCTCTCTATCTTGTCCACCATTTTCCTCTTCTCCTCTCTCCATTCTCTCCGTTCCTCCGCCATCTCTAACCTTAATTTTTCTATTTCCTGATCAAATCTTTATCTCATCCTTCTTAGTTCCTCCTCTATTATTTTACCCAATCCCTCTATCCCGTGCCCACCTCCTTCCTCTGGTGACCACACCATTTTCCTACTCCTTTTCAAAACCCTCCTTTCTCCCCTTTCCATTTCCACCCCCACCTGCCCTTCCTCTTCCTTTTGAAGTACTCATCCATGCACCCCGTATTACCTTTCCTCTCTTCTTTTAGCTCCTGCACCTTTCTTGGCCTCCCCACCTTCATTTTCCTCTCCTAATCTTCAATTTTTCTTTCCATCATTGCCAATTTCTCCTCACGCTCTTTCTCGATCCGCACCACATCCATCTCCTCCATATTGCACCAGTCCTGCCACCTTTCCCAGCTCGTGACCGTTCCCGCTTTTCCTCTATCTTTCGTAACGACACACCTCTCCTTTCACGCCTCCTCACTCGGTAGCTCGCGTCACTTGTCAATAAACTTTATCCTCCCCCCTGCCCTCACCCAACCGCTTGCTACGCAACAACCTAACCTCTTCAAACTTTTCTCATCTATTCCCTCCAACAACTACGTTCCTCCACCCTCCCTTGTACACCACTACTCCACCCCTATTCCCTTATCCTCTCCATCACAATTCCTTAGTTCTCCTTTCTCTTTTTACCCTCTTTTTCCTACAAAAACAGCCAACTCATTCACACATGCCACTCGCTTTCTCACCGGAACCGGAAGCACATTATTTAAATTTAATATTTATTAATTTCTTGTAAATTATTTACATTCAATCAATCAATTAGTCAATACCAATACTTCCATCATGTTAATAAAATTAATTTTTATAATATTATCAATAACAAATTAAATTTTAATTTTGCACAAATGGCACGTATAAATATAAATACGTTATGCAAATATAATTAATTAATAGTCCATATTATTCATACTTACAATCGACAATAATTAAAAATAATTAACTTGTAAATTTCTTTATAATATATGTACATATAAATACAATCAAAACGATATGTCAATAATCATTCGAACGTTTTATCTTTTTGAAATGTATTTAATCAAAGATTATCGATTTCGATTTAATTATAATTCATGAAATTTATTCGAGCAATCTCGTAGATATTAATCAATACTAGATAACCGAATGAGGAAACTGGTGCTCGCTCTCTTCTATTTTTCATAAAGGTGAGCTGAATAAAGTGGAATTGAATTAACGCCACGTAATTGTGTTTCCTCGTAGACAATAATATTTTACAGGTAGGGGCGGCAAACGGTAGATGGAAATTATTATTTTTCCGGCTGCTTACTTAATGTTTCGACGAGGGAAGCCTGCAAAATTTCCACTCGTACCGAATTTTAAAGTAAATTAAGCGAGTTTGCGACGTTTCTCTCATTCTCTTTTTCTTTCTGTCTCTCTATCTATTTATCTCATACGCACACACATACTCTCTCTCTCTCTCTCTCGCTCACTCTCTTTCTGTCTATCTATCACGTACGCAGAGGCACATACGCACGTAAACTCGTATTAAACATATTTGTTAATATGTTGGATATGCATGCGTATTCATCTGTCTATTAATGACTTTATTTAATGAAAAATATAAACTAGGTATCTCGAAAACTAACGACAAATTATCGGATTAATATCCATTTTATCTTTTAATTTCGTTAAATCGATCATACTATATTTGTTATTTCTTCAATATTTCATAACTTTGGTAAATTATTTATCGAATTGCTTTTTACCTATAGGTATACTATATGTACTAAAAAAAAATAAAAGAAGAAAAAAGGAATGTGTATATATATATATATATATATATATATATATGTAGATGTATATAGAGGGTAGATCAAAAGTGTCTTCATAGAGTAAGGGATCCTAGATGATTTTAGAAATCTATTATTCTGTTTTCAAAATCTTTTCGACGTGTTCTTTTTCCCCCATTTTCTATTTATACGAAAAACAAAATCATTATGTATTTATAGGTCTACCAATTATTTAGAGATTAATTCTTATTGTATCTTATCTTCATAGGAAAAGAAGAACATAAAAGGGAAAGAAAAAAGAAAAAGAAGAAAATTAAAAATTCATCAGAAATAAGATCGATTGTTTACACATTTAAATTTTATCATATCTTTGATAATTAATGTATTACCGAACTTTATAATCATAATTATCAATATTTTTATTAATTTCTGTTTTAACATTCGTCGTTAATAAATGTTTCACATAAATGATAATTATTATTATACATTTACGAGATAAACATTAGCTAGACCTACACGGTCGTGAATTAATTAGAAATAAAATCAAAACAAACGTTATCAACGGACGAATTTAAAAACAAAAAAGAGAATAATGAAATGAAATAACGAAAAGAAAAGGATGAGGAAAAAATATAGCAGACGAAGAAACCAAAAAAAAATAAAAGAAAAAAAAATCTATGAATCTCTCTCTTGAAAGTCGAGAAACCATTTTCTTCGTCTTTCACGTCAGTCAACGTTAAAAATCGCTTTCGCAGTAGCAAAAATAATGATTGAAAAATGTCGAGCTTGCAAGAAGGAAGATATTGCACGCAGCTCGTACAGTAAAAACACAGCACGTACAATATATACATATAGTTTATATTTCATTTATTACACATACACACAAAATACACATATACCATGGACATGTGCTACACACATACGCATACAGAAAATATAACATACGCATGAGACACACAACACGTGTTCAACTATCATTCTTCCTGCCAATTTTCAACATCGTATACTTTACTCGAAACGTCTGAGTAACGTATAAGGAGGCCATAAATACTAATGGAAAGGAAATCGGACTGGAACGAATCTAACTTTTTCTACATTTTATCTAGTCACCCTCTTCCTCTTTATTTCTCTTTCACGCTCTCTCTCTCTCTCTCTCTCTCTCTCTCTCTCTATCTATCTATCTATCTATCTATCTATCTATCTTTTTCTCTCTTCTTCTATATACATAGTTGTCTATATACTGATATACATATCTATGTGTATTTACATGTATAACCTTTTCATTTACACACATTAGATTTCCTCTTACGACAATCTTATAAAATCGAAGGATATATACAAACCTACATACATACACATATATATACATACATGCATATGTACATTGTACAATGTCATCTTCGTCTACCTTTGAAAAAGAATTAAACGAACATATAAAGAAATGGAAAAAAATAGGAGAAATAAGAAGATGGAGAAGAGAAAATAATTGCAAGGATATTATTGAGGAATATATACACATATATGTACATATATGTATCCACATAATAAAAATGCACAGTCATGTAAATCGATATACACGTCACGTGAATCATTCAAATTAACCGCAACAAACACGTGCATCAAATAAATCCCATGTCGAGTTATACCAACCTACTATTCGTAAGCGTGTATGCGAATGGTTTTCAGAAAGTTTGTCGTTAATAAAGACTTCATGCCTACGTAACTTCGAAAGCCACATAATTCTCGCGTAAGCTCGAAGCAGAAGAGAAAGAGACGGTGAAGAGCGGAGGGGGGTTTAGGGAGGGCAGGAGAGTGGAAGGAAAGAGTCGTAGAGATGGAAGGGGGGAAGGGTGTAAAGAAGACGGTAGGATTTTGGTGAAAGTGGCTGAGGAGGAGATGAAGGGGAATGCTGGTAGATGGGAAAATTCGAAACGTCGTCGATGTTGGGAAGTCTCTTGGAACCTTCCTCAAGTTATTTTGCTTTTCCTCGAGTGCCTCGAAATTTTGTTGACAGGAAAAAGGGTTCTCGAGAGGGAAGTACGTATCGTGTTCCGAGCTATTATCCGAGGGCGCGTGTATTAATGAAAGAACGATATCATCGCATGTTTATAGCGGAATCATCGTTCCGCATGGAGGTCGATCAATTTTCATGATTTGTATTGACGTGTGTGTTTGTGTGTACATAGGTATGTATTTATGTATATAGATAGGAATGTAGACATATGTGTGAGTGTATGTGTAAGAAGGTATGTATGCATGTTGAAAGCCGTCGAAATATTTAGCACTATGTTATGTTAAAATGTTAATAAAAATATCATTCATTTAGAGAAAATAATATTCAATCTTTTATCATTATAATAATCCTAATAAAATATTTGTAATATTTGACTATCTTTGATGCGTTTGACTTTTTCTATTATAAAAAAAAAATGAAAAAAAAAACGAGCCAATCCTGTGTAATAAATTATATAGAGTGTACGACAAAGGATCAATGTAATTTAGTTGGGGAACACCATGTATATTTTCATGATGCATATTCAGATCAAGTAATGTCAATCATACATTGTTCGTACATACATACACACATACATACATACATTCATATGTGTATATATATATATATTGTCACGTCGCCGTGTAGCAACAAAATTGTTATTTTATATTAGGACATTTACATATGTTTATATATATATATATATTTATATATATATATGTTTATATACATGTTTATATATATATATGTTTATATATATAATATTCGTTCATTCATATTCGTCATTTACATATGTTTATATATATAATATACGTATATATATATATACGAACTACAAATATACATCGATTTGTCGAAAACTGAGAGAAAGGAAGAGAGGAAAGTCGAATAACAAGCGTTTTTCTAATACCTTTCGAATTCAATTTCGAGCATATCTCTTTTAGGAAAAAAGCAACCTTTAATCCGATTATCGACTTTGCCTTATTCTTGCTCTATATTAATCGCTTTATTACTTGTTTATTTGCGTCCGTTTATACTATCAAGTACAAATTCGTTGCTCGTTCGTTTCGACGAATAACTTTGGAAAACGTCTTACACCGCCAATCAATGTCGTTCTTCCCTTTCCCTTCTCCCAATATTCTAACGCACAGAATATTTGGAGAAGCACCGGAAAAGTCAGTCTAAACTCGGAGGTTCAGAAAGGTTACATATATATATAAACATATGTACACACACGAACGCGCGCGCGCGCGCGCGCCCACACACATACACGTATATACATAACACATTCATAGAATGTATATGTATAATGCATACTACAAAATCGAACGTGTTGCGACAATTTTTTTCTCTCTTTCTCTCTCTCTCTCTCTCTCTCTCTCTCTCTCTCTTTTTCTCTCTCTCACTCCTATCTCTCTAATTCTCCCTATCTCTCTAAGTCACGTATTCTCCGTTCTTTCGAAATCCTATAGAATGTAGTCTCTACGATCTTAGACTTGAAAGAATTCGCCAGTTTTACATCTACAATGAACTACTAACATCGAGATTAAACGATAGCGATATCAAGTGGTATCATACGAAATAGGTAAAAAAAAATTAAAAGAAATCCAAACGAAAATATGTTTCTCTATATATTTATTAACTAAGTATTAAATTTGTTAAAATGATAAATATCGATTTATCGTTTTATTTATCATTGGAGAATTTATTATCATTCATTGGAGATCAATCTCCAATCTATTCTATCTATAATCGAACGAACATTTCTACGAATATATTACATCGTATAGTATTGTTTTATAATTTAATTAAAAAAGAAAGGAATTTCATTAAATCAAAATTCTAATGTACTAGAAAATTTATAAAGAGTACATATAGATTTATTATTCAATCTTAGAAAAAAAGAAGAAAAAAAATTACAAATTTGTGATAATTCATAATGAATCAAAGAAAATAAGAATGATATAATGCATATAAACGATGATATGGTTAATAAATTTTTCATTAATGACATATAATTAACAGACTTATGACAAAACTTACGAATTTTACGTTAATATTTATAAAAAGTTTATCAACGAAAACAGTCAGAAAAGAAATACAAAATTTGTATCGAGTCTCATCGATAGTAAAGTATCGATATAATTTCATTAATAAAATTTCTTTAAAAAATTTCATCACATTTAATTACATTGAGAAACATACATATAAATAAAAAAAAGTATCAATATAATTTCATAAATGAAATCGTATTGATACAATTTCCACAAGGAAAAAAACACGCGCACACATACGTACACACATTCTACGTATACCAGTTTATTAATAAAATTTGTCAAAAATTATCAATGAAATGTTGAGTATTAGGATAAATTTGTGTAATAAAGGAAATATAGATCGTACAACATTTATTTGTATCTACGACTGTAGACGATAACGATAAACAAAACAGAACAAAACAAATAATTTGGCCAAAAAAAAGAAACATAAAGAAAAATGAACCATTAGAGAACGATGTTAAAATTTCGAAAACGAATCGAGTGATCGCATTTTCATGCATTTTTGTTCTTGTTCGACCGGTTAACGTAGAAAGTTGATTAAACTCAATGCGTGGCCAAAATTACATGGGACTAATTGATGGATGAGCTGCATCAATCAGCTCGCATAGCCAATTATCGTAAGTGGGCAGGTGGCTTTGGCTACGAAAAAGAGAGAGAGAGAGAGAGAGAGAGCGATTGAGATACTTCACACATGTATCAGTTCGCTAAATGAACTGCGATTGTTTCTGTTTAACAAGTGTCACGTTTAATCGACGAATCGAAAAGCCAAAAAGCAAACGACAAACTCGTTATCGAGAGGCTTCGCGCGAAACTGAATGAAGATTGTGCCTATCATCCTTCTTCGAGCGTGTTGTTGTCGTTCTTGTTTTTGTTTATGTTTCGTTCAGTTTTGTCTCGTCCTTGAATAAATTTTCTTCTTTCTCTTCTTCTTTCTTCCTTTTCTTACGTTCTTTCTTCTCTTTGTTAATCGACTTCGTTAATTTTCAAGATTTCAACTTCGTACGATGTTTCATCAAAACGTCGATTGGTTCTTTGTTCTTCTTCTTGCTTTTTCTTTTCTTTTTTCTTCCACATTTATCTGTAACATCGTTTTGTTTGAAAACATTTCTTTGTTTTTTCTTTCAGTTTACATCGTTCGATTATTAATCAATATGATCGATCATTAATTTAACGGGAGAAATGATATAATTCGTAAATTAAACTTGACTATTTTTTCATACGAAATAATTTTTCAAATATTAATTACAAACGATTATTCCCGTACAATTGTTTCGCTAAAAGTTGGTGATATTTCTCTCTCTCTCTCTCTCTCTCTCTCTCTCTCTCTCTCTCTCTCTCTCTCTCTCTCTCTCTACTCTCTCTTGTTATTTGCTTCGTTGGATCGTGGTTGTTTCATGATAAAATGGCATTCTAAAAGAGCGAACTCTTTCCTGTTCCTTCCTAACCTTTCCCCTTTGAATCTTCTTCCCAAGTCGAGTACATTATTTTTTATTACGACCTTTTTCATTTACTAGCCGCCCTACTCTAAACGTTAGCGCGACAATCCCACCGTAAACAACAATAATTATTTCCACACGCTATTATAATATCTAACAAAATACTTCTTATTTTGTATATAGGTAACATATCTCTCTCTTTCTCTCTCTCTCTCTCTCTCTCTATATATATATATAGAGAGAGAGAGAGAGAGAGAAATCTCTTTTTCATGAAATTAATTATTTTCTCCAGTATTCACTTACAATTTCATTCATAAGTAATCAGAAGAACATTGTAAATCATTTTATATGATAAATACTTTCTCTAAAAATTATTTATACGTTAAAATAGTCAAACTGTTATCCGAACTCCTTTAAAATCTTATCGATCATTAATTCGAAATACTGCTTCTAACGAGAAAAACATTTTAATAAGAAATATTTTCTAGAAATCATTTCTATCTATATACATTCACTAACAGAGAAATTTTATTCATTAATTATTAATAATAAGATTCGTATGAAATATTTTTATATAATTCACAGAAAAATTATTTTCTTTTATATTCATTCACAAATTTCATTTATTGATCATTGAACAAAAAAAATAAGAATTAAAAAATATTGATATAACATTCATAGAAATCACTTTCTCCCATATTCTTACAAACATTTCATTCATTAATTATAAAAAATCAAATTAGTATAAAATATTTCTACAAAATTCATAGAGATCTATTTTTTTCCTGTATTCGTTTCAAAAATTCTTTAATCGTCGATCGAAATAATAGATCCCACACGAAACAAAACGATTTATACATACAAATAGATACACACACATGCGAACGCGCATGTAAATAAAAATAAAAGAAAGAAAGAAAGAAAAACGAAATTTCGATAGAAATAAATAAAATATCATCGTAAAAAAAAAACAATCACTCATATTCAACGTTGTGAGAATTTCGTTAACATTTGAACCAATGCATACGCAAATATGCGAGTACTCGAAAAGAGCATTAAAGGATAGTTTTCATCGAACATCCCACTTGATACTCCATAATAGTCCGTTTGTCGAACGAGGCAACGTCTACTTATAACTCGATCGATCAGCCCTATTGAAGGATTTATTTTCGCAGAGGGAGAAAGAGAGAGAAAGAGAGAGATGCTATTGCTGTGCTACTACTACTACTACTATTACTACTACTATTACTTCTACATAGGAAAAACGTATGACGAGAAGAGTGTATGGCTTCGAAACGATTATCGATGCGAAGCGGCTCATGTTGCGGAGCATCGATAACGTTAATGTGGTTTAATATCTCTCGGTGTGCGATTGTAAATTCCGATAGGAAACACGGCAAAATCTATACGCGTACTTCATTGAGGGTAAAACGATTATGGACGGTGAATATTATTCTCTCTCTCTCTCTCTTTCCACCTCTCTCTCCCTCCCTCTCATGTTTTTTCATTGTTTTCTTGTTTTTGCATTATTCTTTTTTTTCTTTTTTCGCCCTTGTTATTTTCTCCCTTTTTTAATTTGTACAATATACGTTATAGAACATTCTTTAGTGGTCAGGTATAATTGAGATTAAAAAAATATAAATTCGAAAAAGGGCAAAGAAGGAGGAAGGGAGGAACTATCATCCATTCAATGTATTCTATTTTATAGAACTAATTTTCTCTTCCCTTTTTTTACTTTTTTTGTTTATTATGTTTTTTTTTAATCAATGATAAGAGAGGTAAAAGAGATGTCCAATTTGTAAATTAATTATTGAATGAGGTTACAGTAGTGCGGCGTTAAAAGTACAATACTTGCTTGGAAGAAAAAAAAAAGAAATCATAAAAAGAATTATATACACTATGCATCGTATAATTTCTTTTTTTTTTGTTTCTATTAACGAGGAAAAGAATTTATTTATTTTATATAGAGGTATTATTGTCAAAATAAGAATTGAATGGAGATGGGCATTTTTGTTTTGACGAGTGAGAAATGAAATCAAAGCGAATGAATGAGCTACTATTCGAAAAATTCGATTGGTCTTTTTTTTACATAAGTAAATGATTTTTTTAAAAAAATGAAATTTTTTTTTTAAACGACATTTCTTCCAGAAAATGACATTACGATGTGATCGACCGTGATAACGTTTATACCGTCGGTTTGAATTTGTTAATTTATTTATTCACTTATTTATTCAATTACCTATCGATTTCAATTAAGATACGATATTTCTATGTGTTTTAATGAAACTTGTCGAAGAAAATTATTTACACGATTACGAAAATATATAATTCAACGATTCTGTCATTATTACAGAGATTCTAAAATATTACAATATAATATATAAGTCACATTCATTGGGACATAAATTCTCATATTTGAAATAAATTAATCAGTTATATAAAACTGAACAACATACATCTCTTGTGTACATCGTTATCGTTATTGTTATCATTATCATTATCGTTAATATCATCAAACTTATTTCAAACGTTTTGAATATATTTTAAAACGAAGATGTTCAAATCAAAGAAGAAAAAGAAAAAAAGAAAAACAAATTCTCAGTCATATAATCGTAAAATAAATTCATATAAAAATTAGATAGACCCTTGAACTTTAACGCGTAATATAATTATCGTTTAAATGCGAGTCAAACGGACGAATTTTGTGAAAAAAAAGAAAAGAAAAAAAAAAGATCTAAACAAATTGATATTATCGTTATAAAATTCGTCCGAAATATTGTCACTAACAGTGAACAATACTATAATAATAATAATAACAGTTTACGTAAGTACGTTATGACGTTGCGTGATAAACGACGACGCAAGCGTTACTTCCTCTTTCCTCCCCCATCCATCCCAACACAAAGTTTCCTATCAAGCTCGTTGGAAGCTTGAACGAGACGAATAGACAGGAAAAGGAGAGAGAGAAAGAGAAAGAGAGAGAGAGATGGAGAGAGAGCGAGAGAGAGGGAGAGAGAGAGAAGAGGAAAATCACATATGGCAGCCGGAAAAGAGCAAAAAGCACAACCATCGATTAAATTCCTTTCTCTTTCTCTCTCTGTCTTTTTCTTTTCGTAAACGACGCTATCATGAAGTGTAGTGTATGACTTTCATTTTGCCTCTTCTTTTTTCTTTTTATACTACATCTTTCTTTCCTTCTTTTTTTTTTGTTTTTCTTGTTGTGCTTCGATAACGATTCAAACAATACAACTTATATTGAAAGTTCTTTAAACGGATAAAAAGTTTGAAGATGAATTTAAAAAATTGATCAGTATTTTTTTTTGAGACACCTTAGGCTCGAACTTTTTTATGCTAATCTTTCTTTCTTCCTTGCTTTTGTCGGATAATAAGACTATAAACTTAAATTGTAAAACTATCTGCCTAGTTAGTCCCGAATAAGTTCATAGTAATTGATATATGAAAGTCAGTTCGGAAACTTTTAAGAATATTCTGTATAATTTTACGAATTATGGATGTACGTATGTATTTATGCATGTATGTATGTTGTATATATGTATATACGTATGTATATATGTACGTAGATATTTATGTATGAATGAATTATTTTAGAGGAAGAACAAAACTTACGTGAAACCTTCCTGGAGGATGAACGCTCGTCGACTGTCCTCTAAAATTCTTATGGATTGTTTATCTATGTATATCGTAATCACAAAAGCCATGACTTTTCTCGTAACTGCTCACCCATTTAATAAGGCAACGATCAATATTGTTTATGAAAAGATCCCTCCTGTCTTTGAAAATTCCATCAGATCGACGTAGTTCACGTTATAACATATTACTTAATAATTTTGTAAGAATAATACATACGCGGATCGTAATGTATCAATTTTATGATATATTGGAAATAATTGAACGATAACATGATAGAAATAATATAAAATTAGTTTATTTTTGTTTTTATTTTCAAATATTAGAAATTTCTAATATTACGATCGTATATCACTAATTTCAAATATCACGATCGTATAGTACAAATTTAAAATATAACAATCGACTCTTTTAAAATGTTCTAGGGATATATGTATATCCAGGTATAATTACTTTTGTAATGTATTATATAATAAGTAATAGAAATAATAGATAAAATTTTTCTTCTTCTTGCTTCTTTTTTTTCAAATATACAAAAATACAATGCGTATTATATGAAAAGAGTAAACGATTAAAAACGTCCAAAAGAATTTTGAAGAATAAAAAGAGAAGCCTACTTCGGCAACAGAAAAGAAAAAAAAATTATGAACGTGATATTTGATAATAATTAACAAGAAGATCAGCTATTTTCATATCATTTCTAATCGCATCTCTTTCTACAATTTTAACTTTGCTTTCTAGTTTATTTAATATAATATAAAATAATAAACAGAATAAAAGTTTTGTGCATATACATACATACATATAAAAAAATGAATAAAAAAATAAAGAATAAGAAATAAAAATAGAGAGTAACTAAACAAAACGTATATTTAAGTAACAATACGAATAATCGATGAGGGACATTAGAAAAGTAAAAAAAATATAAGAATAAAAGATAGAAAAAAAAAACGGAAAAGAAAAGGAAAGAAAAAAAGAAAGAAGAAAAATCGAAGATATATTCAAGAGATATCTCAAACGACTATCGACTTCTGGTCGATATCAAAGGAAAAACGTGATGATTTAATGAAAGAAAAGAATAAGAGTAAGAGAAATAAAATTAAAATAGTGTGCCTTCAACGTTCATAGAATCTCTATGATGAGAAGAGACTAACATCGGCTATATCGATTGGAAAAATAGAGAGAGAGAAAGAGAGAGAAAGAGAGAGAAAGAGAGAGAAAGAGAGAGAAAGAGAGAGAGAGAGAGAGAGAGAGAGACTAAAGCTCGCGATTAAGAAGACTATGATTTCTATAATGGTGAGACTTGGCTAAGTCTTCGATTAAATACCGACGAGATTATCTCATTATAAAGTTATTTTTAAATCGTTCGTTTGAATATGTAAATTGTTTTATTGTACTACATTTTCTATGAAGTAATTACGTAAATTTTGTATTTATTGGTAATTATGTATTATAACAATGGTTAGTATGGTACATTAGAAAATGCAATTACCATAATTATTGTATTGTGTGCAGTAATGCAAATAAACAGAGAGAGAGAGAGAGAGAGAGATAGATAGAGAGAGAGAGAGAGAGAGAGAGAGAGAGAGAGAGAGAGAGAGAGAGAGAGAGAGGAAGACAGGATAAATTTATTAGAAAAAACTCTGTTAGTAAATAACATTAAAAATTGTGATTATTATAATTATTGTACTAAATTTATATACATATACACACAGAGTAATGAATATAAAATGACTAAGTGAAAAAAAGAAAATTAACAATAATGTAATGGTATATCAGTAAGGTAGATCAGAAAACATAATTATATTATAATATTAATATATAATATATAATATAATAATATTATAATATTAATATATATATATATATATATTAATCTCTTAATCTTTCTCTATCTCATCTTGTTATAATTGTAATATTATATTTATCATATTTATATTTTGTTTATTTCCATATATTATATAGTTTAAACAAATTAAAAAGAAAGAAAAATTACCTGAACATAATTGAAGAAAAAATTATAAAACCTCTCTCTCTCTTTCTCTCTGTGTTTTTGTCTTCATTACCTTTTTATGTTTGTTTCTTTATTTCTTATTGGATCTCGTACTTAAATTTCATCAGAAAGAAGACAAAAGAGACTTGTTTTCTCCTTGAAGGTATTAAAGCTCGAGCTTTCGTGATAGAGGAGGTTAGACTGGAAGACGAATCGTTGTTCACGATCGTGTCCGATGACTGGCCGAGTGCCGGCTAAGCACCCTTTTATTTTATCCTAGTTGAACGACACCAGCATTGTGATTGTAATGACAGCAGAAAATGCAAGCTTTTCCTTTCATTCCAATCTTTGCTTATCTCTTAACGCACGATCGCTTTTTAAAAATATTCTCAAAGAAATAAATTCATTGGATTCTTTACCTTTTTCTTTGTTTCTTTTGTCCTTTATTCTTTTTTTCCTTTCTATTTATTTTATTTTATTTATTTATTTTTTTCAATATTAGTTTCTTCTTTATATTTCTTTTTGTTTCTTTTTCTTTTTTTACTAATTATTCTCCTACGTTTACATCGAAACGCACGATCGCGTAAAAGTGAGAATATTTATACGTATTAACGTATTTGTTCAACACTACTTACAAACTATAACATTCAGTTAACTATAAAAACCTTATCTATAATAAAAGAAACGACATTTAATGCTATTAATTACAATATCAATTTCTAACAAACAAATAGATAACATTACTAGTCTTCGCGATGGTTCTAATTCGACCTACAGTTCAACCAAAAGCTGACGACATTGCGGTCTGCCACCGTAATGGCGCTAGTAGCGTGGCCTCTGTGTCCTATTTTATTTATAATATGTGGTACGCGAGAGCAAGAGAGTAAGAATGATTAAGAGAATGATTGACTGAGGCGAGCGGCGTGAGTGACGCGGCATCTCTCGTCGGATTTTTCTTTTAAAACAAATGAGGAGAGGAGTTGCGAGGGTAAGTGTGATCGACGACGTCGATCTGGTTTGACGTTTTTCTGTTAACAATGTCTTCAAATAAAGATATTGTTTATTTCATTCTAATCAATCCGTGCTTCCTGAGATTCCTTTTCGAAAAAAATTATAAAAATATTTGATTTTACAATTGGGGGCTCGTCCAGGATCGTACGGGAAAGTCGCGAATATCGTAGGGACGGAGGCTTTACGAGTGAAAGAAAAACGTGGTCGCGTCGCGGAATAAAGCATCGCGTAGGCATGTGTGATTAGGAGACGCCGTTTTGTTCAAAGTTCAGAGAGGGACTACGGGTGAGACGGAAAGTGAGAGAAGATGAAATATTGTCGAATCGAGGACGGTGCTCAGACGGGGCATTTTCGAGAAAAATTTTGCGACGTAAGACGAAAGTTGTTGGTCGACATTCAGACGGGACCTCGACTAGCGGGAGCTGAAGTTCGCGAAAGAGAACGGCAGTAAAAGTTTCGAGAAAAGACGAGACGCGCGATAGTAGCGCCATGGTGGATTTTACAGTTGCCGAGTTGAGAGAGAAGGCGAAAGCCGATGGATTGCTGATCGGACGGGACAAAAGCGGAGATTATCGCCCGGCTGATGGAACACGATCCAGCGAGAACGTGGATGGAAAAATGTGACGGTGAAAATACAAACGGTGCTGTCGGTGATGTCGGAAACGAAGAACAAATTTCCGGTACGATGACGCAACGAAAGTTTTGAGATATGAACGTGAACTCGAATTTGTGCGACGCGAAAAAGAATTGATGCAACGTGAACTCGAATTGGCGTGACGTGAAATCGAGTTATTACGACAAGGTGAGGGTGGGCCTGCGGTGAGGGGTGAATCACACGAACGGCGAGAAGCGCGTGAAGAACAAAATGTAGTGGGGGAAGCGCTGAATCATTCTTCGCTCTTGAATTTAAAAATAATTTCCGAATTAGTAAGCGAGTTTGACTCGAGTTTGACTGGCGAGGCTTAAGACGCGCTTGAGATTGCGAATAAGGCCAGTTTGGAGATCAGCTGGAAAAAGTGTTGTTTTGTGGCGAGACGCATAGAATGTCACGTGATTGAAAACGGAACTGTCAAACCATCGGAGCGGAAGACTGAAGCGGTTCAACGATTCATCGAGCCTACGAATATTCGACAAGTTCAAGCTTTCTTGGTTTGAAGGGGTATTTCAGAAAGTTTATTGCTAATTACTCGATGATCGCGCGACCGTTGACAAATCTTTTGAGAGCAGATGTGAAGTTTGATTTTGGTGAAGCCGAACGAGAAGCTTTCAATTCGCTGAAAGTGTGCCTGAGTGGACAACCGATTTTGAATCTTTACCGAACTGGAGCTGAGACGGAGCTTCACACGGATGCCTCGAAGATCGGTTATGGAGCGATTTTGTTGCAACGAAGTGCAGCTGACCGACAACTACATCCGGTGTATTTTGCCAGTGAGAAGACGACACCAGCCGAACAGAATTACTCCAGCTACGAGCTCGAGGTACTGGCGATAATAAGAGCGCTTCAATAATTCCACATTTATCTTCTTGCTATTCGATTCAAGATCGTGACGGATTGCAAAGCATTCACGATAATCATGAACAAAAAGGACCTGTGTGTTCGTGTGGCGCGATGAGTTTTGCTTTTAGAAGAGTTCCAATACACGATCGACGCACGATTGCCGGACGAATCGAAGATTAAGGAACTGCTAGACGAAGAACTCGTTAGTTCCTTTGATAAGGAACGAGAAGAGCTGCGACGACACGCGAAAAAAAAAATTCTACACGTCCAATTCGAGAACAAGCGAAAGTTTAATGAATTGAGAAAGAACCTCATCCATATCGCGAGGGGGACCTTGTTGCGATACGTCGAACGCAACAGGGTCCAGATTCAAAGTTTATGCACAAGTTCCTTGGGCTATGTTGACAAGCGAAGGCATCGAAGATCGGTTGTCTAGCGACTACGAAAAACAACATCTAGAAGATAACCACGCCAAAAATGAAGATAATAGAACCAAAGAAGATGGTAATTGCCAAAGAGAAAATTAAAATTGCCTTTTCTTAAGATGTATCGAGTTTTTGCCAAAAATATTCTGTATTGGCGGACACTCGGGACGAATGTCTGAACAGAATGGCTGAGTGTGGTATGCGAGAGCAAGAGAGAAAGAGTGATTAAGAGAATGATTGATCTAGGCGAGCGGCGTGAGTGATTATATATATATATGTGTGTGTGTGTGTGAAAAAAAAACAAGACAGTGATAGATTATGGATTAGTTACATATAAATTTCTGGATTGACATTGCCGTTGAGTTCGTTAGCACAGCTCAATAAATTCGTGCACTTTTGTTTGATAGGAGTGAAAAGGGTTCAGCAAATATGGTAAAACATTAACAACAAAAAAAAAGAAAAAGAAAAACGTATACAAAAGAAGCAAACAGAAAATGAAGAAAGGGGAAAGAATAAAAACAAGAAAAAATCTATTTCGAAACGAACAATACGTAAAAGATTATAGAGTTCTCTTCCTATCATCACTTTCAGGACACAAAACACTAACCTTCCAAATGCAGTCTCAACTGAGGAGGGTCAGTGGTATAAGGTCTACCTATGGAAAGATCAATAACTATCAACAACAAAAGAGTAAGTACATAAATTTTTATCGAATATTGAAACAGTCTGAACTATTAGACATATATCAACTACTTGCGGTGCAAAGAAATTCACGGTTGTGCGTGGCACGTCTTTCCATCACCAAGTGGTTAATCTTATTTCTTACTGCTGTCCCCTCATTAAAAGACTGATATATAACTGAAGAAATATTTCCACTAACTTTAACTATTAAAGCTATTGGTCATCGATGATATTGACATTATGAATTCAAAGATCGATTAAACAATAGAAAAATTATAGAAATTATTAATTTATAAGTTTTCGGGTTTAGTTAGAGAGACTTTTGATGTTCGCGTGTCAGAATCCGAAAGGAAACTAACTCGGTTATTGTCAAAATTAAAAAAAAAAAGATCATTATGTTTTTTTTTTTATGAAAAGTCTACTATGGTGAGATAAAATTGTTAAGTATTCGTTTATTTAACTGAAATTAATTTAAGTTTCTCACGCCTTTCCGTGTTTTTAATGTTACATTGAACGTAGTATTGAACGTAGTATGCATGAACTTTAGAGATAAGGCAAACTCTATAAATTATATGAATTCAATGGATTTTACTAAGAAGATTTTATCAATTGAGTTAATTCTAATGGGTCCTATTAGGTACATACCACTGATTAAGTGAATTTTAATGGTTTTTACGAGGTTGATTTAATTTATTATGTTAATTTTAATATGTTATATTTTCAGGTAAATTCTATTAATTAGGTGACTTCTAATGGATTTTACTAGGTTGACTTTATTAATCAGTCAAATTCTAATAGGTCTTGTCAGCAAAATTCCATTAATTACGAGATTTTTAATGGATTTTACTATTTTTATTTTATTAATTATGTAAATTTTAATGAATTTTATCAGGTATATGCTATTAATTGGGTGATTTTTTGAGTTTTAATCTAAATTCTTCTTCTATGGTCGCTTTTAGTACTTGCTCTATATGTCCGATTTGTTATTCGAAGGTTTGTGAATAAATTAATATATCGTCGATGTAATTTTCTGCAAATTCTGTTAATTTTTGTTTTTTTAATACGCTGCTGTGTATCCTTTGGAAAATTGTTGGTGACGTTTTTAAACCAAATGGTAGACATCTCCATTGGCAGTGTCCTTGTGTTACAAAACCGGTCTTTTTTCTGTCCTCGATTTGCAGTGGGATTGACCAGAAGGCAAAGTTGATATCTAGTGTTGTGAAATATATGCAGTTTCTGGTTTTCACTATCAAGTCGTTTATTAGCGGAAATGGTTGAGACTGTGGAACAATATTATTATTCAGGTCTTTGAAGTCAATATATAAACAGTTCTTTTTTCCTTCGTCTCTTTTATATGCCAGTGTTACTGGTGCAGCAATTTGACTATACGATTCTTCGATCAAGTTTTTCTCTAATAATTTTGCTACTTGTGTTTCTATTTCCTTTTTATCTTCTATTGAACACCTTTATGGTCTTTTGCTATTATATTTGTCTACTATTAATTCGATTCTTGCCTTATCTAACTATGCCAATATCGTATTTGTCTTTTGCAAATACAGTTTTGTATTCTCAATTAATTGTTCTATCTTAATTGTTTCTATATTATTTAGATGCTGTAGCTTTATTTGAAATTCGTCTTTTTTTATGTGTTCATTCAAATTTATTAAACCTTGTTTGATTTTATTATCATCATTATCTATCTTAACTCTTTTTCCTGTTTTCTCTGTATCTATCATTTTTTTTGTGATATTTGAAGATTCTCTCGTCTTGGATTAGTCTGAATTTTTTTATAATGTCTAATCATATTGGGAAATTTTGGGAATCTTCTTTCTCCACAACGAATACATGAATGTATTCCTCTATGTCAAACATTTTTATTTTCATAGTTATTAAGCCTTTTGTATTTGTTACACCTGTTTACTGTTTTTACAAATATTTTATTTATGTCTTTTGTCTTTTCCTTTATTCTAATTAATTTCGAATTTATTAAGGAGACTTAGAAATCTGGATCATATGTTTTTCTCTTGTTTTAGATTTACTTCTAAGATCGAGTTGCTTCCTATCACTCTATCTTCATTTCTTTCTTTCTTTTTAAACCAACATGAGTCTTCGGGATGATATGTGATAATACCTTTGTTTAAGTTTTCTGAGTTCTTGCATGGTTTTTTTTCTCAAATTTCTTTGTATTGTTATGTTTCTCTTCATTCTTTTTTGTAAAACCATTCTTATCTACTAAGTCTTTACACTTTCTGATTTCGTGCAGCAATTCAGTCGAGTTCCCACATTTCTCTTCTTCTGTCCTATTTCTAGCATAGTCAGGTAATCCTACTACTTTATAAGCAACACTAGAGTTTTTGGGGTTATGTCCTTATCCATATCTAATAATAACTTCTCTTTTCTCATAGCGTATTCAGTTAGAGAACCTTCTTTATATTTGTAAGATATAGCGTAAATTCCTGTATCATCCTTTGACTGTGGTAAATGACTCTAAAAATATCTTTTTCCATTCAAACCATCCAACTTCCATCGTCAATATTGTGAGAGTTGCCGAGTGCCAATCTGCACATGTTCTGTCCAGGAATAGTCTTAATATTTCAATTTTTCTTTCTTTTGTGTGTGTTTTATTATGTTTGTTTCTTCTATTTGTTTCAAATATACGTCGTTAAACATTATGTTACCTTCGTTATCAAAATATACTTGCTCCATTTCTTTAGTTAATGTGATCCGCACTGTTCTGGTTTGACCTCTTTGAGTACAGCTTTTTTTTTAACTCGTGTATAAATATTTGTTTTTGTCATCAGTTCCTTGTGTTCACTGAAAACCGCATGTCCTGTGACAGCACATATTCTCTGTTGTCCTGTGTTTTTATTGAGGTTATAGCGACACTATTTGTTTTCTTGTCCTTTGGCGATGCCACGTATTGGAATGGAAATTGTCATTTTATCTTATCATAGATACGTTTTCTGAAAAACACAATGGAAAATTTAATTACGGATAATGGTTATTTACATTATTTACGTTGTATACATCTTACCTGAAAAACACAAAACACGACAATTAAAGTCTACTATTTACAACGTTTAACTAATTCCTTTTAATAATAACCTAATTATGTCTACTAAACAATACTATTTAATTATATCTATTAATTATTTCTATTTAATTTTATCTATCTTTCCGCGTTATCCGCGTTATATTTATCTCTTTTTGTATTTGTTCTTAAACCACAGATCGGACTTATGGTTACGTCTTATATCAGTCGATCAGAGGGCGCGCGCAGCATAAGGAGCGCGACAAGTTTGACTGAAAAAAGTATACTTCTTTACACACACACACACATGCGCGCGGACCATCTCTCTCTTTTTCTCTCTTTTTCAATTTATTCGATATAATTTATACTTACAAAATATTAAGAAAAATTCGAATATTTGTTTATGTTTGACATAAAAATTAATTTTGTTGCAATATAATGAAACACGTAAGTATGTGTTACTTCAAATTTAGATGGCGTTAAGGATTTATTGTTTATTATTAAGTCATCAATTATTGCCTGCTTGTCATAGTCTGAATGGTTTAAGCAAATATTGAAATTTTCTTGGCTAAAGTTTTCGTTACAGTTCATAAGGTTTATGCTGTCGTTTTGAGAATTTTCAGACTTTATTTATGTTGTAATTATTTCATTTTTTATTTTTGACTCTTTATTTTTAATGTCCTTAGAAATCTTATCACTCTCTAAACTTTTTGTTTTTGTTTCCTTAGAAACTTTTTTATTTGTCATTGACTCAATACTTTCCATTTTCTTAGAAATGTTGTTTGTCTCTGCATTTTTAATTTCATTTCTTTGTATTGGGACTTTTTCACTGATTTCTAAGTTTTTATTTTGATTTAAATAGAATCTTTTTATACAGTCAAGTCCGATTAAAAAATCGTAATCAAAATTTTCTTGATCTATTACAAAGCATCTGTTTTTTTCCAACGTTAAAAATTTTTACATCAAATGTTATTATACCACTTGCTTTTGTAAAGCCATTAATTGTTTTTAAATTAGTATTGTTGTAATTGATGATTTATCTTTAAATTTCAGTAATCTTGAATTTATCACACACACATTTGAGTCTGAATCATAGATCCCAAATACTTCAAGGTTTTTGTTCAATACTAACCATACTTTAATTAATGGCTGCACCATTAGTTTTTTGGGTCTTTGCACTGCAGTTCACATTCCAATTCGAAATTATCAATGTGTTTGATTTGTTTCTTTTCATTTTCTTTATTTTCTTTTGTTTTAAACCAGCATGAATCTTCAGAGTGAAAGAATACTCCTTTCTTTAGCTTTAGGCAAATACTAACATTTTTACATGTTTTCTTTCGATGGCTTAGTATGATCTTTCTTTTTCATAAACTTTTTCTTGATAATCAAATGTTCTAATTTACCAACTTCATTAAATAAATATTTTGTTTCTAAAATTTCTTCTTTGTTGATCCCATCCGTTACGAAGTCTGGCAAACCAGCAGCAATTAGATCAATCAAGGTTCCTTGACCAATTGTCTTTCTTACTTCAAGTAAAAGTTTTTCCTTTTTAATGAAATATTCCAGTAAATATCCTGATTGATATTTGAAAGCTAAATCATATTTGCTACTTGCCCAACCATTATTTGCATTGGTTTCAACAAAGTTTGATTTCTATTCAGACCGTTCTAATTGCAAACTATACTTGATCATTGTAAAAGAATACCAATCAGTGCATGATCATTCTAGAAATAATCTGAAGATTTCAATTTTCTCTTCATCTTCTATTATATCAAATCTTGAACGTTCCTTTTCAAAAACTACCATCCATTGACATGGACTAACATTCTTGCCATCAAATTTTTCCAGTACAAATCTATCTGCTAATTTTTTTAAACTTTGTTTTTCCTTTTCTTTTCCTTTCTTTGTTGACTTTCAACTAATTTTTCCAAAATTTTTACCATGTGATCCTCTGAATTGTTTTCGTTGATAATAAATTTTGTTAATAATAACCAATTGTTCTTAGGTAACTTCTTCTAAGTATTGGTTCTGAAACCTCATGTTTTCACCTTCATCAAAGTATACTTTTGCCATATCCGCTGTAAATTTTATCCAAACACTTCTAGTTTGATGTTTTTACTGTATTGTATTTCGCACTGTATTATAAGCCTTTGAGGTGGGAATATGTTTGTGATGTGACGTTGCTTTATACTCCTCAGGGATCAGGAAAACTATCAGCTTGAGTAATAATTGAAGTTATGGTGATATAAGTTGATTTCCCATCTTCTGTAGCTTTTGATTTGAATACGAATTTTAGCTTCTCCATTTTCTTGATGATTACAAGAAATGTCGTTTTACAATGAGTATTTGTTCAGTTAGGTGAAGTCACACAGTTAATCAAAACACAATTGAGTTTCTCTGTAATAAAAGTTTTTATGTTTGTTATTTACATGTTTGTTTAACACTACTTACAAAATATAACATTCAGTTAACTATAAAAATCTTATCTGTAATAAAAGAAACAACATTTTATGCTATTAATTACAATATCAACTCCTAACAAACAAATACCTAACTTTACTAGTTCTCGCGATGGTTCTAATTCGACCATAGTTCAACCAAAGGTTGACGTATGGCGCTAGTAGCGTGGCCTTTATTCAAAATAAAGGAAATATATTTTCTTTACATATATATACATACACGAGTAGGTACAAAGACGGATTTAATATACGTATCCCTTCTATTTTTAATAAATGTTTAAACCTTTAATGATGTCGTATTTTATGTACATATATGTATATCTAAATGCGTACACTAGTATGATATACATATTTCGTATAAATTCCTATGGACAATTGTCCGGCACTCCTACGAGAGCATAGGGAAAGTGAAGAACGAATGAATTTAAGGAGTGAATGAGAAAGTATGAATGTGTAATCAAACCAATATATTTGTTATTTGGTTGTTATTCGATTAGTATTTTATATTAAGTTGACTAGTATGTAAGATAATTATAAGTTAGTTATAAGGTAGCTTTAGTTAGATGTAAGATAGGTGTAAGGGTAGGCATAGATGTTGAAGATGGAGAGGTTTATGTATGGTTTGGAAGAGGTTTGTAAGAAGTTTGGGTACGCTCCTATAGAAAAGCACCTTCAAACCCTAAGGGCAAGAATAAAATATCTATCTACCTAGCTATATAGATTATTTTTAATTGTCTGATTCTAATTATTTATTTTCATTTTGAACAATTCCATTAGAAATGTTTTGCTTCATCCATGCTTTCGCTGATGCCAAGATTTTAAGATTTGATCTTTGGGATTCGTCTTCTGGAAATATGAAGTCAAATACTTCTTTTCATTCATCATTCTGAAACGATAAAAAAGATTAGTGTTGATTTAATTTAAATTCCTCCAAACTATTTAATATTAATCTACATACTCCATTTTTTCCAACAATTCGTCTTCTTTGTTTAATTCTTTTAGGCATTTTATCAATAATTTTAGTCTGACTTTCTTCGTCTCCTTTCTCATTTTCTAAATTTCTCCATGCTACCAAATTATTTCTTTCTCTGTCACCATTTGAACGTAATGCATTATTTATGCGTTCAAAAATTCTACAATATAAAGTAACATTATCAACATAATTTTCCAATGGTGAATTAGCTAATTCAAATTTAACATACGTTATTCAAACCTGTAATATAATGTATTAGAATATTTATATATTGTTAAGTTTAACCCTTTCGCTATGGAGCGTTTGTGACAAAATGTGATAGCTGTGAATGGAGTGCATTACTGAGTAGTTGACACTGACGTACGGAATGCTACAAAGTAAGTAGAAGTCATTTCTTGTTCTCTAAATTTTACTATGATATTTATTATATTTAGTAATATCATTTTACTTTCTAAAATATAAAAATTTATAATCATAATTCATTTTTTTAAATATTATATTATAATACTCATATAATATTTTTTAATGCAATATAACGAAATTATTAAAGTATTTAAAGCCAAACACTATATTAATAATCAACTTTGGTATGATAAAGTTCAAAACATGGAACCATGCATAAGCCAACATCACATTGTGAACAATAGTGCATCGACTCACGTCTTTTTCTGCGTTTACTGTGCAGAACTATACATTTTCGAACTTGATTTTTTTTTTTGATGCCTCATTCGAATATATAGACGGAAAATGTTTTTCAGTAACTCTTTCAGGATTGTTACTATTTCGTGCTACTAAACATCTCATATCTGATTTTTGTTTCCCATATTTTTACAATAATTGTCTTATAAGAGTTAAATGAAATTTGGCAAACAGTAATTTTGTCGCAGTTGCTGATTGGAATAAACAATATGCATTCCGCACAACCATCTCTAGCATATGAAAAAAGTATTTTTTGTACTATTTTAAACTTTTACGAATACATTCAACCGATTTTAAAACCATATCAATTTTGTCAACAGCTCCCATATTGGTATTATAATCAACGACGCAGATCGGTTTTGTATTAACAATCCGTTACGATAATCTATCTTAGTTGTATCAACGATATCTGCCGAATGGCAAGTTGTTATCATCCAAACGTCTCGTTTGTCATGTAAAGTATGAAATAAAAGTATATATAGTATGAACGTCTGTGTACGCTCTTCGTATATGAATATGTTCATTCTTCGAGGGCGTATATATACGCCCGTCGGAGCGAAAGGGTTAATATATATATAATCGCATCACGAAATCAAACTTACTTTGGCATGAAGAGTCGTTCTAATAATCTCTCGAATAGTTGCCTAGCATTTTTTATTTTAGCCTGAGATATTTCAAAATCTATATATGATTTCCATAAAAGTTCAGGCATATCCAATCTAAATAATATAAACATAATAGAGATACTGAACATGTTTTTCATAAAAAATAAAAATAGAAAAAAAAAAAAACTTGAATTATATTTAGTCGCAATTTCTAGAAATATACCTTACTTCGGCTGAGATACAGTTAAATTCATAAATAGCTCTAGCACAGTCAACATCTCCTAATAAAGTTTCTAATTCTGCAAACTATATAGAATTCATAAAATATAAATAAATATAAGTATAATGAAAAATAATTTACTTTCTAGTTTACTTTCTATCTAGAAAATTCTAGAAAACTAGTTTACTTTCATTCACGTTGTGCAGTTTCCAGGTCCACATTCAAGGAAATTTTCATACAGAATCCTGCATCTATCAAATTCTCTAAGTTGTATCTCTAAATCAATGTAACCATGGTACAATTTATCTCTGGGACAAACTCTCCATGCCATATCCTGAATTAAATGAAATTAAATATTTAAAAATACGATAATTCAATATTCACAAATAATAAAAACAATTATTATAATGATAGTATAGCAATGTTTTTCTCGCTACAGACAAATTTTTCTGCCGTATTGTGAAAAATGCATAAAATAGCCATATCTTAGAAAATGTGAAGTGTTTATGTGGTATAGTTTCTAAACAGGTTCAAAAAAATAAAAAAAATATTACAATCTTTATATATAACAATAATACAGGGCTAAGGAAAGGGCGATGGATTTTGAGAGGAAATTGGGGGAGGGAAGGGGTGGGGTGCTAGTGAGAAAATGTTTGGAGGAAATGAAAAGGAGGATAGCGGAGGGAAAAGGGTTATCAGGCTAGGAGGAGGAGAAAAGGAAATTCTGGAAGGAGAGGGGTAGTAGTATAAAGAAATGAAGAAAGGAGAAGAGGGGGCAGGAAGTATATAACAGGTGGGAGTAGAGGGACAGGAAGTTACAAAAGGAGGAAAGATGGAAAAGGATTAGAGGGGCAAGGTATAATAGGTGGTATAGGGAGATAGGAGGAGAGGAGGTGCCTGAGTATCTAAAGAAGTGGTGAGGGGGGAGTAGGTGGAGGAGGGTGGTGAGATTCAGGATGAACAATGAGATGAGAGGGGCAAGGTACTGGGAGGTAGAGGAGAAGAGGAGGTAGAGGAGAAGAGGAGGTAGAGGAGAAGAGGAGGTATAGGATGTGTGGAAGGGTGAGGAGACGTGGTAGCATGTGCTAGGGGAGTGTAGGATCAAGGAAGATGGGGAGAGTTGGTGGAAGAGAATGAGGGAGGTGTTAGGGCAAGGAAGGAAAGGCGAGTGGTGGATTATGAAGCTAGAAAGGAAAAGAGGGAAGGAAGACGGGGGGAGAGGTGTGAGTTGGAATTAGCGCTCTCTAATTTAAATCATTTAGTGGTTTAATTATTTTAGTTGCTAAGGCGTTTTGTTATATTGTTATTTTTTTATATAGTTACTCTATTTTGTTATTTGATTAGTATTTTATGTTATGTTATGTTAGGTTATGGTAATTTTAAAATATTAAATAGTTATTTAGTGGTTAAGTTAATTTATTAGGTTGACTAATGTGTAAGATAATTGTAGGTTAGTCATAAGTTAGAGGTAAGATAGTAGTAAAGGTAGGCATAGGTGTAAGAATGGAAAATTGATGTATGGTGCGTGTAAGTGGTTTGTAAGAGGTTTGGGTACGCTCCTCGGGAAAAGCGCACCTTCAATCCCTGAGGGAGAGAATACATTATCTATCTATAAAACAATAATTCTATATAAAATAAACTGTACTTATAAACTTGACGTCTATCTATATCTTCCATGTCAAGTTCTTCGTATAAAGTATAATTTATTCACAGATAGATATATCGCCTCCAATATTGCTCCTTCTGTAGAAAATTTATTTTATGAAAAGGAACTAGTATAAATTCAGAATTGTTAAAATTTCAGTATTCATTACCTTGGTAGGAAGGACATTTGGTATAGCTCGTTCATATGTTTCTTTAACAACATCAGGATTTTCTCCGGATTCTACTAATCTCAGATAATAGAACCAAGCATTATAGATAAAAGAATTTTCTTTAACTTCTTGTTCGTACTGATATTTTCTTTTGCTCACTATTACATTTCCAATGCCTATTTAAAAAGTTTACGAAATGCATGTTATTTTTTATATATCTATACAAATTAATATTAATACTTTAAATTTTTTAATTTATATTTTATATTAAACAAATCTTAGTCTTTATGCTATGAATTACCTGAATGGTCTCTATATACCTCTTTTCGTGTATGTTATATACTTTATATATTTCTTCTGTCCTTTCTTTTGAAATATTGTCTAAAACATACTTATAAATTATTTTTGCTCTATCATTCTATCAAAGAAATATTAAAATTATACT
Organism: Dolichovespula media; assembly: GCA_911387685.1. NCBI lineage: Eukaryota > Metazoa > Arthropoda > Insecta > Hymenoptera > Vespidae > Dolichovespula > Dolichovespula media. Next base: position 338,703 of record OU426866.1, read on the forward strand.
TACTGTAATAAAGATAATGAATTATTATACATCGTTATCTTAAAATAAATAGTACTTTTCTCTGTCCTTCAAATTTTGCAAATATTATAAATAGCTTCTTATGTAAGCTTTCATCTCTGAAAAAGTTTACAGCATGTTCATAAACTTTGTGTGCTCCATTTATGAAACCATGAGATTCTTCAAAATGCATACTTTATCCAATGTTATACATCAGGATGAACCATTACAAAACGTTTATATATCTTTCTTGCTCTTCATATTTCTTTATATCGTAATTCAAATTTAATATATGTTTGCCATCCCTGTTCGTCAGGTTCCCAATCCATGTATTGCTTAAAAACTTGACACACTCCTATAATAAATCTTTATAAAATCAAGTTACATAATAAAAAATAATTCTTAACTTTAAATCACATCTTACCAGCAATATTTTCTAACATTTCTTCCATATTTGTGTATTTGTATGAAAATTCCTTGTCTCTAGGTAAAATTGTGATCGTACGATCCCATAAATTTCTCATTTTGTTTGCCTATTATGCATTTCCATTTCGGTGTACTTTATCCATAATATAATGTTTCTATGATCAACATCTAACACATGTTTTTATATATGTAGATCTAAAATAAATTGGATATATGAAATCTTGAAATGCTTTTAATACAACTAAGTCTATAAAATATACTATTTTTTGTATTCAAAGCACCTTGTTCTCTCTATTTTTTTCTGACTTTCTTCCTATTAGACATACTTTATCCAATTCGTTATAACCATACGATTCTTACGTATATTATCATATCTTTACAGATCTTTTGTTTTCGATGTTGATAATCAGCCTATTCATGGGGATCTGATATTTTCTGCTGAGATGGCTAAAAGGAAATACTTATGAGTGAATTGTTCTCTTTGTAAAATTATAGATAAGTTTAACATTATCGCATAAATATTTTATCATTATTCCTGCAAGAGATAAAATTTCTATATCTCTTTCCTTTGCTTCTCTTAATAGCTATTTCACTGTGATTTGAATTTCCATAGATGCTTTATTTTTCACCTAACAAAATTTGAATTGTGAATAAGTATTACAATCATAATAAATGAAGTGTATGCTATAATTTATAATTGTAAAATAAAATATAGTAACCCTAAGCGCTCCATTGGCCCCACTATGTTGACATCCGTCATTTGTTCCATAACTCTGATGTCTCAGCTACGGAGCCAAATGTTTTTATCATGATTACGCTTACTATGATTATACTATTTCAGCATCGACATTGAAAATTGTGAATATGTAGTCAAAAATGTGTTCATTAAGTCTGTAATATTGTGGTTAAATTATTTTATTAAATTATTTTACCTTTTTTACAATTAAAAATATGGAAGAAGAGCAAATGTTATGATAAGAATTTAGAGCTGAGTTATAGTGAAGACATATTTGTTTTTCAAGTATTAAAAGGTAATTTAGAGGACAATATTTATTATACCATCAAAGACAAGAAGAATGAGAATTATTGAAAGTAAAAGTAAAGATACGTTAGAAAACTTAAATGAACTGCATGATGTTACCGAAAAATTATATATTTCAGAAAGAATAATTAATTCATACATTCTCTATAAAACTGTACAGTGCAATAAAAATGAGAAAGCCTTGACACATTTTTAATATCAAAAAATGTTAGTTGATCAACTCGTAGAAGATTTTCATCAGGATAAAATGAAAGTTTCTACATCAATTTCTGAAATTAGATTAAATGGAAAACTTCACATAATAAGGAGAGGTGTAAAAAGGGACTGCGTTGTGTGTTATAAAAGAAAAGAAAAGGATGTCAAACGTCAAACAAGTGATTACTGTGACACTTACCCGAGTAAACAAAGAATGCACATGGGAGATTGTTTCCAAAGTATCACAACATGGCGAACTACTAAATTGAAAATTTGTTTTACTTACACAAGGAAAATAAATATTTATAAAATAAATAACATCTAAAACATTCACAAGCACGTGTAATTCTTTTTACACAAAATAATAGTTCTTTTTTGATGCTCCGTTGTAAAAATGTGTCGAAGTTGCTGGTATGCAGTGGTACTAAATCGCGGGGAGCGCTAAGAAATAATGTATAATAATCATGTCGCTTTAGTCATTTAGTAATTTTTTCATGACGATAATTGATCGTTATTTTAACCAAATAAACAGAACTTCACCTACACTCACGTAAAAACAATCTAACAACAGCTGACAACTAGGTCGATCTTGACCGTACATACCGCATATGATCACTTAAACTATATTTTATAGCTAGATAGTCGAAAATAGAACAGATTTCAAGAACTTACACTTCCTCGACTCGCAATTCTTTCATCTTCGAGCACTAGATGGCGAAACTTGATCAGCCAACATAGTTCTTTTTCTGATATTGCGATTACAGCGCCAAAGCGTCGCGTAACTGGAGCGTCATAGTAATTTTTATAAAATAAAATATATTGTTTGAACAAAATAAATTTTATATGTCACGTCGCCGTCATTGACGTGTTTCCCACCAAAAATAAACTAGGAACTATTTTGATGAGGAAAAGTCGCATCTTTGTCAGCGGCATGTTCCCTGCCAAAAGGAACCTAGATTTACTCAAAATATAGGTATCGCGACGCTATCAACGGCGTGTGTTCCAGCAAAGAGGAATTTAGGATTATTTGAGTGTAGTGATAAGGTCTACTGTCGGTAACATCGATAACTCTTAATACCCACAATGAGTCGGTAAAAGAGGAATCACGAATATTTACCTGCAGTATATTAATTATCGATAAGGAAATATTTTATAAAAGTAACGCCAGATTTTAAAAGATTCATTTGGCAAAGGCTATAAGGATTAGGACAAAGAGTCCAAGACATCGTTGTCGAGTATGGCCCAACGACGTCCGGTAATAAAGTGAAGAAAATACCTTAGGAAATATGAATTAAGATTAGTATTAAGAATATTCTAGGACTAAGGTATTAGGCTTAGCGAGATTAGGATTAGGACAAAGGTTGCGAGACATCGTTACCTTAGAATTTCCAGGAGAACACTATCGACCTGTGGGAAAGTCCAGCGAAAACATATAAAAAGGTCCAGTGAAAACCAGAGAGAGTATACTACCGTCGCTCCGCCTGTTCAGACGTGTTCTCGGCCAACTCTAAAATAAAAGGAAATTTTTCTAACATCATCAGAAAATTGATCATTAATTAATATATTATATTGTTGCTCTAACTTGTCCATAATTTTAACTAGTCACCTGTGTTTGACAACTATATCTGTCATGTGTAAAATTTAGTTACAATTTGCTATTTAAATTGTCAAAACGAAATACAACAAACAAATAAAAAGTAGAAATAATTTGAGATGTATTCAAGGATCCCCGTATGCACTGGCTGCAACTAATTATCAGTTTGTATAACCAATTTATACATGTGCGATATTTTTAGATGTTAGTGTGAAAGTTGAAAAGCAGTTAGAAAAATATAAATTACAATAGTAAAATGGACATAGTGGATATGAGTGATGGCGTAAGTATTGCATATATAACAGCAAAGAAAAGACTAAAAAAATATTATAACAAAATATTTCTACACCTGTGTTTAAATTTGTTTATGTTACAAAATATAATGTTTTGTGCTTGAGCAGGAAACATTTCCCAGATTACATACTGGGCAGTTCAGCAACAAACAATCTTTCACAAAGGTGTGCACTTTGTTATAAAAAAAAGATTAGGAAAGAATCGCGGTATTGGTGTTCGACATGCAAAGTGCCACTATGCATCGTTCCTTGCTTTGGTGAATACCACTCGACAGCAGGAGTTTGAATTTTTAACTTTTATAGATATTTGATTTTTCCTAAGTTTTTCATTTATTATGTATGTAGTATATGTTTCTGTTAAATGAATGAGTAAATATTAGTAATAAAATTGTTCATTTTATAAAATAAAGCTGTTTTTTTGATTCAATATTTTAACAGCATCACTTATTCCGTGTTCAACGACTATACCAGTCATCGCTTGATTCTTGCGACACAAATAAGTGCACGCTCTGAAAAGAAGTCGACACAGCTGTCTGGTTAAAACCATAATTAAAGCAGTCTTAAGTTTTAGGAATATGTAATTTACCATATTATGTTGTGCAGAAGCAAATCACTAATCTGCTACTTTTGGTGGCATATTGGTAGGCGAAAATCAGTACAACTCTGAGATATATTACATTTGTAGTGTAGTTACATTTTATAGCATCACGTAAGTCAAAATTATACATATTTACAATATACTTAAATTCATATCTTGGTTTCAATGAAACACAAGATTTTAAAGTAATATTTTATTAGAAAAATTGATTTTTATTACTAGTCAATTTCAAATTATATTAAAACTGATATAATTAATTGCTGGATGTAAAAGAAGCTTCCAGGATAACAACAGAATGACCAGTAATATATTGAGTTGACAACTAAGTGATAGTGGATTTTGTCGACAGATTCTTATTTAAAATTTGAAATCACTTAGTAGCAAACCCAATATTATACATGTAGATGTAGCGAACGAATATTCTAAATTTAGTACTGATGGAAATATCAGTGATAATGACTAATATTCGTTTATCTTACTTGATCGGATCAGTAGATATTCTACGAATTTTCATTTGTTTTTTTTTTTCTTTTTTATGTGTTAGGTAAAGTATATTTTCCCTTTTATATGAAATTACATAATACTTGATATATGTAGACAATAATACGGAGTATAGAAAATAATACAATATATAACATTTCTCAATATAATAAGGAAGTGACAGTAAATAAAATATTATATGATATTGATTTTAAGAATGTTATTTTTATAAATAACTTAATATTTTGTGTTTTATACTATATCAGTAATTCCTCATTTTGATATGTTTATATTATTCAAATTTTCATGATTTGGTAATTATATTTCCGAAAACTAATATATTAATGATAACAATAACAATATATAATGTGTATAAGAATATATGTTATTTAAGTTCAGTGTATTGTGTATTTATATACTGTATATGGGAACAATGAAATTATATGTACAATTACTATAACTATACATTATTGAAAGTATTAGGTGGTCAAATCTGGGCCAAGAGAAAGTTTAATAAAAAAACTTCTGCATGTATACTCAAAAAGTATATAAATACCAATCACTTATGCTTTGTGAAAGTTACAGCTTAGACTTGACAAGATCATTCTATCAATCTGCATTTTACAAAGACCTTGACAATGCAAATATTTTGTATAGTAAGTTTAAATTAAATGTATGACATAAAACTTATTTTGTGAATATAAATCTGTACAAAAGTTAATTCCATGTTATATGTACATATGTAATATTTAATTTATACTTTTGTTTTTTTCCAGAATTACAAGAAATACACCCTTGTATACTTACTTCTACATACAATATGTGTTATTACTTCTAATAAATGTAAGTCCAATATATTTATATTTTGATACAATGTATTTTCTTTTAGCAACTGAGATAATTGCATAAAACATAATTTATTGTGTGTTAATCAATCTCAATAACAATTTTATTCACAATAATATTATTATTAAAATTATATATATTTTATAACCAAAGATAAAATAAATACAAAATATAGCATACAAGTTATAAATATATATAAAAATATATGTAATTTATAATAGTCATATGTTTGTGTGTAAATATCATATCATGAAAAATGTGTGTATAAGATACAATATTATGAAACATATATATTATCTATACACATATCTTTTCTGTTTTAGCAATATCAACTGATCTTCTATCAAAGTTAGAAGACATGAATAAATTAAAAAGACTTGTACATACATTTGTTAAAACTGATAAAAAGGCAAATATTAAATGGGGTGTGCGCCATTATGTTCCCAGAAGAAGTGAAATAAAAGTAAACTGAACAAATACTGAACTGGTACAAATACAATGTAGAATAAGACCGCAACAACATACATTCTTAACTGAAGAAATGTTCATAAATTATTTGATGTATTTATATATTATTGATATCATGTATAAGTCTATAATTCTCTGTTTTTATAGATTAAAACTATATAATTTTTGGTACATTTTCTTTATTTCTTTCATATGATTATTTTTCTTATAAAAATATTACGGGATAAATGAAGTAAAACATTCGTTTTGATTAAGAAATACATAAAAAATAAAATCATATATGTTGTACTACTAAATTGTTACACATTACAAGATTTTATAGATTTGTTAGGCTCAGTATAATTTCAGCAAGTTTAGGTAGAAATGCAATAACAAATTGTTTCTTTATTATAATATGTAAGTATTCTTGAAATTTTTTCGTTTGACTATTATAGAATTGAATGATTCTTTTAATTTGAAAGCTCGCTTTTCAGGTTACTTATATGACAGTAAACATTTTTAATGTATAAATTAATATAAATTGTAATTAATAGGTTCAACACACTAAATGTGTTTTTAGATTATGTATTATTTATAAATGTTTTTAAATAGATCTAATGTCTTACAAATCTAACAATATTGTTTCCAACAAATTGTTCTCCTCATTTCATGAATTCAAAAAGTATTTTTTGTTCATGTCCCAGTATAGTTTAAAGTATTATTTAAAATTTCAAATACATCTCAAATTCTCCCACATATTTACAGAAAAATTTATTTAAAATATATCCTGAAAATATTAGTATACAATAATATGACATTAAAATTGTGATCTGCTTTTATTTATATTACAGATAAAACGTTAAAATATTTGAGAAAATATTTCTCAATATACTATAATTTTGATTTAAACTGGTGAACTTTAACCGTATTTTATTAGCAATGGTAAGTAATTTGTTAAGTCTTCATTTTTTTGTTCTTTTTTATTTCTTGATTTATTCAAGTTTGACAAAAATTAGATTTACTAAATTTATATTTTATAATCTATCTTTCACATAGATTCAAAACTTAAGTACTGAATTTATTAAATTTCTGAAATGTTATACATTTTTAGTATAAAATAATTGTATTCTTGTAATTTATATATGTATCAAATAATTGAATAAATTATAAAAAGGAAGAAAAATATTACTCTTTTATAAAGAAAACAAAAATAAGTACTTGGAAAAGATCATCTTTTTTATCATAATTATCTTTTATACACAAATATCTAATGTTAAATACTATTTCCTTCATATGCTAAAAAAAAGTAAAATTTATTTAACTTTTTCTTGGTCTAAAGATTTCAGCTAATGTCAGTTTGTTTCCTTATTATAACAATTAAATCGATTTATAATATAATATTGAATGCATAGATTTGTACTCATCCATGATAATATAATAAAAAATATACAATGAAAAATTTATCCCATACTGTCTACATTTCTCGACGTAAGAGATGTTATAGCAATGAAAAAATGTTATAAGAATGACATTTTTACGTCATATGTCGGTGAAGACTTGCCACAGCGTTACCAAAGTTGGCGCAAACAACAGTTCATCAACTGATCTGACTTTGACTAGCCAATTGTGCTCACTTCCGTTTTCTCTCTCTCTCTCTCTCTCTCTCTCTCTCTCGAGTGCCTCCTACAAGCGGTTCCACCATGCGTGGCGAGAGAGAGAGAGAGAGTTTCTACCTGGCAGCAGACCCTCGCTGCTATCGAACTGACGGTCGCATCCATGTCGAATGTGAGTGATGCATCCATGTGAATGTGTGTGGTTAAGAGAATATTTGTCTTATTTGTTTAGTAATATATAATACATTTCTATCGAGAATTTTATAATTTTAATGTACGTTTAAAGATCTTTTACTAATTATTTACTTACGGTTACTACAAACAAAATAAAATAAAAATGGGTGGTGGAGATCTGGTATATATATTTTATTATTATTATTCTTTCTTTTTAAAGTCAAATTAAGAGTAGTACGCGTATATATATATATATATATATATATAAACAATCGATGTTAAGTTTAATTGACAATTATAATTACATATCGTGTATTATATCAATCTTATAATCACTAAATCATGTAAATTAACCTAGAATTTGAAGAAATCATAGCATCTATTTACCATGAAAAGTGTGAAAAAAGTATGGGAAGCTGAACAAGAAAAGCATCAAAAGAAAAAAAGAATAGCAGAATTAAAGAGAGAAATAGCAATGGAAAGAGACAGAGAAGACATGACAAAATATGTTATAGAGCAAGGTGTTAAAGAAAAAAAAAGATGATAAAAAATTAGATCGGTGTACAAAGGACCAAATGAAATAGTAAATAGGAAAGAATATTTACTTGGTCGTCCAATTGACAAATCTTTCGAATAAATAGCATAAACATAGAAAGATGCAGATTTAAATAATGCATCAAAAAATCATGTCGAATATGGTTTGTATAATCTATTCGTTTTCTGGTTTTTTACTCTTTATCCTATTAATTAATATTAATATATCATTTTAGAATGTATTCCTCCTTCTTTACGTTTTTTCTGGAAATGAACAAGTTGATCTAGTAAGGAAGATGCACGAAAATCCATTGTACATTTTAAAAAAGAAAGAAATGAAACAAGAAGTCAGTTGTTAAAAAAAAGTTAAGTTAAAGAAAATTAAAGAGTTGGTAAGTACAAGTATTGTTAAATGCTTAGTTGTTGCTTTCATAATTATTATAATTTAATTTTTTACAGCTAGAACAACAAACAAAGAAGAAGGAAACAAAGAAAAAAAGCAAAAAGAAGAAATCAACAAATTACAAATTACAGGAAAGCCATAAAAGAAAATCATATCACTTACAATTTACCTCAAAAAAAGATTAACGAAGATAGGAAAAACAAACAGAAATGGTTTCCAAAAAAGAAACTTTCGGAAGAGGAAAAGAAAAAACGTAGTTGGGAAAGATGGAAAATGCAATGTGACAAAATAAATAACAAGAACAAAATATAAAGCAGTATCATGAAGTAGAAAAAAAAGAATTATCAAATGAAAAAATATATAACAGAGAATTTATTAGGTAGGATATTAATCTTTTTTTTCTTTATACAATTACACATTAGAATATATCTCTGATATATATATATATATATATATATATATATTTTTTTTTCGGTTATAACACAGGAAGCAATTAGTTGCTGTAGTCGAAGTGGGTACAGTTGCATCAAGGATTTAATCTAATATAAACAATATACAACATTCTTGTCAAGCAATGGATACAAATTTTTCGAAGCGATGAGTCATTAGTTAAGCACTCTTGTACAGTTAAAATATAGGAGTTAAAGAGTGATACGGTAAATTCTCAGATTGTTTTTATACATTTTGTATAGAAAATAAGATATATGTAATGGATTTTTATTAAGGATAACTATACATAAATACAATTACACAATCTCTCGTACCATATACAAATATACACACACATACACATTTCTCAATTCAAGATATATCATCATAAATGTTGTACTTTGAATCTATTAGAATATATATTATTAGAACGCAGATTATAAAGTATATTTATGTAATTTTGCACATGTCACGAAATTCAAAATTATATTTTGTATCCATGATTATAGTTACACGACCAATCGTAAGACCCTACAATTTAATATAAGCTGTACTTCAACAAGAGGTATTATTATATTGTGGTAGACTTATTGGAACAAATCCAGAAATATTTAAAGGAATATTAAAAATTCGTATTGGGTATTTATACTATCTAATTTGTATAATTTTTGCTGTTATTATTATGTATAATGTAATATAAATATGTATGAAATTTATATATGTTTAAGTGGGTTTTGGAAGTAATGAAACTTTATTTATAAATGTTTGTAAAAAATTCTAAGCCAATTGAAAACTGCAATCTCTATCAAATTAGACAGTTCCTGATTGAAGTATTAACTGTCAAGAATTGTGCCAATTCAGAAAAGTATATTAGGGAAAAAGGAAAAATCAAATATGAATCAAAACATGATTATATGATTTTCAAGCAAATATAATGTCACTTAAATATAGTAGAAAAAGGTCAGACAAAATTAATAAACAAATAATTATATAACACATACATATAAATATATATAATATTGTAACGTAAAATTGACATATCATAATTTTTTGTAATATAATAAGAAAAAGATGTTATTTTAAATATAAATAACGTCTTACATTCTTTTTTATTTTCTTTTTAATTAAAAGTTTAGCAAATAATTATTTCATATTTAATATGGATTGACGATATATGATATCACATGACATACGATGATATAATAACACACGCTGCGTGCTCGCGCTTTTTCTATCTCATTCGCTGCTACATTCGCTATTTCACTCTGCTTACCAACCATTTAAGAGTAGTTCTTGTTTATAAATTCTTCCCTAGGAGAGCGCTGCGAACACTGGTATCAAAAAATGTATGGAGGTTTATATTTCCTAATCGCATGTGGTCGCATCATGTAGTTTAATAAATCCAACTTTGTTTTTTACACTCGTGTACTTTCACTCTCTTACTGGACATGCTTACTCTTCCTCTGCAGCATGTTTCTTGGCGCCTATCTGGGCGACGCTCTAAACATCGAACATGTGCTTTTCTGCATTAAGCTCGAGATTTGAAATTTTATGAATACGACGCGTAAATGTACAGATTTTGAGGTTATATACATATATATATATTTCGATTGAAATTATCAAGTGCATTGTATAAAAATGATGTGAAATTATTAACACTAGACTACCAAAAAAAACGAAGCTACTTCTACCAAAACCAATCAAAATAACTGGTCTTTAAAAATACGTAAAAACAGAATATTTTTTTATTTATTAATTTATGACTATCTTTTAAAAAGAATTTAAGGTTATGGAATTACAATTATTTAATGCCAACTATAAAAAATACAATAATATAATTATGATAATGACATCCATAATAATACTAACAAGTATTAACAGAATATTTATAAAACAAAAATAATAAAATAAATATAAAAAGGATATAATAATTATAAGTGTAATAGAATTTAAAATAGAAATAAAGATAATTATTAATAATTATTTGGAACATAAAATATTAAAATGATTATTATATACCTAGGTTATGATTCACCACATTTCTTACAAATCTACTTTTTCTTCAGAATGCATTTTTCGCATATATATTTTTTATACATATTACAAATGATGGTAGTCTTAATATCACAGTACCTTATTTGACATTATTTACGTGAAAAAGGTGAGATTTTTGAAGTACTTTGAACATTAGCTTCTTGTGACTTCATTTCTGATTTTATATTTTCAATGATTAGTTCATGGTCTAGTTGAAACATAAAGTCATGTCTAGATATCTTCCCACCTGTTGTTTCCTTGTATAAGATCCAGGCATTTATGCCAGCTAAATCTAAAATATTGTAGAATACTTGGAGCGGCCATCTTCTTGATTCGGATTTGACGCTATATTTCTTTACCATTTGGTCTGTATATTTAAGCCAAATTTAGTTTTATTATAAAATTCAATATATAAAATTCTGTGGTAATTTCATTTTTATTATCTTGTATATTTTCTTTTTCATCTTCAGAACTTGAAAGCATAAGAACAAGTCTTTTGTTTCGTAAATTACAAATATTTTCTAATTCACTGTCCAAGGAATCCTTAACTTTTTCATGGTCTACAATCTCATTATCACTATTCTCAGTATAAAGTATTTCATTTTCTTCCAATTCATTATCTTCATCCTTGATATCAGAACATTCCATTGAAATATTGTTTAGTTTCAGCAACAATTCAGAGGTTTTTATATGTTTTGCCATTTTTAAGGATTTATAAAATATCGTTATGTTACAAAAAAAATTAGATCCTATTTCAACAACTATGGTATACAGAATGATCGCATGAAACGGCATCGATTACTATTGTTACTTTACCCACAGCTATGATTCTATCTTTGTTTTATTGCCAGATAAGCCATAGCATGAGAGAAAATATTGTAACAAAGAGCCAGTAGATTCATCTAAATATCTAATCAATGGTGATGATTTCAGGAAAGAGATTGTCAGGTTTTTTCTACTTTGAAAAGTACCAATCAAATGACTGGTTTTGGTAGAAGTAGCAATGATAAAAAATTATTTGAATTCTGTGTTATTTAAAAATAAAATTTATTTTATACAACCTTTACTTAACCCTGCAAAAGTTGTTGCGTCATTTTGAAAAAAAATGCAATAAGAAGTAGGAATTTTATAATGAAATTGTAAAACCAGTCATTTAGACTGGTACGGTAGTTCTAGTGTTGTGTTTAAGTTTTGATAAAATATAAATATAATACACAATGAAGATGCACTTGATATTAACATTGACTGCTGCGCATATTTTACCTAATGTTCCTATGGGGTCTACATGAATTTTTTATCATGCGATGCATATTACAAATGGTTCCCACGACTGTAAACGTGCTAAGAATTAGATTTTCAAGCAATTTCATTGATGACGACTGTGATTAGTCTAAACTTATTGTTTACATGTTACAGCACTTATATACTACAGTTTACGATTAAAATTTTAGGTTTTACATTGAGGCATACGTGAAGGCCTCGAGTACTCCCATAAACGCTAAAGTGTGCCAAAGCGTTGATGGATTATTGTCTCAAATCAAATCACTACAGATAAACAAAACACGTGATTGGGACAAGAGGATATTTATAACCTTTAAATATTATAACACTTACCAGACGGGATTCTTGAAATAGATATAATTGCCGCATATAAATTCGACCCTATTAAATTCAATAATTGATTATCGTTTACTAGCTGATAGCTACAATCCCTCGTATCTATTACATGCTTAATGCGATCACACACAAAACTATGTAAGGACATAAGCCATAAATTTAAGATGTACAGCGGATTGAATAGCGGATTTTACATTAATATGACATCTATTTGGATATACGAATATAATTATTTACATTTAACAAAAGGAAGTATCTCTTACCATAAAACTTATCACGTTTAACTAAAGTGTTGTTTTTGTCTTTTTTGGCTTAAGACAAATACTGTGAACACATTTATGAATTTCACTAATTTTCGATGTTAAATTTCAAACTAATACGCGTACTATGTGATTATTTGTGATTGGTTGTTTAGAAGACGTATCCGTAAAAATTTCATCCTTACGGAATTTTTCGACGTTACGTTTTAAGTTATACGTACAAATGTGATGGGGTTACGAAGAGTTCAATTGGTTGATTTCCTAAGATGCCTACGTCTTACATCCTTATGGAATTTTTTGGTCTTAAGGTTATGTCACGTCAGCTAATTTTGATTAATTTTTATCAACAATTAACTCGATTAGCAATATAGAACCTTTACCTATATGTTTTCTAATCTATACTTTCGTGATATAGATAATCATTAAAAATTGCATACATAATATAGAAGAGACAGGATATTAATTAAAATAAGTTAAGGGAATATACTATTGTATATTATGGTTGAAACGCTAACAGATACAACAGTACAAACCATGTCGAATGAATCTACGAATTCATATAATGTTGATATAAGAGAAATATTTATTAATATATATTAATTATTTAAAATCACTATAGTCTCTAATCATGGCATTTCCGATTAAATCATACAATAATGTTGTCATATTTTGTTAGATAATCTTATAACATGATAGAGATTATTAATTCGTTTAATAAATGTGTTTTAGATATGCGAATAAAATACAAAAATAGAAATGAAATCTTTACAGAAGATTTGGTAAGCAAAGAACCAAAAGGACAATTTAAAGTATGGTTTGCGGAAGCATGCAAAATGTCACAAATATTTAAACCAAATGCAGTACTTCTTGGAACTGCAACTAAGTAATTTAACTCTTAAATGTATAAAACTAATAATGGATAGTATATTACAAACTAGTTATTATTTCAGAGATGGCCTTCCATCTATAAGACCAGTATTGTTAAGAGGCTATAGCGTAGATGGTTTCAAATTTTATATTAACTATGGCAGTAAGGAAAGTAAAGAATTAGTAAGTTTACATGCTTCAATTAATTTTTATTATTATAGAATAGGAAATAAAAATGTTGTTGGATTAATTTTAAGGAAGAAAACCTCAATGCTGGAATGACCTACTAAGGACCATTACACCAAGTTGTATAATATACAGTCTATTAATTTCTCAGAAAAAATTTTAATTCAACACTATTAATTCATATTTGAATATTAAATACAAATAGACGGAACCATTGAGAAAACTTCTGCCAAAGATTCGGATGAATATTTTAATAGTCAACCATTCAAAAATTAAATAGGATCTATGTTTAGTAACCAAAGTACTACTATTTCTAACAGGGAAATTCTTCTCGCAAAAGAAAAGAAGTTACTTGATCAATATACGGAAGAAAACATTAAAAGGCCAGATTGATGGTAATGCATCGACAAATTTCCTTAATTAATTCTCCTATATATTCAATATACAATCAATTGATCAATTTATTAGGGGTGGTTACATAATTAAACCAAAATCGATTGAATCTTGGCAACGACAAAGCAATCGTTTGCACGATAGAATTCTTTTAAGGCATCCAAAGCCTGGTGAAAGCATTGTTATCTTAGCAAATTGTGCTGGAATAACGTGTTATACATGTCAGTTGCCATTTGTCCCAAGATCTCATTGTAAAGATGAAGGTTTAATTCAGGTCTCTGTTTTTAGAATTTTTGAAAAACAAAAATTTCGAATTTTTTCGAATTTTCTTTGAACAAAATCATATCAAAAATTAATATTTTTTCGAGAATAGTTTATGCATAAAAATGAAACTTTATCAAAAATTCGGAAAAACGAAGTTCTAACTTAAACTTTCATATTTAAAATGAGACTTTGCTTATCAAAATTAGTCAAGGATTATACCTAGACTCATTGTTGGCCTGAATGGTGATTTTGACATTTTTTGCAAAGAAACAATTTTGTATAGTGGCGCTCTTTAAAATCTGCAGCAAAAGATAAGAAACTTTTACCCCCATTAATGATTTTAATATCATATTTGAATGCATGGTTTGTTTTCATGAAGTAGATGATTGCCTGCTTATTATGTACGTAAATTGATAATGCTCACATTTTTATCCATTTCAAATGCTAACATATGCATTTCACGATGCTTACATGGAGAAGTTACATTAACTTACTCAGATATTTTAGTGAGTTTTGGACAGATAATTTTATGACAAAAATAAGAAAGTACGTGTTCAGTCATGCATGTTAATGGTTAAAGTTTATAAGATATTGTTAAATTTTAGAAAAAATTGTATTTTATTTTTTATGTTTTATATTTTATACTTTAGAAATACAAAAATTTTATAAGGAAAATGTAGTACATTAGTAAGCATTTAGATATTTAATTCAGAAATCGTAGGTTTGGGACTGAATGATTTTGTCAGTTTTATATAGGTGTAAATATAATCGATTTATTCTTTTTTCTTTATTTGATAGTTTAATAAGGCTATCCAGTCCTCCTACTATCCAATCTTGTTTTATGTATTTCCATTAATAGTTGACATGCGTTTTGCTGTGATCTGTGCTAGTTAAGACATAGTAATGGTACAACTTTGTTTCATGACAAATGCATATAAAATACATTCGTTGATTATTTTATTAAAAGTAATAATTAGTGTATATATATTTATATATGACAAATTATTTTACAAAAGTTAAAACAGGTTAGTTTCCATATTATCTACAAGATTTTTCTCCTAGAGCTACTTTTTTATGGTTTCTTCTATAGTTTCGCTGTTATTATTATACTACTATTATTACTATAATAGCAATTGATAATATAATAACAAAATAATGATAAGAATATACTCATATTATGTAAATCATGTGCATATATGATGACTGTTATTTAGATTGTTAAATTTATTATAAAAGAAGAAAGAATATATTATCTCACGTGATGGTTTGTCGTGCGCACTCTCAAGAAATCGTCTTCTTGATAATTTTGATACATAACCGCTCATTGTTTGATACGTCTCATGTTTTAATTTATATTAAAATGATATAATATATATGTAAATATTCATTAATTATTTTTTACAAAACATTCAATAAAATATTGAGTTTTGTCACAAATTATATTTACTATTCTTTATGTATTTGTCGCAAAACAATCGTTTAATGATGTCGTATCTAGGGCCTATCAGTGATGTAAACCTCAATACATTTTTTGGGACCAGTGTTTGCAGCGCTCTCTTAGGGAAGAGTTCATTGACAAGAACTACTCTTAAATGGTTGGTAAATAGAGTGAGATAGCAAATGTAGGAGCGAATGAGATAGAAAAAGCGACAGTGAGCGCGAGCGCACAGCGTTTGTATATCATATCATATATCATCAATCCATATTAAATATAAAATATTTATTTGCTAAACTTTTAATTAAAAAGAAAATAAAAAATAATGCAAGACGTTATTTATATTTAAAATAACATCTTTTTATTATTCTTTTACAAAAAATTATGATATGTCAATTTTACATTACAATATTATATATATTTATATGTATGTATGTTATATAATTATTTGTTTGTTAATTTTGTCTGAGCTTTTTTCTACTATATTTAAGTAACATTATATTGGCTTGGAAATACATATAATCATCTTTTGATTCATATGTTATTTTTCCCTGCAAGATTTTATTTACGAAATTATACCATTCTACAATAAAATAATGTGCAAGAGTATTAAGCACAATATTGTGCACATCAGTACAATGAAAATGTACTGTAGACAATGCTTCTTCACTCAATATTTTTATAAGTTTATTTTAAATTTCAATATTATGACAAATAATGTAAAATCGCTGTTGGGCAATTTCTATGGCATGCTTTAGCATTTCTGTGATATTTTCATCGTCCAATATAGCAGTGCATTGAGCGCAAATTATTTTGATCTTAATTTCATTCATTATATTATTCATATTTATACATAAATTTCTTGCTGTATCTTATTTTCCTGGAATAGTGACTTCTTCACATTTCACAGTTGCTTCATTGTTCTCACTAGTTTCTATTTCTTCTGTATGTATTTCAGTTAACACAGGTAAAGAGTTTGTTTCGTCTTCTATACAGTTTACTAATATGGAGTGCTTTGATGTCAGATTACATGTGAACAATGCCTTAGATGAGTGCCGAATAAGTATAGTGTAGGATTATTATTCTGATGTCCATGGTCTCCAATTTCACTGAAAAAATTTTCTACAACATCTTAGTTTAAGTATTTCGAATTTAATTTTGTAAATGCACAATCTTGAAGTATTTTCCATAAATATTGTGCGCTTCGTATTGTTTGTCTCCAATTATTCAAACATTTTGGTTTATTTCTTGTTAAAGAATTGTGTTTTTTTTCAACAAATTCTATATGTAATGTTTGTAATGCTTTTTGTTAATATTTTAAATGCCCACTATTTTTTGTGATAATGCTGCTGAGTCCTTGGTCAATATTTCCGTTGAACGAGTTAAATAAATTATTAAAAAAATATAACTCTTTTTTTCTTGCAGTGGCGTTTTTTGATAAGATCATTATTATGTCATTTACTCTTACGTTACTTGTAATAGAATACTCCCCTCCATCTGGGACGTAACAAACTAATCTTAAATGGTAAATACAGTGAGATAGAGACTGTAGGAGCGAATGAGATAGATAAAGCGTCAGCGCTCTGCGTTTGCTATTGTTACGTTCCGGATGATTAGAAGCAAAAAAAACTAGAATTCCCTGAGCAGCTGATACGGTTTAGTCAAGACTTGCGTCCTTTACTGAAATCTCGCTAACTTCTCTCTTTTTGGCACGTGTACGGGGACGAGAGTGAGAGATATTTGTTTTAATACCTTAAATGGCCAATTCTCCTTCAGAGGTTCACTGTCACCAATGATATATAGGAACTTACCAAGTATGAAATCCCCTTAGTGATAGTGTGCGAAATCTAGTTACAGGTTGAGAGTGGTTGGCCGAGACGTCTTACAATTACATGCGTTAGTGAAGTGCGAGTTGGATTCAAAATCAAAATTCTCACACGATATTTAACAATAACAAAAATTTATTTAATACACTTGGTTTAAAACCAAATTTTTGATATTTCCGAACTGATAACGCGTTTATAATGTTTATCTTAATCTTCGCACACAAAAACCTAACTGTTATTTAATAAAATATATTTCTATTATAAAATCCTCTAATAACTCTATTCAAGTAGCTTAGTAGCTGCGCGTACTCAAGAACAGAAAATATTCTAAGTCAAGTTTCGTACTTAGAAAATTACACTTTTATATTAGTTAATATGAAGAGTTGCGGAGAACACGTCTGTTCAGGCGGAGCGTCAGTAGTAGACTCTGTGAGGTTTTCGCTGGACTTTCCTTCAGGTTGACAGCTTTCTCTTAATAATTCCAAAAAGCCCGGATGTGGTTTTTGAAATATTACTGTTTAAAAATACAGTTATAGTTCCAGGCATGAACGGTGATATTGCTCCATTATTTATACTTCGGGTATTATTTCACCCTATCGCCGGATGTCGTCGCCCCATTTTCGATAACAGTGTTTCTTACCTAATGTTACTCTTATAAAGTGTTTCCTTACCGACGATTAGTATGCGAGAGATAAGTATTAATAATTCCTCTTTTACCGACTTATAGCGGGTATTAAGAGCTGTCAATGATACCGACAGTAGACCATGTTACTATACTAAAATAATCCTAAGTTCTTCTTGACGGGAAAACACACCGTTGATGACGACGCGACACCTATACTAGAGTAATTCTGAGTTTCTTTCTGGCAGGAAACACCACTGATGGAGATGGGACAATACTACACTAAAATAGTTCCAAATTTCTTTTGGTGAAAAACACGTCGATGACATCGACGTGAAAAAACATATTAATTGTTATTACGTAACAATTAATCAGATCGATATCACAAAGTATAATTGAAATTTGAATCACTAAATACAATTTTAGAAAGTACTGTATCCAAATATAGAACAAGTCATAAAAGTAGAGATGCATTTTAGATATCCAAAATTAATGTGATTTTCATATTATATGGTATTTAATACTATTTCCTAATCTTATGTTCCAAATGATTTTCTTGAAGAGTAAGTGGCATGGATATAAATGTCTTTTATTGTGTAGCTTACAGAAGTGAGGACAATGATAAAGAAGTCAAAATCTATTTTCATGAAACGTTTGAAAAATGGAATCTCCTAAATTTACCGGAGACTTGTTGACATTTGAAAAGACAAGTAAGAAAAATTGTTACATCAATTGCTCAATGAGAAATGCTATGTCATTGATTTGTTTGTAGAATATTTATAGAAGCTAGATATTCTATTTCTACAATGAATATTGGAGTAAGTATTTTATGTGACAAACTTAGTATACCTATTTTATCTATACTTATGTAACAATTTTATGTTTTAGATAAATAACAAAAGATTTACAAAGGGATTTTTTAACAATATTTTTATCATTTTTTAAATACTATAATGGGTATTAGGAGTACAAAATAGAAAAGAAATAACATACGCATTCATGACTTTTGCCAACTAATTCAAATATCTGTGTTGATATTAATTCTATAATGTAAATACAGTTTTTAATTTGCTATTATCATTTTTACGGGATACCCAGCAATGTTATATTCGTTGTCAGCAAAATTAAATAAGAATTACTATGATTTCTGTTGATGATATTATAAGATGTTTGAAGATCTAATATACTATATCAATTTAATCCTTTTACAAATCAGATGTCAATATTTTAATGGGTGAATTTGTAAATTAAGATCTAATATGTACTCATGTGTAACTATAATTGTTAGGAGATTAATAAAAAATTAATAGTATTAATTAGTAATAGTAAATAGTAATAGTTATTATTAATAATAATTAGTAATAGAAATTATTAATAATAATTAGTAGTATTGATGCATTATATGGATCAGTTGATTAATTATTAGTATTGATTAGTAATATTAATAGTAGAATATTAGAATTTGTCGATATAGTATTTTGTTTGTAGTAATTTATTGTAATATTTTAGTAATAGAATTTAAATAGAATTAGTAGATTTATTTTAGTAGTAGTATATCACATACACAATATTTTTTGTAGTATAAATGAATAGCCTTTATATAGTCAAAAGTTAATTAAGTAGTGTTGGTGCCTGGTGCTGTTGGTACTGTTGGTGCTGGTGCAGTTACTGCTACTGTTGCTGTTGTCATTGCTGCTGCTGGTACTGGTGCTGATAGAGCGACTACTGCGGCCACTGCAGTTGGAACCACTGTTGCTGCTGCCACTGTTGCTGGTGCTGCTGCTGGTGCTGCTGCTGCTGCTGCTGATGCAGCTGGAGCTGGAGCCAATGCTCCTGCTGCTGTAGCAGGGGCCATTGCTGCTCCCACTGCTGAAGTCGCTGATGTCGTAGATGCTGCTCCAGCTGTTGTTGCTGTAGATTCTGCTGGAGCTGCTGCTGGTGCTGGTGATGATAAAGCCACTGTTGCTGCTGCCACTGTTGCTGGTGCTGCTGCTGCTGCTGCTGGTGCTGGTGCTGCTGATGCAGCTGGAGCTGGAGCCATTTCTCCTGCTGCTGTAGCAGGGGCCATTGCTGCTCCCACTGCTGAAGTCGCTGATGTCGTAGATGCTGCTCCAGCTGTTGTTGCTATAGATTCTGCTGGAGCTGCTGCTGGTGCTGGTGATGATAGAGCCACTGTTGCTGCTGCCATTGCAGTTCGTTCCACTGCTGCTGTTGCTGGTGCTGCAGCTGCAGCTGGAACCAATGCTGCTGCTGCTGCTGAAGTTGCTGTTGCTGAAGTTGCTGCTGCTGGAGTTGCTGTTGCTGCAGATGCTGCTCCAGCTGTAGTTGCTGCAGATTCTGTTGGAGCTGTTGCTGCTTTAGCTGTTGCCATTGTCGCCGCCGCTGCTGCTACCGCTGGTAACGCTGCTGCTGGTGCTGTTAATACCATTCGGAAATAAGCTGATTACTATAAACCATTCGAATTGTCCGCTTTTGAGAAGCATTTGCTTTCATTATCGTCTACACATTTGAAAATCGATTGATAACAGTGGTGCACTTCTTATTTCGAATAACTTATTATGAATAGAGGTACACGTCCAAAAAAATTAAATGGTACTAGGGAGATTCTATTTGTCTAAAAAGAAAGAAGGAGGGAGAGAATATAAAAAAAAAAGATGGTAAAGATGAGAATAGTCAATTAGAATGTTTTCTTTCTAGATTTCTATGAAATAGGTATATCGCTATAAAATGGTGAATAAAATAAAATTAAAAATAATTGCATAGAAATGTCAATGAATTCCCTAATCGTAAGAGAGAAAAAGAGACTCTATAGAGCAAAAACGTTTGAAAAGGCTTCTGATGAACGTTTAATGGCATTACTTGAATTTCTTGGCACGCGGATAAAACAGAAACTAACGTTTCTGTTCTTGGAAATTATCTGTTGATAGAACTTTGACAGGCATACCACAGCTAGCAGGTTCCTTCGGGTCTCAAAAAGCGACCAGGATTCTGACGCTCGTTAAATTCATTTCTATTTCTATCACTATCCGTATCCCCTATTCTTATCCTTATCTGTCCCAATCTATCTTTTATGAAAGTAAAGAATCAACCGAAAAAAATCGGGAACAAGTGATGTACATTGGCAAAATGTAATCTACGAAAAAATCGTTCTCATCTATACCGGAGTTACGAGCTCGGAAGTGTGTAATAGGTTGGTACGATGCTTGGAACACAATAGGTAGTTTGCTTTTTAAAATTGCCGGGACGATTTTTTCTGATTCGTTCGACTTTCGTTTTCGCGGTTTGTCGAACATGTGATTTTTCTCTCTTTTTCGTCTTCCCCTCTCTCCGCCACTTTGTTACCAGTCAGCCACTTTGTTACCAATCCCTACAAAAATGTAGGAGATTGGATAGTAAGATCAGTTTGAAATAATTACTATTACATCGTGAAAATCAATACTACTAAATATTTGATTATATGTTATTTAAAAATATGAAGTGAATCCTTTTTACAAATTATTATTTTAATTATTATAAAAAACATGTATAGTATAATTTTAAATCCAGAGACTATCAGTCGTGAATGTCTTCTCGTTCATTCTTTATTAGAACGACAAAATATCGATTTTTTACTATTTTCACAAGATGAAAATAAATATTTAATAAAGCATTAAAATATTCAAAGTGATAATAATTGTAAACGCGTTTGAACAAAATTTCTCTATCTTGAGCTAATAATTAATTAAAGAAGAGGGAACCATTCATGATAAAATCTCGAAGAGTAAATCACGAAGAAAGTTACTCGCGATCATTCAATGTACTTCCACTAATTGAGCCGTTCACTTTATTAATCGATTAATTCTATACATTGAAAAGTGCAGAAATGTGATGAAACAATGTAAATTACTTTTTAAAATTTTCTTTTCGTATTTACGAACGAATATGTATATTAACGGATGTGCAACTCGTAAATATGCAATAACTGAAACCGAGTAACTTTCGACTGATATGCACTTCCTTACCCTCTCGGTATAATTCTAAAATTCTCTCCTCGTATTCTGAAAAAATAACCCGAAAGCGAAACAAAAACTGTAGTACGGCTAAGACAAATAGGGGAAATATTATATTGATAATTGAAGCGTATGATGCTATGCATTTGGCAATGTTAAAAAATTGTGAGCTGAATGTGTCTGGTTATAATGTGTTTTGATGCGATTCTGAAAATAGAAATACAGGGGAGCAATGTTATATGCAAAATACGATATTAAATATGAAATATTAGTGACGGAAAAAATTGTGTTGTTTTGTTGGTGTGTTGCGAAGGTTCGATAGATTTGAAACGAATAAATATGAAGAATCTCGAGGTTAAATTCTTCATAACATCGCATAAGTTCGTAGCGTAGAATTCGTACTTGGCAAAAGAAATACATAAAAATCAAATCTTATTTTAGACCGATTCGCGGTATGATTCTTTTGATTCACACTGTAACGATAATCGCGAACGCGGCCGTCGGTCGATTACGTGAAAAGCAGAAATCTCGATTGATTTCGCAGAGAACGTTGATATTCGTTACATTGCAACAAAGATTTGGCGACATTTACCAGACCCATGCGATTCTAGAACGAGTCGATAAATATCGCGATAAAGATCCGTCAGCAGCTAGGAAAAGTAATAGTGTGGTTTTCTGAAACGAAGTCGCTCATTATACTACAAAGAAATTATCGAAGAAAAGTCACTCGATGTGAAAACAGCCGGATGTGCACATTCTAGTATTTCTTCTTATAGGGCTATATCCAGAATATTGTTCATATAGCTATAATAATCTAATCCCTACGTTAAAAACTAGTGTCAATGATGATCAATGATAATGAATATGATCTGTCGAACATAGCTAGAAATTGAATATAGTCACGATATACTTCGTGTCATAGATTATTCGTATGTAAAAGTTTACTAAAGAATGTCCGAAAAATTCGTTAAAATGTTTTTGCATTTTGTGTACTTTCGTTTCCCTATCTTTCAAAATTTTCTTACTGCCATTTATTAAATTGTGAGAGGTTTGAAATGTGAAAAAGACAACCTATACGTATATCCTACATTTCTGTAAACGACACGAATGAAAATATAAATTGATAAAGATAAATATGGAACAAGAAATGATATCCTGTAATCTCAAGTTATCTAAATTCTCAAGCTTTATTTGATTCCAGCCATTAGCACGGTGAGATCCTTACTTACTAGATCAATAATGTCGGGTTTAGCCTCCATTCCGTTCAAAAGTAACTATCCGATGTTTGTGTATTCCGTAGATAAAGGTTCTTCTTTTGCCTTTCAATACAATATCGATTGAAATGATTGGTTTAGGATGCGTCTTTCAGCTTTCTACGCGTTATTAAATTATTTTAACTACACATATTTAACAGCTCACGATCAAAATCTTACTCAAAAATTGAATCGCATAACTAAAATTTATGAAAAATTTCTTAAATTTCTTTTCCACTTATCAATTTACAGGCTCAGATTGTCTGTTATATACTTTCAATTGAGATAGTAAACTAAGATTTCGTCAGACGCACAAGCAAATGCGATGCGTGTTGTCCGAATGTATCCGCGATACTGCTTTTGATGGTTTGATGGATCGGCATATGGGACCATATTTATAGGCGAATATATGTATGGACGAATGGACGACTTGTTAATTATACAGTAATTAAAATTGTTTTCTCTCTGTTTCTCTTTCTCTATTTTTTTTTATATTCCCTGGAAGGGAAAAATAAAAATATTATTGGCCAATATATTCTTCTCCAGTATATTCTATTGTGTACCACAACGGTTAATAAAATTTCCATTTTCATCTGTAAGTTATTTTAATATATTACTAACGATTGATAATAGAGATTTGATTTCACTTCATTTCGCTATAACAATTAATGAAACGAGAGATCGTGATGATAAAAATTGGATGTAATTTAACTTCTGTTTTTACAAGACAGGAAAATTGAATTTGTTCGAAAGTAGTTCGAACGGTATACGTTGAGTTAAACATGGAAGACGGAGAGAGAGATAGATAGATAGATAGATAGAGAGAGAGAGAGAGAGAGAGAGAGAGAGAGAGAGAGAGAGAAAGAGAGAGAAAGTCTAGGTAGGTTCGGCTCGGCTTGGTTTGCCTTCCTTTGGCTTGCTTTGGCTTGGCTTGGCTTAGCTTAGCTCGATGAGTTCGCACAGTTTAAACATTAATCGAATCTGAGAATGCGAATTGAGAGATAAAACGAGAAAGTTGCTGCTACCCTCGGTTTCTCTAATGTTTCTGCACCTTTCTCTTTCTCTCTCTCTCTCTCTTTCTCTCCCTTTCTCTCTCACTCTCTCTCTTCTGCTTATCAACTCTCTCATTGATTTGTACGTTTCCCACCCTCTCACCTTTTCTTCCACTTTTTACTTCACACTTTCTTTCTCTCGTTTACCTTCCGTCTACCATAGCCACGCGAATGCGCACGTACTCCGCCAAACTCTCGCTCGACTGTTTCCTCTCTCTCTCACTTACTGGTTCGTCCGTTCTCTTCTCTGGCCAGTGCGCGCGACGGCTTCTCTAATTTTCTTCGGAGTTCAACTATGCGAACACATTATGCAATAATTGCGTTGGTCGTTATGCCCGGCTTCTGTTTTCGTCGGAAGCCGCCGTTTTCATTCCAATAAAGTCACGTAAATAATGCGAGCGCCTATCGCGGGCGACCTCCACTTTCTACCTCACTATCTCCCTTCCTCTTATCTTTCTCTCTCTCTCTCTGTCTTTTTTTTTCTTTCTACCTCTATTTTTCTGTTCTCGCGCCAAGGTAATGAGTAATAATGTTCGAATTAAAATTATATTCCACATGAAGTGGATTTCTTAACGAAGCTGTTGGATAACGATCGGACTACTCTCTCTCTCTCTCTCTCTCTCTCTCTCCTTCTCACTCACTCTCTCCTCTCTTTCTCTCTCTCTCCTTCTCACTCACTCTCTCCTTCTCTCTCTCTCTCTTTCTCTCTCTCTCTCTCCTTCCCTCTCTCTCTCTTTCTCTCTCTCTCTCTCTCTTTGGGAATTTAAGACAACGCGAATTATCTATCCTTTAACATTAAGAAGCATCGTAAAATTTAAAGCGTAGTAAAATTTAAGTGGGAAAACTTCATCGAAGACGTATTAATCAAGCGTAGTTGGAAAAAGTTAAATACGACCGTGGAAACAAATAAACCGGAAGGATGATAAAACGCCGACAAGACCTATGGAATTTAACCTTAATAACGAACTATTCAGGTAGAGAAGGTAGTTCATTGTATTAATCCACATCTGGACGGTTGTTTGGTCGCAAAAACGATGGCTATGTAACGTTCGGTCGCTTCGAGCTGCCAGACTGGAATGAGAATCTTTGTCGAAGTAAGGAGAAATGGGATGGTTGGAGGTTTGGGAGCGATGGGTTAGGAGGGAGCGCGCAGGAGGGGTTGAACATCGAAATAAAAGAGGGAACGCCACTTGCAACGTGCAATTGTATTGCCAGGAATCAGACCCACTCCACTCTTGTTCTACTCTCTCTCTCTTTCTCTCTCTGACTCTTCTAACGTTAAAGGACGAAGAAAGGGAGGGTCGCAAAGTCAGCCTCACTGTGGCTTGCCTTGCTCGCAACCCTTCGAGATTGCTGAGCTATTATCACGACTGAATGTTTCATTAAGGCCACCTGGTATTGCTCATAGATAACTCTACGAGAGGTAAATAAAATTTCCACCATCTTCGATATTTCTATTATCTACGATTCGATACCACTACCAGCACCACGGGCAGCACCACCACCAGAGTATCATCAGGGTGTATCACCCCATTCCTCTCTCTCTCTCTCTTTCTCTCTCTCTATCTCACTCTTCTGAGCGACCTAGGATCGACTGGAGGTTACTCAAATGTCCATTGCTCCTTTGATGAGACAAGAGTGCCAAATCCTAGAGTGTTCTTCTCGTCTACGACGTTTTGGTAACGTCGATGCGTCATAGGAAAATGTTTACCGTCCTTTCCGGCAAAGAAACAAGGAAGAGGAAAAAAGGACCAAATCGAAAGGAGGGAAAGTAGAAAGAAGAAGAAAAAACGTACGTATGCATGTGTATATGACAAGAAAGAGATAGAGAGAGTGAGAGAGACAGGAAGAAAAGCCTACAGCCAGCTGTTCACCTACTACTCCTAACGATCTCGCATCGGCTGTTACCCATTAAATTCACCCGGAGAGGAAGAAGAGAGCCTTATGCAAAGATTATCTGCGTTCGAAGCAAAACCCGTACAGGTAGAAGGAGGTAGAGGAGGAGGAGGAGGAGGAGGAGAAGGGGCAGGGAAGAGTACAGGTTTGTAGATAGATGGGTGCCCTTTCCGTGAGAGCTCACGGAGGAAGAAGAGAAAGGAGAGAAAGAGAGAGAGAGAAAGAGAGAGAGAGACAGAGAGAGAGAGAGAGAGAGAGAGAGAGAGAGAGAGAGAGAGACAGCTAGTGGAAGGTTTGTGCTGTAGGTAGTAGAGCATCGCTCCGAAGGGCAGAGAAACTCAGATGTGCGCGCGTGAGCGTACGTGCACACGTTACGTGTGCTGCCTGCTCGGCTGCTGTCTGCCGTGCTCATTCCCGTGAACTTCAATTAATGAAACTGGGCTGCGACCGTATCGCATGTCAAATAAATATGTCTCCTTCCCCTCCGGCTCCTTTGCCCGTTCCCATCGTTTCTATCCTCTCCTTCTCCCTCTCTCTCTTTCTTTCCCTCCGGCTCCTTTACCAGCTCTCATCGTTTCTACACTCTCCCTCTCCTCTCTAACTCTTTCCCATCTCTCTTCTTTCTCCTCTACTTCCTTCTTTCTCAAAGTCCTTCTTCTTCTCCTAGCCTGTACAACTTCCACCCTTTTCAAATCCTCTCTCTCTCTCTCTCTCTCTCTCTCTCTCTCTCTCTCTCTCTCTCTCTCTCTCTCTCTCTCTCTCTCTCTGCATCCATCCATCTTGACAAAGTTTCCCTCTTGGTTCGTTTCTGAATCAAAATCAATAATATCAATATCAATGAGAAATTTTTTTCTTTCAACATGGTAGTGAAAAATCAATGAGATACAAATCATTCATAAATATTTTTATGAGGATCGATCGACGTTGTGCGATTTTTATCAGTCTAGTTTCAAGAAAATCTACAACCTACGTATATATATATATATATATATATATATATATATATATATATATATATATATATATATATGTATAGATATATATGTATAGGTAGATACATATACCGTTAGTCCAAAATATACGTGTATCGTGTTGAGAATAATACGAACGGCGGTGTTAGGTTAGACGGGTAAAAAAGTCCCGTTAAGAAGGGTAAGTAGATTGATTAATCACGGACAGGCGAGTGCTAATTCCTGTTTAATATTTTTCAACGGGCACAGTGTATTCTAATCTTCAGGAAGATATAAAAAAGCGAAAAAGAAGGGAGAAGTTCAACGATGAGGTGAGTGGGTCGGTCGGTCGATCGGTCGGTAGGGGACGAAGGGAGGAGAGTGGATTCGGGTGAGTGGGATGAGGCGGGGAAGGTAGACGGAATAAGGGAAATAAAGGGTAAGAGGATGGAAGAAGGAACGTCGACGTGGTTCAGTACACGGGTTGTCGACACGGTCACATAATGTCGCTGCTGGCTGACGCTGTATTTTGTTCGACCGGACGAGAGAGCGAAAGAAACAGGTAGCGAAAACGAGAGCAAATGGGAGAGCACCCTGACGGAAAAGGGAAAAAGAGAAAGAGAGAAAGAAAAACAGAGAGAAAGAGAAAGATTGAGAAGGATGGAGAGAGGGGGAGCTTCCACGGAGATCTCTTTATTCTTATTAGTTCAACAGTGATTTCTGCAAAATTAAAATTGCCTAAGAAGGTATCATTCGCCCCTCGAGCAACCACCCAACCTCCTTTTCCTCCTCCTTCTTTTTCGTGTCTCTCGTGCACTCCATTTTGGTTCGACATCCTTTTCACGCCAGACACTTCTTTGCCTCCTACCAACCAACCAACCAACTAGCCAAGTGCTTCTCCTTCCTTTCCTTCGTGTTTACGTTTTATTTTACGTCATGTTCCCTCATTATCTTTCTCCTTTCCCTGGATATATCCATTTGGTCGTGACGATTGTCGAAAATGTCAGAGAGAAATTGGTTGAGTCGATACCAAGAAGCTCTTTCTTCGGAGGGTAACCACGTGACTCTTTCCCTTCCTTGAAACGATTCATTGACAAGCATCCGATCAACGTCCTCTTTCCTACCTCTCCTACATTCCAAAGAGGCAAAAATACATCCACTATAGACATTTTCTTAGCTAAAATTACGGTTTCAACCAAATGTTACATTAAAAACGATCTCTCTTCTTCCCACATACCAGTTATTCTCGATATTGACTCTACAAAACCCATCTCTTTGTTTAAAAAACACCTTACAACTGACTGATCTACCTATAAACAGCTAGCCAGTAATTACATTTTTAACAATAATATTACTTCTACTTCAGAAGTTGATTCTGAAATCATCAGATTTAATGCCCAAGTAAGTTCTCCGTATCGCAAAGCCATATCTTACTCTCTGCATCATAATAGATCTTTTCCTTATATGCCTGAGGTGCACACATTAATTAAGAAATGAAATGAAGCCCGGCGTAGCTTTTAACGCACTAATAATCCTTACTTCAGGCTCCTAAGTAACACGCTCTCTCAGCAAGTCCATAACTTACTAGATCAGGTCAAGATTTCAGAATGGAAGAAGCGTCTTTCAAATCTTAAGGTTCTAGACTAGTCCTTCTGGAATCATTATAAGATCTTCACTAGGAAAAATCTTTCTATTTCTGAAGGATCCCAATAACAATTGTCTTCATGACGACGAAATCAAGACAAACTTACTGGCTTACACTTTTCAGAAAGTACATAAAGATTCTCTCCATACTGCGTCATCCAATGAAGATGCAGCCGACTAAATACATGATAACATTCAAAGTTCTGCCCCTGATTTCGGGTATCCCAATTTCTCTATACAATTACTAAGAAATATTATCAAATCTCTTTCTAACGATAAATCTCCAGGTCTTCATAATATCTCTGCCCTTCACCTTAAAAATCCCCATAGAAAGCTTTTGGTCCAATTGTACTTAATTCTTCTTGCTACACTTAGGCTAAATTACTTCCCTAAACCTTGGAAGTTAGATGTAGTAATACCACAATCCAAGCCGGGTAAATATAAGAACCATCCTAGCAGCTATCATCCAGTTAGTCTACTCAGCATATGTGGGAACATCCTCGAAAAGATAATTTCAATCGAGTTCAAGATACAATTGTATTCCAATAATATTCTGATAAATCAACAATTCGGATTCAGGAATTATCATTCGATTTTTCTGCAACTTATGAGAGTTTTTCATCATATTGCTGACGAACGTAATAAAAACAGACTTACTGGTATGCTACTTCTTGATCTAAACAAGGCCTTCGATTCGATTTGGCACAAAGGTCTCCTTTTGAAACTTTGTAACTACAAGTTCTTAGACCCCATTTTAAAGATCATTAACAGTTTCCTAGAAGACAGGTTCTTTAATACTGAACCTACCGACATTTCATGTATACCTAATCTTACCATGACCGGTCAAATGACCGCTTCAAAAAAATATGTATCTTAACATAGAAATAAATTTTAGCCAATTGGATAGTAAACAAAGTATTTTTTTTCTATTGAGAAAAGTTTTATTTAGATTTTCACTTTCAGAACTAACTATAAATCTCTTTCTTTTTTGTCTTCTTCATATATTTAAAATTCGTATATTTTCTTCTCTTTGTCCGTATCGCTGTCAAATAAGTTACAATTATTTTCCGCTGTAACCTTGTCAATATAGGAAACTTTTTGGTCATCTTCCAAACAATCCTCGTCGATATTATTTATTTTGTCTAATAAATCGATATTCCTCGTGTCTTGACATTTTTGGGGATAAATATACAAATGATAAAGTAAAAACTAAAATATAAAAATATAAATGAAGCGGGGCAAAAACATTGAGAATATAAATAAAAAAAATTCAAATGTAAATCATACCACAAAATATTGTTGGCTTTGTTCACTTTGTTGAAACTAGCGCTTATAACACTTAATAATCTCTGTTATACACTCTGTGAAATTTTGATGGTCTCTGTTCGGACCGCAAGACCGTACTGTCGTACAAAGAAAGCTAGGCATTTGTTCCAATCGCGTGTTTGTCTCCATTGTTGATCCACAATTACATTTTGGATTCGTAAAACAATTTCAGAGGTGCGCTTTCCGAAGAATATAGTCGTAAATAACATGAATTGTTCAAATGGTCAAATGGCCGCTTGTGGTAGACTAGATATGCTATACATTTTTTTCGGAAAGTAAACAATAAAGAAAGTTGTGAATATTGAAAAATGGTTTGTATGTATATTATAAGAAAAGTCAATAAGTTACATGGCAATACAGTAACGTTGTATACAAGAAATTCTAAACGAAATTTCAAAAACGGTCATTTGACCGCGCGTGGTAGGTTTAGCGTTAAAGCCCGATTGTTCGTCACAATAAGAACTGCCTCTGGTCAATGAATCACCAGCCAGTATTTAAAGTACGATACTGTTCGGTTTTATAAAACGGCATCGGCCATCGCGATGACGACTCCTCGCCAACGATATCGAAGTTCCACTTTATTAACTTATATATCTCAACCAGCCCTTTCTATTCCATCAAGAGATTATATATATTTATCCATACATATATATATATATATATATATATATATATATATATATAATTCTCGATTACATTTAATTTTTAATTAACGATTATGAATAAAAAGGGATAATTAAAAGGACATTAATAAATCTGTCTAGTAGATAATGTCTAATATCGTTGATCGTCAAAAACGACGAAAACTCGTAGTTGCATTCGACCGACGAACGCTCTGGTTTCTATTTTTCTGTTTTTCTTTTTTTTCGTAGGTCTTCTTATCCTTTTTCCCTCTTTTTTCTCTCTTTCTATCTCTCTTTTCTACCCTCCCGATGACAATTATATTTCCATTAGCGAGTCTTCGACTCAATCCTTCGAATTTCTAATAATCGTGCCCAACTTGATCCTTCGGTCCCAGGGATCCACTAATTCATGTCCATTAAAAGGGACTCGTGTAAAAACGTGTAAAATCAATCATCATTCACGAGTCTTTCGTTTTGAAGGAAAATTCTTCTTCTGGTACGCCGCGGTTCCCGATAGCGGAGCTTCTCCAAACTAATCATTGGAAGATTTATATTTTCCTAACTACGATGGGAGTTGGAAAAGCTTCAACTTTGAAATTAATTTCCCCTTTTTAAGATTATCAACTGGGACACGGATTGCGCGTATTTTTATTAGGTAATCATATCTCGAGTTAAGTCGGAGTTGCCCATTAAGGCAATTCATCGAGAGAGAGGGGTTTTGCATATTTAAAACGATATTACAATAGCGATGACGAACAACTATAGTTAATTATCTTCATTGATTATATCGTAACGTCGTCGATTGGGTCACGAACACAAAAATCGAATAAGTTATTTTGCCTGTTTAATCCAGTCTGGTTACTCGCCTCGTTTGTGGTCAATACTAGATTTTATCGGGATTGGGGCGTTTTCGTTCTTTATTATCGGTCTAAACTTCTTCCGAAATTTCGCTATATCTCCCCGTGTTTAACTAATTTAAATCAGGACTTATCAATCTCTCTCCGGTTGTTTGCCCTTGTCTCCGGTTATTTGCCCAATGTGTCACCCAAATAATAATACGATTTTAATTTTATAACAAAAATTATAAAGACTTTAATTAACAGAAATAAAAGAAAAGAAAATATTACAAATAAAGCACAAGAGTACAGAATAAAACATTAAAAGTATAAAGTGAATATAAGAATTGAGATACTTGTCCGTTGCGTAAAGAAAAGACGAAGAAAAGAAAAAAGGAATGATCATTAAAATTAATCGTCTTTCTTTTCTCGGGTTTCACCGTTTTTTTGAGCTTTTGCTACGCGAAGATTACAATCGGTTGGCGAGTGGTAAGGTTATTCCGCGCGGCTATTTAGACTAACAAAATTTGAACTTAGACGTGACTTTTCGATACTAGTCTGCTATGAGACCTTTAGAACTTATTTTTCGGTTGACTTTTCGGAATTCCAGGTTTAGGCTGACTTTCCCGCCGCTTCTCTAAATATTCTGTACGTTAGGATATTGTGAGAAGGGAAAGGGAAGAACGACACTGATTGGCGGCGTAAGAAGTTTTCCAAAGTCATTCGTCGAAATGAAGTAGCAACAAATTTGTACTTGAGACAGTATAAACAGACGCAAATAAACAAATAATGAAACGATTAGAAGCTAAGTATAGAGCAAGAATAGGGCAAAGTCAATAATCGAATTAAAATTTGCTTTCATCCTAAAAGAGATAAGTTCGAAATAGAATTCGAAAGGAATTAGATAAAACGCTTGTTATTCGACTTTGCTCTCTTTCTTTCTCTCGTGTTTCGACAAATCGATGTTTATTTGTCATTTATGGGCATTTAAATGTCCTAATGTAAAACAACAATTTTGTTGCTACACGGAGACGTGACAATATATGTGACAATAGTGTGGCATTCCCCACTCTACCGCCCTGGCATTAAAGTCGCCGGCCACCAAGATGCTACCGGGTGTGTTTCGGACCACCTCCTCCAGCATGTCTATTTTTTCCTGGAAGTCGCAAATGTGTTCGTTCGGTGTGAGGTAGGAACTGAAATAAGTTACCTCCCCACTTTCAATCCAAACGAAGCCCGGACGGCTTCCGTGACTCTTTACTGGTATCTTGCTTGGCTCTAGGATCCAGATAGCTGCAATGCCGCTAGGGTCAGAGAACCATAGGGGCGATTTCTTGTCCCTATATTGTTCACTGATTACCAGCAGATCTGCTTTCTTCTCC
The DNA here is from genome assembly GCA_911387685.1 of Dolichovespula media. NCBI lineage: Eukaryota > Metazoa > Arthropoda > Insecta > Hymenoptera > Vespidae > Dolichovespula > Dolichovespula media. The sequence goes on from OU426866.1 coordinate 372,229, forward strand.
TGAGCCAGCTGATACAGTAGATCGTTTGCCGTCCTACTCCTGTTCAGGTTTGCTTGTAATATTCGCGTCATCGCAGGAGCTTTTTGGCCTTACTAAGGGCTTCCTTGAACACGCTGCAGCGCCCTGATCCCGGGGCATGGTCACGTTCGAGTTTTCCTTGTCCTCTGTCTTCCTCTGTACATAGGAGGTAGTTTTGAGAGTTCAGGCACTCTTTTGCCCAATGGTTCGCTTCGTCACATCTGTAGCAGAGCCTGCTTCTATCCAGGCCCTTGCAGTTCTGGGCGGTATGCCCATATCCGAGGCATCTGAAGCACCTTGAGACAACTGCCCTTCGTCTAGCTCTGCAGCTGACCCAACCCACCTTGATGTGCTCCGACTTTAAAAGTCGGCTTGCTCTTTGCTCGCACACCTCTACGATGGCCATTTTGAGCCCTCTCCAGTTCGTCCTGGTCATCGAGATCTTCATATATTCGGAGCACTCCCGTATGTCCCTCCTGATCGCTTCCTCCACTTCTTGGACAGTGGTGAGACTGTCAAGGTCCCTGATCTCTATCGCCACTCTAGGTTCCAGGTGACGAACCAACGCTTTGTCCTTTAGTTTTTCTCCGAAGGCGGCCTTGTTCTTTGTGGCCCTGCCCAATTCTATGAGTACCTCACCCGCCCTTGTTTGGCGAATTGATCTCACCTCTGCCTCCGAGTCTTCCGGTCTGGTTTTGCTACAGATTTCCCCGAGCACCTCCGCGTAAGTTCTTCCTCCATTTGACTTGATCAGAATAACCTCCAGGCGTGGTTTCGCCCGCCTGGGTTTACTCTTCTTTTCCCGGCCTTTCTCGCGTTCGCCGGATGTCTGGGCGGGTGTCTCCGCTATTTCCTTTTTCGACTTTCGGCGTTTCTTTACTACTTCCGTCCAAGTGGGGGTAGGTGGCGCCTCTTCCTTCTTCTTTTTTCCAGCCTTCTGCTCCACGGAGCTCGTAGCTGCTCTTTTTTTGTTGGCTCCCTCTGACATTTCGACCCGGGATGCCTTGTCGCGCGGTTTGTCGCGCGCCGTCCGTGCAGGCTGATCCCTTCTAGAGAGCTCAGTAGTCTTCCAAGATGCTCGCAGGTGCGAGATGACGTCCAGGGCTTCTCCCAAAAGTACGATGCCCTTCTTGACATCTGCACTGATATTTCTCTGGCGCTCGGTTGCATTTTTCATGGCCCTCAAAATATCTTTACATTTTGCTAGCTCCTCCTCTTCTTTCTTCCTCGCACTAGCGATGTGGTCATCGATGGGGGGAGCTGTGGAGCACGGTTCCCTCTTTGTCCTCCATTTTCGGTGTAGAGATGTTTGTTTTTTTCCCCATCTCTATACTTCTTTTTTCTTCCGGAGTTGTCTCTTTGATCGGGGTTTGTGGTGGTGTTCGCCCGATTTTCGACCTCCTTTCGAAAGGGTTTCTACTGCTTGTAGCATCTAATCCGATACCGGCCAAGTCAGCCACCGGCCAAGTCAGCCACCGGCATAAGACTGCAGTTGTAAGATGACGACGGCCGCGGGCCTGCTTGCGCACCTTGTCCAGCCGCCGCTACTGGGGGGTCCGTCCCACTGCAGCGTAACTCTTGCTCCTCTTGTATACTACCCATGGTTGGTCTATTGATCTGGGTGTCCGTCCCATAGCTATTTTTTAGTCCACCCCGGAGATTAATCCCCGGTACCCTGTATCTCTACAAGGCGTTCCCCTATCCGCCACCCGGGGAGGCGCCCGATGGGGGGAATAGCCACCCCACACGGGAATAATAATAATAATAATAATAATAATAATAATAATAATAATAATAATAATAATAATAATAATAATAATAATAATAATAATAATAATAATAATAATAATAATAATAATAATAATAATAATAATAATAATAATAATAATAATAATAATAATAATAATAATAATAATAATAATAATAATAATAATAATAATAATAATAATAATGGTAATAATAATCAATTCATTAATTTATCGAATTTTTTTTTATAAAATTAAAAAAATAGTTTTATATTTGTATATGGTATATATTTCGCGTATTTAGTTTCTCATAGATCCGAGAAAAAAGTGTTCCAAGTCGACGGGATTGGTACATCCTGTGGCACGGCTCGGAACGAGGACGGCACAAACGATCTGTCATAATTCTTGCGACAGATCGATCCACCATTCACCGACGTATCCCATGACGGGATGCTTGTTCGAAATTTTACTTAAAACTTCTCGTAACTCTCTTCTCTCATAACAGTATTCAATTTTATCTCCCTCACTTGTTAACTCTTATGACGAGTATATATGTATATATGTATATACATATATATGTATTTATATGTATGAATTTATATATATATATATATATATATATATAATATACGTAGATATATGGACATATTGTATAATATATTATAGACTTTTTAACGAGCATATGCTCACCCTTGTCTTGAAACTTGCTAATTAGAGATGATAAGCGATGAGCAAGATCGACAAGACCGCTTCTAATTGGTTTTTTCTTTTATTATACATATTGTCATTTGAATTTGTATATTTTATTTAGTTAATTTAGTTATCAAACGAGTCACGTCGCCGTGTAACAACAAAATTATTGTTTTATATTAGGACATTTTAAAACGCCTATGAACGACAAATAAACATCGATTTATCCAAACATGAGAGTAAGAAAGAGAGCAAAGTCGAATAACATGCGTTTTTCTAACACCTTTCGAATTCTATTTCGAGCATATCTCTTTTAGGAAGAAAGCAACCTTTAATCCGATTATCGACTTTGCCCTATTCTTGCTCTATACTAATCACTTTATTACTTGTTTATTTGCGTCCGTTTGTACTGTCAAGTACAAATTCATTGCTCGTTCGTTTCAACGAATGACTTTGGAAAACATCTTACGCCGCCAATCAATGTTGTTCTTCCCTTTCCCTTCTCCCAATATTCTAACGCACAGAATATTTGGAGAAGCGCTGGAAAAGTCAGTCTAAACCCGGAGTTTCAGAAAGTCAGTCGAAGATTTAGTTCTGAGGTCTCGTAGCGGACTAGTATCTAAAAGTCACATCTTGTTATTTTTTTGTGAGTCTAAATCGCTGCGCGGAATAATTTACGACTCTCCGATGAATGTAATCTCTGCGTACCAAAAGCTGAAAAAACGGTAAAACCGAAAAAGAAAAAAACGAATAATTTTAATAATCATTCATTTTTTTTCTTTCCTTCGTCTTTTCTTCACATACTAGGTCAAGTATCCAATTTCATATATTCACTTATACCATAAATGTTATTATTTGTAATATTTCATTTTCTTTTGTTTTGTTAATTCAAGACTATTACTTTTTTTTGTTATAAATTAAGTTTTTATTATCAGATGGGTGATAAATTGAGCAATAGTCGCAACCGGAGAGAGATTGGTAAGTCCCTGCTTTAAGTTAATTAAACACGGGGCAATACGGAGGCATTTCTAAGGAAGTTAAACCGATAATAGGTCGAACGAAAACGCCCCGATCCCAGTAAAATCTAAGGATTGACTAAAAACGGGGTTAGTAACCAGATTGGTGTAAACGGGCGAATAACCCATTCGGTTTGGCTTTTCGTGACCCGATCGAGGACACACACACACACGCGAGAAATATGTATATGTATGTGTATATATATGAATGATTAATTGGTCAAGGAGTAATTATTAGTCATATATGTGTCCTTTCTCTATCCTTGTTTTCTTGTTCATCTTCTTGTTAATTTTTTCTTCTTCTCGTTAACTCTCAAAGATTTAAAACGAAAAGAAGAGAGAGAGAGAGAGAGAGAGAGAGAGAGAGAGAGAGAGAGAGAGAAATGATATTTTAAAAGGGATGAAAAGATTTACTTCTCCTAGCACGAGAGAAGAAAAGGAGCATGGTACTAATATATATATTGCCTCCGATGTAGGGAATCGTTACGTCTCGAAATTTGTTGATTAATGTCGTTGCCACACGATTTGATGTAAAACGTTATGGCGTCGTCAAGCAAGTAACCCAACAGCTAGCCAAGGTACCAACCAACCAAACAACCACCCAACGAATCGATCACTCTTTAACGCAATCTAGCATTACTGTTACCACTATAACGCTATCACCTACACCGAAATAGCTGTTTGGTTTTGCCGACTAACGAGGTGAATATAACGCGTGCCTTATCCATACTTCGCTATAAATCTCAGTTCTCTTTCTCTCTCGCTCTTTCTCTTACTATCCCTCTCTCGCTCTCCCTCTCGTGACTTTGATTTGTACATACCTTCGTCTCTCTTTCTTTTACTCTTCTGCCACGTATCGCGAAAGCATCCAATTTCATCTCTTCCTCTATCTCTCTTTTACCCTTTTTCGCGCCTTGTCAATCATTTTATTTCACGTAACACGTTCACGTTCACGTTCTTTCAAATTTACGACGACGATTAATTTATGATCTTATGTATATCCGTTTGAAAATAATCTCTACTTTGGCGATAATTATATCGGGAACGTTGATTATACTATATGTAGTTTGTCCACAATTAATATGTGTATAACATTATATGTATAACATATGTGTATAACATATGTATAACATATGAATAACATGGATGAATCTCTTCGGAAGTGTCAGGCGAAAATTAACGAGTACGTGTCTATCTATATTTCTATTTCTCTTTCTCTCACTCTCTCTCATCATCTCCCCATCCCTCAACACCTTTTTCGCCGATCAACTCTTTATTATTTCCACGTTATTTCGCTTCGTCTTATTTCATCAACGATTAATTATTATCATACCCGTTCTTAGTAATCCGTATTTCGTGGAGAGTGGGAAGGAAATTATATCTCTAACGTTAATTAAACTATCTGTAGTTTGTGAACGATTAAGAGTACGTAATGTTAATGCTAACTACATGGACGAATCTCTTGGCAAATGTCATGCGAAAATTTCCGACTATATATCTATGTATCTTTCTTTCCTCCCAATCCCTCTCTTTCACTTTTTCCGCGCGCGTGTGTGTATGTGTGTAGATATATACAATATGTATAAATATATGGATCTTAGTGATAGAAGGGAAAAAAATTAAAAAAAGAAGAAAGAAAAAGGAAAAAGAATAGAAGAAGTAAAACAAAAAGAAACGAGGAAAAAAATAAAAAGAAAAAAGGCAAAGAGAAAAGAAGAAAAGAAAGAAAGATAAGAAGAAAGAAGACAAAGTACGAATAAAAAAACTACGAATAATTTCAATAATCCGCTCTCATATCTACGGCTTTCCGCGAGCTGCCGTTTATATCGACATTAGGAAATGTGAATTTTAACCCTTTGAGTGCTGAATACTCGCGGCCTATGCGGTCCATACGGATGGCGCGCGGTTGGCGCTGACGATCGCCAGGGACTGAATACTTTTTCGCGTAGTATGGATCTCGTTGACGGCGTATGATACATTATAATATAGTATACAATGCAATTATTATTCCGTTGTCTATTTCACATTAAATGAAAATATTTTTATTTTCAATATATACTGTTTACTGACCTGGTAGAATTTAAATTCCCAGTAATTTAATAATTATAATGTATTTGGATATTCAAAATCAGAAAATTAAGCAAATCATAAGAAGACTTATATAATCATGGAAAGGCTCCAAATATACATATTTTAAATTAACATGTACATTAAACGTAACATAACATTAAAATAACATTTAATACATAGATATTTAAAGAAAAAGTAACAGGAAAAATTAAAAATTCATTTGCGTATGATAAGTCTCAAAACAAATATCCACACATAATCCGATGTCACATGTTTTACATTCATATGATGTATTCTTCCTTCTTTGCTGTCTACTACAGACAATACATTTCCTTCTTGTCGATTTTCTCTGTGCATTTAAAATTTTTACAGGGAAATGTCTCTCAGTCAAACGAAATGGAATGTTTTCTATGCTTCTTTTGCCACCGCCCGTTTGTTTCCTATTTTGAGGGTATTTTTGCAGAATCTGTTTGACTAGTGACAGATGAAAATCCTTATATTTTTGTTATTTATCAGTCACACATTGATGCAAGACATACGCGTTATACATTGAGATGTCTACAAAATGGAAAAAATATTTCTTATACCATTTTAGACATTTTCTGCATGAATTGACGGTACTTAGAACCATGTCAACGCGGTCTACAGAGCCCATTTTGATGTTATAATCTGCAACGGATTCTGGTTTTAACTTGGGTGATCCTATTAGATAATTTATTCGTCCAGATTCTATCATTTTCGGTTCGTGAGCACTTGAGAGCATCAATACATCTTTTCTATCTCGCCACTTCACTGCCAATAAATTATTTGTACATCTGTAGTTACATTGCCCTTTTGTCAATTTTCCTTCAAAATGGGGTATATCTTCTATTTTTCCGTACTGTTCCATACGCATTAGTTTTATGTTTATGAAGTTCGTTATACAAATGCGGGCTTGTATACCAATTATCTGTGATTAATGTGTGGCCCTTTTCAAGACATGGTTGTAAAAAAGTCATAACTATATCTGCTGATTTCCCCATGGTTGTAGGATTATATACAATATCTGTACTTTTTCCGGTGTATACTATATAATCTAATACATGGTTTGTTGTGCAGTCGCACAGGATAAATGATTTGATTCCAAATCTACTTCTTTTAGATGGAATAAATTGTTTGAAGTGACACCGGCCTTTGAATAGCATAAGGCTTTCGTCAATGCACAAATCTTTTTAAGGATAAAATGACTGTGAGAAAGAGTTCTTTAGAATATCAATTATAGGTCGTATTTTTATCAATATTATACTTTAAAATCTAATCAATGAATTGTAAGCAATTGTGTGTGCGTGTATGTGTGTAATAAATAATAAATAATTGATAAAGAAAAAAATAAATCATGAGTATTATCGTAGCTTGTATAATTTGTAATTCTCTCGATTAAATATCGATTAGAATAAACCAAGAGACTAAGAGAGTAAAAGAGACAAACGAGAGAGAGAGAGAGAGAGAGAAAGAGAGATTGGGGTGAGAATGCATGTTTTGTCATTGCATCGACGATGTTTTAATTCTTGAATACCTCCCTCTTGCTTTCCAACTATGTCTTTCTCTATCTCTATTCCTTTCTTTTCTCCATATATATTCATATATGTATGTACATATATATATATATATATAATTTTCTCTGGATATTTTATATATATCCCTTTCTCTGTCTCTTCTTGATCCTCTTTTCTTAAAGATTAACTAACCGCCGATCGACTAATAATCGACTAAAGAGACTTTTACTCGCTTCCGTTATCAGTAATTCATTTTTGAATACCTTTTAAGAAATAATTAATCAGTATCGGTATCGGAATCAGAAATCAAGAGAAAATGACGAAGAAAAAAGAACAAAATTTTCTTGCATAAATAAATGACGACTTCAACAAATATAATCAACGATTATTAATAATGATTTATAATTAATATCTAATTATGTCGATTATATATAATCTCGTTGATGGTTTGAGAGTTATTTGTTCAATTAGAAAAACGAGGATAAATTAAATGCACATGTAAATTAGAAATAAGAAAAAGAAGAGGAAGAGGAGGAGGAGGAAGAAGAAGAAGAAGCGTGCTGGATGTATAAAATCAGGTCCGACACTTCGATGGAATGATTACTTTTCTTTTCCTCTTCTTCTTCTTCTTCCTCCTCCCCTCCTTCCTCCTTCACCTGCACCCCTTTCCTTTTTCACTTATCGATGTTTCCTCTTACAACCCTTTACAAATTGACGGTTAGTCGACTTACCACGGTATAAAACTGTTTGCCGATCGATCAGTATTCAACGATACGATATAGGGATGAAGAAAATAATCGCATCTTCCTCGATGATAACACTATCGACCAATAATAGTGTCTATTTTAACCTAGTACAATTTAGATATTCAGTAATCCTTTCTTTCGCGATCGTTGCAATTTTACTATATTTATAGATTTAGGGTAGTATAAACAAAATTAAATAAAAAGAATACAAACGAGTAAAACAAAATAGATTACAATATTTTCAAAATCAAAAATGTTCAATCAAAATCTCGTCTCATAATAAGTGTAGGAAGATATCGACTTAAGTATGTTAAATTCGAAGTGTTCGAATATATAGGTCGTATATTTGTGTGTGTATATATATATATATATATATATATATATATATATATGCACAAATGCATGTGTATTAGTCGTAAACGATATGCAAGGGTGCAATACAGCTGGCGCGCACGGTTGTGCTCTGTCAAACGCTTCACATTCTTTGTGTCGTTCGCCATGGAAGAATATATCGAATAGATTCTTTACTAACTTAACGCTACTACCGCCACCAAAAAGCGTTTTTTCTACTTTTATCTACGTGTATAGGTTTCTAGGATTATGGACTATCCTTATCTTTTCTTTTTTTTTTTTTTTCTTTCAATAGAATTAAGAAGAGAACTCTCATTATTTGACTTTCTCTTTTCATTTCCGATGGACATCGTTTCGAGATTTCATTGTCCATGTTGATTTAAAAATTATTTATGTCGTTCTTGTTCTTTTTGGTCTTCTTCATTTTTGTTTTTTATTTCTTTTTTTATTTATTTTTTTATATATATAAAGTTGAGAGTAACCGATGATAGTTTGTCCTTAAGTCAACGCTATTTTTCACGATAAGTGTTCGCAATAAGTAAAGAAAAAGATTGTAAAGTATAGGGTCGATAGGTCGGCGATCGATAGACGTAATCACGGTTGTCTACGAAAAGCCTTCTTCTTCTTCTTCTTCTTCCTCTTCCTCTTCCTCTTCCTCTTCCTCTTCCTCTTCCTCCTCCTCCTCCTCCTCCTCCTTCACTTTCTATCGAGGCTTGTATTGCAGAAAAAAAAGAGAGAACGAATTGCCTTATACTTGTCTTATTGCACTAAACTATGCGATGGTGATGAAGGAAAATCGGCTACACGAATCAGTCGTTCTTCTTCTTTTTATTCAATATCTTTCTTCTTTTTAGAGATTAGATCAGAGAGAGAGAGAGAAAGTAGAATTGAAGAAAAATAAAAACTCGTTGGAGTATTGGATCATTTGAAGATTTTTCATAAGAGATTAGTTGATATTTAATTTATTATATTATATTTTTTTATATTTAATTTATTATATAATTACGATTTTGAAATATTCTCTCATATTCCCTCGGAGTTATACATAATTGGTATAGGAAAGAACCTTTTTCGCGCTTTAGGTACTCACGTACATCTTCCTTTAAATTACGCGCGAAAGAGGAACTCGCTAATGAACAAATGACTGCTAGAATCGAAAGGCGAATGAGATGACAGATGTCGTGCATTTAGACTGTCAGTTGCGTTATTACTTTCTATTAAATATATATCTACAAAACCCAGGCGAAAAGACGCGATTCTCTTCAAATTTTGCACATGAAAAAAAAAGGAGGAGCTCGATCGCCCTTAGAAAGGAACGTGGAATGGTAGTAATAGTATAGTAGTAGGACAAGTAGTAGTAGTAATAGTAAGAGAGGAAGGAAAAGAGTTGTAGGAGGAGGTAGTGGCGATGGTCGTGGTAACGGTTGGCATTGGTTTTGGCGTGGTGCAGAAGGAGTAGCGGGAATTTCATTCGATTGTGAACTTCGGTTTGTTCTCGGCTGTCCATTGTTCCAAACTTGATCGCGTTTTCGTATTCATCTTTACGTCGTAGTCGTATAGTAGCGTCGGGTCATAGCCGTGCGTCAACGCGCTAACGCCACATTTTATCTTGCTAACCTTGAGAAAGAGAAAGATAAAGAGAGAGAGAGAGAGAGAGAGAGAGAGAGAGAGAGAGAGAAAGAAAAAAAACAATAAAAATCTAGAGAAAAGAATATCCATCCCGGTTGTGGGACAAAATAAAATTTCTCCCTTTCATCACCACCACTTTCCCTTACCAACTTTTGTTTTCTTTAATTTGTTTCTTCTTACTCCCTCGCAGCCTCCTAGACAATACGTTTTCTTCCTTGACCTTCTTCCTTTCCCTTTCTGTTTTGACTTTTTTCTTCTTTTTACTTCTTCTCTCTTTTCTTTTTATTATTTTCTTTCCTTCTTTCGACGATTGATTGCCATTCATCTGCGCCTTCGTTACCTCGCAAATTAAAAATTAGTCTTACGAATTTGACGCGTTTAATCAAGCGTTGTCGTACAAAGGGTGTCGTATTGTTACAGAATACTGTACAACCCTCTGCCACCCTACCTTACCCCTCACCCCACCCTAGCTTCTTGGTCAACCTTGCTTACCATCCATATTCGTTCTTTTTCCTCATCTCCTCGTAACTAGTGCTATAGTTCGTTCACGTAATTTTTTCTTTTTTCTCCTTCTTGTTTACTCATCAAATCAAAACGATATCGAAATATTCTCACATCGATTTTACACAACGAAGAATGGAATTTTAGCAAGGACGAAGATGTTAATCGAGAAACAAAAAGTTTTCTTTTTTATTTTTAATTTTTGTTTTTTTCTTTTTTCTTTTTCTTTTTCTTTTTAAGGGATCGGCGCGTGTACTGATCAGACTAGTTAAAAATTAACCCTTTGGCCTACAACCACGAGTTATTTATATCATAAGAAGTATACATTATCCGCAAGTTCGGGCTCACGGCAGAACAACCGAATGGCTCGTCGCGCGACCGACCTTTCTGTTTACTACAGCCCAAGCAATCGGAAGATATCGTATAAGTCAAGAGGTTAATGAAATGTTCAATGATAAATCGGAGGGTGAATTAATAGCGTGCGTTCGTTTATACATTCTTTTATAAATCGAACGATCGATCTCGTCGAAGTTACGTCGACATAAATCAAGTTCGATTTGCATTGGAACATTTTGCATGTGTCCAATTAAAGCTGACACGACTGACCGATTTTAATCGAAAAATCATCCTTTTGTTTATTCAAAATGTTCCAGATAATTTGCTTGTTTTAATCTAATAAATTAACGAAAAGTGAACGATCTTCGAAATGTTACAAAAAAAAAGAAAAAAATAATTAATAAATTAAGAAACTAAAAAACTAAATATCATAACGTAATAAAAATCGAATGCCGTTCTCCATTGAATTCGTAAAAGCAAACATTCCCGGAAATATTTATATTTCTTTCGTCGAATTCATAAAAAATACTATTATATGTCATTGTAAATAATTTCTACGGGAGTAGAATCGTATTATTGGTATTCAAAAACTTTACAACGGCAACATACATTTAATAATAATCGGAAAGCATACATGAAAATCCGATAATGAAACGATAAATATGGAACGAAAATTTCACAGGACATGTCATGTCGTTCTTTTAATTTGCGTTCGTCAAAGCAACTAAATACATACATACACACATACATGCATACATGCATACATACATACATACATGCATATATACATACATACCAACATACATACATATTTATATATCGTTCGCAAAAATTTACGTTCCCTCCGTATCTCGTTCTATAATCAACAATTTTATTTCATTGTTAATAACAATTTCCTCGTGAATTATCGATTCATCGAAATAAAAATATTCTATAATAGCGATATGCCAATCTATGATTAATAGTGAACAATAGAAAAAATATATATATGTTTATACACATATACATAAATGGATAAAAGGATTAATAGTAAAACTATAAATGTAAAACGAAATCGTACACGTGGCATGTTATCTATATTGTTCTCGTGTAGTTACGACATAACGAAGTGCGAATCACTTTTCGGTACAAGATCGTAGATAACGTGTGATTCGAATTAAACGATCGGTATTATGCGAACTTTCGAATGACCGAAGTAATTCGTAATTCACCTAACGAGGAACGAAATGAAGGAAAGAGAAGGGAAAGGCAAAAGAAAACGAAGACAGAAAGAAAATGTGTGTGAGAGAGAGAGAGAGAGAGAGAGAGAGACGACGATGACGACGACGAATATAAAAAATATAAAGTTATTGATATTACAGGTTTCTTCACAAAAATAAAAGAAGAGTTCAGGAAGGAAGGTGTGAGAAAAGGTTTACGACGGTCTCTCTCTTTCTCTCTCTCTCATTCTCTTTCTCGCCCGCTCTTTCTCTCCGTGTGTGTTTCTCTTTCTCTCTTATTACTTTCGTCGATCATTATAAATCGTACGAATTATGCGGAATTGCGTAATTGAAGAAATGAAAAGTTGGGCTTCAATAAGAATAATTGGAACGCAGAAAACGCCTGCATGGGAGTAATTTTTTCCATTCTATATTAGTAATAATAATTTTTCATATATTTGCTCGTAAAGACAGCAAACGCGTCGCGTACCGTGAAAAGCCTTGAACGCAATTCCGACATCGTGCTGGCACGCAAGTATGTATAAATATATATATATAAGTATGTATGTACGTACAGATTTTGCCTTGGAATTAATCTACGTTCGATACTTATCTACGCGCACGGATAAATGGATAGATAAATATAAAGAAAAAGATAGGAAGGAAGACATATAGATAAAAAGAGAGAGAGAGAAGGAAAAAAAGAGAAAGAAACAGAGGAAAAAAAGAAAATCATCGTGAAGTTTCTCTTATTAAATTGACCATCGTTCCGCAAGAAACTCGTGAATTCACGTTAGTATTTTAGTTCCGTCAAAGTAGCGGTTTTACGCACCAACCCACATCAATGATGCCAATTATTTTAATGCCTTTCAGCCTTTCTCTCTCTCTCTCTCTCTCTCTCTCTCTCTCTCTCTCTCTCTCTCTCTCTCTCTCTTATAGACAAGTGACGCAAGCTACCGAGTGAGGAGGCGTGAAAGGAAAGGCGTTGTCGTTACGAAAGATAGAGGAAAAGCGGGAACGGTCACGGAGTTGGGAAAGGTGACATGACTGGTGCAATATGGAGGAGATGGATGTGATGGGGATCGAGAAAGAGCGTGAGGAGAAATTGCCGATGGCGGAAAAAAAAAGTGATGATGAGGGGGGGAAAATGAAGGTGGGGAGGCCAAGAAAGGTGCAGGAGCTAAAAAAAAGAGAGGAAAGGTAGTACGGGGAGCATGGATGAGTACTTGAAAAAGACGAGGAAGGGGCAGGTGGGGATGGAAATGGAAAGGGGAGAAAGGAGGGTTTTGAAAAGGGGTAGAAAATGGTGTGGTCACCAGAGGAAGGAGGTGGGCACGGGATAGAGGGATTGGGTAAAATAATAGGGGAGGAACTAAGAAGGATGAGATAAAGATTTGATCAGGAAATAGAAAAATTAAAGTTAGAGATGGCGGAGGAACGGAGGGAATGGAGAGTGGAGAAGATAGAGCGGCTAGAAAAAGTGAAAAGGATCGGGAGGGTAGAAGAGACAATGAAAATAAGGAAAGTGGAGGGATCGGGGGAAGAGGAAAGGATAGAAGCAAAGAGCAGGAAGGGGAGGTTGGAGAGGTTGGGGAGAAGATAAATAGTATAGGAAGAAAGTTTGAAATGAAGGAAAGAGAGGAGAGAAGAAATAATGTAGTAATACGCAATTTAGAGGGTGGAGAGGGAGAGCTGGGCAGGAAGGTGAGGGGGTGTTGGAGGATATCGGAGTGGAAGCGTCGATTGAGTGGGTTAGAAGGGTAGAAAGTAAGAGGCGGGAGGAGGGGGAGATAGTGGTGTAGAGACTAAGGGACAGGGAACGGAAAAGGCAGATAATGCAAAAAAAGAAAGGTCTTTGGGGGAGGGCGGTAAGAATAGAGGATGACTTGACGTGGGGGGAGAGGAGGATGAAGTGGCGGTTAGAAAGAATCGCGGTGGAAGAAAAAAGGAGGGGGAGTAGAGTGTGGATTGGGTATAGGAAGATAATGATAGACGGTAAATGATGGAAGTGGGACGAGGAGGAAGAGAGATTGAGGGATTGGAAGGAGGTGACAAGGAAAGAAGCGGTGGGAAAGGGGATGGTATGCGGGTTGGGGGAGGGGTGATAGGGTAGAGGGGGATGGGTTGGTGGAGAGAGGGAATGGGAGAAGGCAAAGGATGAAAAGGGTGGAATGGAAGAGCGGAAAGGTGGGTGGGACACGGGAAAGTAGGAAAGTAGAGGGAAAGGCAGGAAGGTGGAGAGTAGGATTTTGGAACATGGTGGGGATCAGGAACAAAGGGGTCAAGTTCTGGGAGGAAATAAAGAAGTGGGAGGTGATAGTGATGGTGGAAACCTGCAGGATGTGTGGGGAAGGTGAGGAGACATGGGAGCATGTGTTAGGAGAATGTAGGATCAAGGGAAAAGGGGAGAGTTGGTGGGAGAGAATAAGAGAGGTGTTGGGGCAAGGAGGGGAAGGTGAGTGATGTTTGAGTAAGCTGAAAAGGAAAAGATGGGTAAAAAGGGTGGAAGAGGAAGGGGGGAATGGGAGAATGGGAGTGTGAATCTACAAAGAGGTGAATGGTATGTATGTATGAGGTGTTGGAAGCCCTTTGGCAGGGAATTAGCTCTCTCTCTCTCTCTCTCTCTCTCTCTCTCTCTCTCTCTCTCTCTCTCTCCCTCTCTACATTGATAATTATTCATAATTATTGTAACCCGACGTTCACAGCTAGCTGTGAAGAGGAAAAGAGACGAATAGATGGATAATGTAGGGGATCAAAAAGAGCAGGCTGGGAAGTACACGTGGCGACCGATAGTGGGCGAGACGAATAGATAATCAATGGTAAAGGTGAATTAATAGCTTCTCTCTGATCCATTTAAATTATCCTCGCCAAAATTACGACACGAGAAACCTATGATTATACTGCTGATTAACCAACGTTAGTATAATACTTACTATACCTATGTTTGCTTTCAAAATAATTAAGAATCGGACGATTCGATCATATATATCATTAGTACGATTTCGATTTTGGATGTCGTATATTATTATATATGTATATTATTGTTTATATATTTTACATATATTTATATATATATATATATATATATATATATATATATATATATATATACATATATATATATATATAAAGAGAGAGAGAGAGAGGGAGAGCAAGAGAGTGTCTTATTGTTTATTTGATGTCTTTAGTAACGCCATCTAACTTTGAAGTAACACATACTTACGTATTTCATTATATTGCAACAAAATTATTTTTTATATCAAATATAAACGAATACCCGAATTTTTGAAAAATTAGATGAAAGTCAACAAAGAAAAGGAAAGGAAAAACAAAGTTTAAAAAAATTAGCAGATAGATTTGTACTGGAAAAATTTGATGGCAAGAATGTTAGTCCATGTCAATGGATGGTAGTTTTTGAAAAGGAACGTTCAAGATTTGATATAATAGAAGATGAAGAGAAAATTGAAATCTTCAGATTATTTCTAGAATGATCATGCACTGATTGGTATTCTTTTACAATGATCAAGTATAGTTTGCAATTAGAACGGTCTGAATAGAAATCAAACTTTGTTGAAACCAATGCAAATAATGGTTGGGCAAGTAGCAAATATGATTTAGCTTTCAAATATCAATCAGGATATTTACTGGAATATTTCATTAAAAAGGAAAAACTTTTACTTGAAGTAAGAAAGACAATTGGTCAAGGAACCTTGATTGATCTAATTGCTGCTGGTTTGCCAGACTTCGTAACGGATGGGATCAACAAAGAAGAAATTTTAGAAACAAAATATTTATTTAATGAAGTTGGTAAATTAGAACATTTGATTATCAAGAAAAAGTTTATGAAAAAGAAAGATCATACTAAGCCATCGAAAGAAAACATGTAAAAATGTTAGTATTTGCCTAAAGCTAAAGAAAGGAGTATTCTTTCACTCTGAAGATTCATGCTGGTTTAAAACAAAAGAAAATAAAGAAAATGAAAAGAAACAAATCAAACACATTGATAATTTCGAATTGGAATGTGAACTGCAGTGCAAAGACCCAAAAAACTAATGGTGCAGCCATTAATTAAAGTATGGTTAGTATTGAACAAAAACCTTGAAGTATTTGGGATCTATGATTCAGACTCAAATGTGTGTGTGATAAATTCAAGATTACTGAAATTTAAAGATAAATCATCAATTACAACAATACTAATTTAAAAACAATTAATGGCTTTACAAAAGCAAGTGGTATAATAACATTTGATGTAAAAATTTTTAACGTTGGAAAAAAACAGATGCTTTGTAATAGATCAAGAAAATTTTGATTACGATTTTTTAATCGGACTTGACTGTATAAAAAGATTCTATTTAAATCAAAATAAAAACTTAGAAATCAGTGAAAAAGTCCCAATACAAAGAAATGAAATTAAAAATGCAGAGACAAACAACATTTCTAAGAAAATGGAAAGTATTGAGTCAATGACAAATAAAAAAGTTTCTAAGGAAACAAAAACAAAAAGTTTAGAGAGTGATAAGATTTCTAAGGACATTAAAAATAAAGAGTCAAAAATAAAAAATGAAATAATTACAACATAAATAAAGTCTGAAAATTCTCAAAACGACAGCATAAACCTTATGAACTGTAACGAAAACTTTAGCCAAGAAAATTTCAATATTTGCTTAAACCATTCAGACTATGACAAGCAGGCAATAATTGATGACTTAATAATAAACAATAAATCCTTAACGCCATCTAAATTTGAAGTAACACATACTTACGTGTTTCATTATATTGCAACAAAATTAATTTTTATGTCAAACATAAACAAATATTCGAATTTTTCTTAATATTTTGTAAGTATAAATTATATCGAATAAATTGAAAAAGAGAGAAAAAGAGAGAGATGGTCCGCGCGCATGTGTGTGTGTGTGTAAAGAAGTATACTTTTTTCAGTCAAACTTGTCGCGCTCCTTATGCTGCGCGCGCCCTCTGATCGACTGATATAAGACGTAACCATAAGTCCGATCTGTGGTTTAAGAACAAATACAAAAAGAGATAAATATAACGCGGATAACGCGGAAAGATAGATAAAATTAAATAGAAATAATTAATAGATATAATTAAATAGTATTGTTTAGTAGACATAATTAGGTTATTATTAAAAGGAATTAGTTAAACGTTGTAAATAGTAGACTTTAATTGTCGTGTTTTGTGTTTTTCAGGTAAGATGTATACAACGTAAATAATGTAAATAACCATTATCCGTAATTAAATTTTCCATTGTGTTTTTCAGAAAACGTATCTATGATAAGATAAAATGACAATTTCCATTCCAATACGTGGCATCGCCAAAGGACAAGAAAACAAATAGTGTCGCTATAACCTCAATAAAAACACAGGACAACAGAGAATATGTGCTGTCACAGGACATGCGGTTTTCAGTGAACACAAGGAACTGATGACAAAAACAAATATTTATACACGAGTTAAAAAAAAAGCTGTACTCAAAGAGGTCAAACCAGAACAGTGCGGATCACATTAACTAAAGAAATGGAGCAAGTATATTTTGATAACGAAGGTAACATAATATTTAACGACGTATATTTGAAACAAATAGAAGAAACAAACATAATAAAACACACACAAAAGAAAGAAAAATTGAAATATTAAGACTATTCCTGGACAGAACATGTGCAGATTGGCACTCGGCAACTCTCACAATATTGACGATGGAAGTTGGATGGTTTGAATGGAAAAAGATATTTTTAGAGTCATTTACCACAGTCAAAGGATGATACAGGAATTTACGCTATATCTTACAAATATAAAGAAGGTTCTCTAACTGAATACGCTATGAGAAAAGAGAAGTTATTATTAGATATGGATAAGGACATAACCCCAAAAACTCTAGTGTTGCTTATAAAGTAGTAGGATTACCTGACTATGCTAGAAATAGGACAGAAGAAGAGAAATGTGGGAACTCGACTGAATTGCTGCACGAAATCAGAAAGTGTAAAGACTTAGTAGATAAGAATGGTTTTACAAAAAAGAATGAAGAGAAACATAACAATACAAAGAAATTTGAGAAAAAAAACCATGCAAGAACTCAGAAAACTTAAACAAAGGTATTATCACATATCATCCCGAAGACTCATGTTGGTTTAAAAAGAAAGAAAGAAATGAAGATAGAGTGATAGGAAGCAACTCGATCTTAGAAGTAAATCTAAAACAAGAGAAAAACATATGATCCAGATTTCTAAGTCTCCTTAATAAATTCGAAATTAATTAGAATAAAGGAAAAGACAAAAGACATAAATAAAATATTTGTAAAAACAGTAAACAGGTGTAACAAATACAAAAGGCTTAATAACTATGAAAATAAAAATTTTTGACATAGAGGAATACATTCATGTATTCGTTGTGGAGAAAGAAGATTCCCAAAATTTCCCAATATGATTAGACATTATAAAAAAATTCAGACTAATCCAAGACGAGAGAATCTTCAAATATCACAAAAAAAATGATAGATACAGAGAAAACAGGAAAAAGAGTTAAGATAGATAATGATGATAATAAAATCAAACAAGGTTTAATAAATTTGAATGAACACATAAAAAAAGACGAATTTCAAATAAAGCTACAGCATCTAAATAATATAGAAACAATTAAGATAGAACAATTAATTGAGAATACAAAACTGTATTTGCAAAAGACAAATACGATATTGGCATAGTTAGATAAGGCAAGAATCGAATTAATAGTAGACAAATATAATAGCAAAAGACCATAAAGGTGTTCAATAGAAGATAAAAAGGAAATAGAAACACAAGTAGCAAAATTATTAGAGAAAAACTTGATCGAAGAATCGTATAGTCAAATTGCTGCACCAGTAACACTGGCATATAAAAGAGACGAAGGAAAAAAGAACTGTTTATATATTGACTTCAAAGACCTGAATAATAATATTGTTCCACAGTCTCAAGCATTTCCGCTAATAAACGACTTGATAGTGAAAACCAGAAACTGCATATATTTCACAACACTAGATATCAACTTTGCCTTCTGGTCAATCCCACTGCAAATCGAGGACAGAAAAAAGACCGGTTTTGTAACACAAGGACACTGCCAATGGAGATGTTTACCATTTGGTTTAAAAACGTCACCAACAATTTTCCAAAGGATACACAGCAGCGTATTAAAAAAACAAAAATTAACAGAATTTGCAGAAAATTACATCGACGATATATTAATTTATTCACAAACCTTCGAATAACAAATCGGACATATAGAGCAAGTACTAAAAGCGACCATAGAAGAAGAATTTAGATTAAAACTCAAAAAATCACCCAATTAATAGCATATACCTGATAAAATTCATTAAAATTTACATAATTAATAAAATAAAAATAGTAAAATCCATTAAAAATCTCGTAATTAATGGAATTTTGCTGACAAGACCTATTAGAATTTGACTGATTAATAAAGTCAACCTAGTAAAATCCATTAGAAGTCACCTAATTAATAGAATTTACCTGAAAATATAACATATTAAAATTAACATAATAAATTAAATCAACCTCGTAAAAACCATTAAAATTCACTTAATCAGTGGTATGTACTAATAGGACCCATTAGAATTAACTCAATTGATAAAATCTTCTTAGTAAAATCCATTGAATTCATATAATTTATAGAGTTTGCCTTATCTCTAAAGTTCATGCATACTACGTTCAATACTACGTTCAATGAAACATTAAAAACACGGAAAGGCGTGAGAAACTTAAATTAATTTCAGTTAAATAAACGAATACTTAACAATTTTATCTCACCATAGTAGACTTTTCATAAAAAAAAAAACATGATCTTTTTTTTTTTTAATTTTGACAATAACCGAGTTAGTTTCCTTTCGGATTCTGACACGCGAACATCAAAAGTCTCTCTAACTAAACCCGAAAACTTATAAATTAATAATTTCTATAATTTTTCTATTGTTTAATCAATCTTTGAATTCATAATGTCAATATCATCGATGACCAATAGCTTTAATAGTTAAAGTTAGTGGAAATATTTCTTCAGTTATATATCAGTCTTTTAATGAGGGGACAGCAGTAAGAAATAAGATTAACCACTTGGTGATGGAAAGACGTGCCACGCACAACTGTGAATTTCTTTGCACCGCAAGTAGTTGATATATGTCTAATAGTTCAGACTGTTTCAATATTCGATAAAAATTTATGTACTTACTCTTTTGTTGTTGATAGTTATTGATCTTTCCAGAGGTAGACCTTATACCACTGACCCTCCTCAGTTGAGACTCCATTTGGAAGGTTAGTGTTTTGTGTCCTGAAAGTGATGATAGGAAGAAGGTTAATAATCCATGGTGTCGGTCAAATGATATGAGAACTCTATAATCTTTTACGTATTGTTCGTTTCGAAATAGATTTTTTCTTGTTTTTATTCTTTCCCCTTTCTTCATTTTCTGTTTGCTTCTTTTGTATAAGTTTTTCTTTTTCTTTTTTATGTTGTTAATGTTTTACCATAGTTGCTGAACCCTTTTCACTCCTATCAAACAAAAGTGCACGAATTTATTGAGCTGTGCTAACGAACTCAACGGCAATGTCAATCCAGAAATTTATATGTAACTAATCCATAATCTATCACTGTCTTGTTTTTTTTTCACACACACACACACATATATATATAATCACTCACGCCGCTCGCCTAGATCAATCATTCTCTCAATCACTCTTTCTCTCTTGCTCTCGCATACCACACTCAGCCATTCTGTTCAGACATTTGTCCCGAGTGTCCGCCAATACAGAATATTTTCGACAAAAACTCGATACATCTTAAGAAAAGGCAATTTTAATTTTCTCTTTGGCAATTACCATCTTCTTTGGTTCTATTATCTTCATTTTTGGCGTGGTTATCTTCTAGATGTTCTTTTTCGTAGTCGCTCAACAGCCGATCTTCGATGCCTTCGCTTGTCCAGAGCTTCATGAAATCGACAGTCATCGAAGTCTGTCTCCGCCCTTCGGTTTCCCCGATGCTTCGTACAACATAGCGATCATTACGTAATGTTTTAATGATTTTGTAAGGCCCAAGGAACTTGTGCATGAACTTTGAATCGGGACCCTGTTGCGTTCGACGTATCGCAACAAGGTCCCCCTCGCGATATGGATGAGGTTCTTTCTCAATTCATTAAACTTTCGCTTGTTCTCGAATTGGACGTGTAGAATTTTTTTTTTCGCGTGTCGTCGCAGCTCTTCTCGTTCCTTATCAAAGGAACTAACGAGTTCTTCGTCTAGCAGTTCCTTAATCTTCGATTCGTCCGGCAATCGTGCGTCGATCGTGTATTGGAACTCTTCTAAAAGCAAAACTCATCGCGCCACACGAACACACAGGTCCTTTTTGTTCATGATTATCGTGAATGCTTTGCAATCCGTCACGATCTTGAATCGAATAGCAAGAAGATAAATGCGGAATTATTGAAGCGCTCTTATTATCGCCAGTACCTCGAGCTCGTAGCTGGAGTAATTCTGTTCGGCTGGTGTCGTCTTCTCACTGGCAAAATACACCGGATGTAGTTGTCGGTCAGCTGCACTTCGTTGCAACAAAATCGCTCCATAACCGATCTTCGAGGCATCCGTGTGAAGCTCCGTCTCAGCTCCAGTTCGGTAAAGATTCAAAATCGGTTGTCCACTCAGGCACACTTTCAGCGAATTGAAAGCTTCTCGTTCGGCTTCACCAAAATCAAACTTCACATCTGCTCTCAAAAGATTTGTCAACGGTCGCGCGATCATCGAGTAATTAGCAATAAACTTTCTGAAATACCCCTTCAAACCAAGAAAGCTTGAACTTGTCGAATATTCGTAGGCTCGATGAATCGTTGAACCGCTTCAGTCTTCCGCTCCGATGGTTTGACAGTTCCGTTTTCAATCACGTGACATTCCATGCGCCTCGCCAAAAAACAACACTTTTTCCAGCTGATCTCCAAACTGGCCTTATTCGCAATCTCAAGCGCGTCTTAAGCCTCGCCAGTCCGTCTTCGTAATTATACGAAAGGATTATCAAATCGTCCATATATGTAAGCACTTTTCCGGCTCGGATCGCGTTAACGTAGCGCTGGAAAACCGACGGCGAATTATACAATCCGAACGGTACGCGCAAAAACTTGAACTGTCCATTCGATACGATAAACGCGGTATATCTGACACTCGACGGATCCATCTTCGGAGACATGGAAAAATTCATTCTTCGGGTCAACGGTGCTAAGGATCTTCGTCCCCTGTAGACGATCCTGTAGCTGATCTTTGATTAGCAGTAACTGGTATCGGTCTCGAACGATCTTGTTGAGGAGGCGATAGTCGACGCACAACCGATGCGACCCGTCCTTCTTGTTCACCAGTACGATCGGACTCGCGTATTCCGACGTCGAAGGTCTGATGATACCCTTATTAATCCACTCTTCAACTTGAGTGTTGACGATTTCTCTCTCGTACGCTGCTAAACTCTCGCCTTCTGGTAGATTGGTACGTTGTCTTTTAACACCAGCTTCATACTGATCGTCGTGATAATTTTTGCCCATTATATTCACCGTTTTAAGAAACTTTTTGCGAAAAGTAGACGCAACCGCTCTCACCTCTTTCGTTGTTTCGTTTTTTCTCTGGACACTTCGATGCGATGTGACCGTATATACCGCATTTAAAACACTTCCGACCGAGTTCTTTCGTGGAGCAAGACGAGCTTAGGATGTCGAATTGGCTAAACCACAGTTGTAACAACAACCGTTACGATTCGCCCTTCGTTTTTCTTCGTTTGTCACACTCTTCTTGGTGTCCGCACTTTTCTCGTTTTGCGACATCCTCGTCGGTGCACTATTTTTCTTTTCATGCTGACTCGAACTCGCCGATGATTGTTCCCGCAGCGTGATCTTGTCGAATGCCTCAATCAAAGCTTCTTTTGTTGCGAAACACTGTATACGCGGCTGATTACACAGTATTCTATCAGAAATCTGTGTAATTCCGTTGTATCTCCGTCAATAAGATAGTCCAGGAAATCATTATCATCGATCGGTATGCGGTAACCGATGATGATTTTATCGTGCACGTACTCTCGGAACGTCACACCTTTTTTCCACACGCGCGCCTCAAACTTCCTACGCAGATCGATTTTGTTTTGTTTCGGATAATAAATTCGCCCTAATTCGTCCATCAGTTCATAAAACATCATCGCAAGTTGTTCTGCCTTCGAATGCAGCCACTCGAATGCTTTTTTACGCACTTTCATACCGATAAGCGTTTTCGCGGCGTCATCCGCGAGTCGATATGGCGCTTTCATAAATCGAATCTGTCTTTCCCACACTTCAAAACTGTCCGGCGTACCGTCAAACTCGCTTACTAATTCGGAAATTATTTTTAAATTCAAGAGCGAAGAATGATTCAGCGCTTCCCCCACTACATTTTGTTCTTCACGCGCTTCTCGCCGTTCGTGTGATTCACCCCTCACCGCAGGCCCACCATCACCTCGTCGTAATAACTCGATTTCACGTCACGCCAATTCGAGTTCACGTTGCATCAATTCTTTTTCGCGTCGCACAAGTTCGAGTTCACGTTCATATCTCAAAACTTTCGTTGCGTCATCGTACCGGAAATTTGTTCTTCGTTTCCGACATCACCGACAGCACCGTTTGTATTTTCACCGTCACATTTTTCCATCCACGTTCTCGCTGGATCGTGTTCCATCAGCCGGGCGATAATCTCCGCTTTTGTCCCGTCCGATCAGCAATCCATCGGCTTTCGCCTTCTCTCTCAACTCGGCAACTGTAAAGTCCACCATGGCGCTACTATCGCGCGTCTCGTCTTTTCTCGAAACTTTTACTGCCGTTCTCTTTCGCGAACTTCAGCTCCCGCTAGTCGAGGTCCCGTCTGAATGTCGACCAACAACTTTCGTCTTACGTCGCAAAATTTTTCTCGAAAATGCCCCGTCTGAGCACCGTCCTCGATTCGACAATATTTCATCTTCTCTCACTTTCCGTCTCACCCGTAGTCCCTCTCTGAACTTTGAACAAAACGGCGTCTCCTAATCACACATGCCTACGCGATGCTTTATTCCGCGACGCGACCACGTTTTTCTTTCACTCGTAAAGCCTCCGTCCCTACGATATTCGCGACTTTCCCGTACGATCCTGGACGAGCCCCCAATTGTAAAATCAAATATTTTTATAATTTTTTTCGAAAGGGAATCTCAGGAAGCACGGATTGATTACAATGAAATAAACAATATCTTTATTTGAAGAAATTGTTAACAGAAAAACGTCAAACCAGATCGACGTCGTCGATCACACTTACCCTCGCAACTCCTCTCCTCATTTGTTTTAAAAGAAAAATCCGACGAGAGATGCCGCGTCACTCACGCCGCTCGCCTCAGTCAATCATTCTCTTAATCATTCTTACTCTCTTGCTCTCGCGTACCACATATTATAAATAAAATAGGACACAGAGGCCACGCTACTAGCGCCATTACGGTGGCAGACCGCAATGTCGTCAGCTTTTGGTTGAACTGTAGGTCGAATTAGAACCATCGCGAAGACTAGTAATGTTATCTATTTGTTTGTTAGAAATTGATATTGTAATTAATAGCATTAAATGTCGTTTCTTTTATTATAGATAAGGTTTTTATAGTTAACTGAATGTTATAGTTTGTAAGTAGTGTTGAACAAATACGTTAATACGTATAAATATTCTCACTTTTACGCGATCGTGCGTTTCGATGTAAACGTAGGAGAATAATTAGTAAAAAAAGAAAAAGAAACAAAAAGAAATATAAAGAAGAAACTAATATTGAAAAAAATAAATAAATAAAATAAAATAAATAGAAAGGAAAAAAAGAATAAAGGACAAAAGAAACAAAGAAAAAGGTAAAGAATCCAATGAATTTATTTCTTTGAGAATATTTTTAAAAAGCGATCGTGCGTTAAGAGATAAGCAAAGATTGGAATGAAAGGAAAAGCTTGCATTTTCTGCTGTCATTACAATCACAATGCTGGTGTCGTTCAACTAGGATAAAATAAAAGGGTGCTTAGCCGGCACTCGGCCAGTCATCGGACACGATCGTGAACAACGATTCGTCTTCCAGTCTAACCTCCTCTATCACGAAAGCTCGAGCTTTAATACCTTCAAGGAGAAAACAAGTCTCTTTTGTCTTCTTTCTGATGAAATTTAAGTACGAGATCCAATAAGAAATAAAGAAACAAACATAAAAAGGTAATGAAGACAAAAACACAGAGAGAAAGAGAGAGAGAGGTTTTATAATTTTTTCTTCAATTATGTTCAGGTAATTTTTCTTTCTTTTTAATTTGTTTAAACTATATAATATATGGAAATAAACAAAATATAAATATGATAAATATAATATTACAATTATAACAAGATGAGATAGAGAAAGATTAAGAGATTAATATATATATATATATATATATATATATATGTATTAATATTATAATATTATTATATTATATATTATATATTAATATTATAATATAATTATGTTTTCTGATCTACCTTACTGATATACCATTACATTATTGTTAATTTTCTTTTTTTCACTTAGTCATTTTATATTCATTACTCTGTGTGTATATGTATATAAATTTAGTACAATAATTATAATAATCACAATTTTTAATGTTATTTACTAACAGAGTTTTTTCTAATAAATTTATCCTGTCTTCCTTTCTCTCTCTCTCTCTCTCTCTCTCTCTCTCTCTCTCTCTCTCTCTCTCTCTCTCTGTTTATTTGCATTACTGCACACAATACAATAATTATGGTAATTGCATTTTTTAATGTACCATACTAACCATTGTTATAATACATAATTACCAATAAATACAAAATTTACGTAATTACTTCATAGAAAATGTAGTACAATAAAACAATTTACATATTCAAACGAACGATTTAAAAATAACTTTATAATGAGATAATCTCGTCGGTATTTAATCGAAGACTTAGCCAAGTCTCACCATTATAGAAATCATAGTCTTCTTAATCGCGAGCTTTAATCTCTCTCTCTCTCTCTCTCTCTCTCTTTCTCTCTCTTTCTCTCTCTTTCTCTCTCTCTATTTTTCCAATCGATATAGCCGATGTTAGTCTCTTCTCATCCTAGAGATTCTATGAACGTTGAAGGCACACTATTTTAATTTTATTTCTCTTACTCTTATTCTTTTCTTTCATTAAATCATCACATTTTTCCTTTGATATCGACCAGAAGTCGATAGTCGTTTGAGATATCTCTTGAATATATCTTCGATTTTTCTTCTTTCTTTTTTTCTTTCCTTTTCTTTTCCGTTTTTTTTTTCTATCTTTTATTCTTATATTTTTTTTACTTTTCTAATGTCCCTCATCGATTATTCGTATTGTTACTTAAATATACGTTTTGTTTAGTTACTCTCTATTTTTATTTCTTATTCTTTATTTTTTTATTCATTTTTTTATATGTATGTATGTATATGCACAAAACTTTTATTCTGTTTATTATTTTATATTATATTAAATAAACTAGAAAGCAAAGTTAAAATTGTAGAAAGAGATGCGATTAGAAATGATATGAAAATAGCTGATCTTCTTGTTAATTATTATCAAATATCACGTTCATAATTTTTTTTTCTTTTCTGTTGCCGAAGTAGGCTTCTCTTTTTATTCTTCAAAATTCTTTTGGACGTTTTTAATCGTTTACTCTTTTCATATAATACGCATTGTATTTTTGTATATTTGAAAAAAAAGAAGCAAGAAGAAGAAAAATTTTATCTATTATTTCTATTACTTATTATATAATACATTACAAAAGTAATTATACCTGGATATACATATATCCCTAGAACATTTTAAAAGAGTCGATTGTTATATTTTAAATTTGTACTATACGATCGTGATATTTGAAATTAGTGATATACGATCGTAATATTAGAAATTTCTAATATTTGAAAATAAAAACAAAAATAAACTAATTTTATATTATTTCTATCATGTTATCGTTCAATTATTTCCAATATATCATAAAATTGATACATTATGATCCGCGTATGTATTATTCTTACAAAATTATTAAGTAATATGTTATAACGTGAACTACGTCGATCTGATGGAATTTTCAAAGACAGGAGGGATCTTTTCATAAACAATATTGATCGTTGCCTTATTAAATGGGTGAGCAGTTACGAGAAAAGTCATGGCTTTTGTGATTACGATATACATAGATAAACAATCCATAAGAATTTTAGAGGACAGTCGACGAGCGTTCATCCTCCAGGAAGGTTTCACGTAAGTTTTGTTCTTCCTCTAAAATAATTCATTCATACATAAATATCTACGTACATATATACATACGTATATACATATATACAACATACATACATGCATAAATACATACGTACATCCATAATTCGTAAAATTATACAGAATATTCTTAAAAGTTTCCGAACTGACTTTCATATATCAATTACTATGAACTTATTCGGGACTAACTAGGCAGATAGTTTTACAATTTAAGTTTATAGTCTTATTATCCGACAAAAGCAAGGAAGAAAGAAAGATTAGCATAAAAAAGTTCGAGCCTAAGGTGTCTCAAAAAAAAATACTGATCAATTTTTTAAATTCATCTTCAAACTTTTTATCCGTTTAAAGAACTTTCAATATAAGTTGTATTGTTTGAATCGTTATCGAAGCACAACAAGAAAAACAAAAAAAAAAGAAGGAAAGAAAGATGTAGTATAAAAAGAAAAAAGAAGAGGCAAAATGAAAGTCATACACTACACTTCATGATAGCGTCGTTTACGAAAAGAAAAAGACAGAGAGAGAAAGAGAAAGGAATTTAATCGATGGTTGTGCTTTTTGCTCTTTTCCGGCTGCCATATGTGATTTTCCTCTTCTCTCTCTCTCCCTCTCTCTCGCTCTCTCTCCATCTCTCTCTCTCTTTCTCTTTCTCTCTCTCCTTTTCCTGTCTATTCGTCTCGTTCAAGCTTCCAACGAGCTTGATAGGAAACTTTGTGTTGGGATGGATGGGGGAGGAAAGAGGAAGTAACGCTTGCGTCGTCGTTTATCACGCAACGTCATAACGTACTTACGTAAACTGTTATTATTATTATTATAGTATTGTTCACTGTTAGTGACAATATTTCGGACGAATTTTATAACGATAATATCAATTTGTTTAGATCTTTTTTTTTTCTTTTCTTTTTTTTCACAAAATTCGTCCGTTTGACTCGCATTTAAACGATAATTATATTACGCGTTAAAGTTCAAGGGTCTATCTAATTTTTATATGAATTTATTTTACGATTATATGACTGAGAATTTGTTTTTCTTTTTTTCTTTTTCTTCTTTGATTTGAACATCTTCGTTTTAAAATATATTCAAAACGTTTGAAATAAGTTTGATGATATTAACGATAATGATAATGATAACAATAACGATAACGATGTACACAAGAGATGTATGTTGTTCAGTTTTATATAACTGATTAATTTATTTCAAATATGAGAATTTATGTCCCAATGAATGTGACTTATATATTATATTGTAATATTTTAGAATCTCTGTAATAATGACAGAATCGTTGAATTATATATTTTCGTAATCGTGTAAATAATTTTCTTCGACAAGTTTCATTAAAACACATAGAAATATCGTATCTTAATTGAAATCGATAGGTAATTGAATAAATAAGTGAATAAATAAATTAACAAATTCAAACCGACGGTATAAACGTTATCACGGTCGATCACATCGTAATGTCATTTTCTGGAAGAAATGTCGTTTAAAAAAAAAATTTCATTTTTTTAAAAAAATCATTTACTTATGTAAAAAAAAGACCAATCGAATTTTTCGAATAGTAGCTCATTCATTCGCTTTGATTTCATTTCTCACTCGTCAAAACAAAAATGCCCATCTCCATTCAATTCTTATTTTGACAATAATACCTCTATATAAAATAAATAAATTCTTTTCCTCGTTAATAGAAACAAAAAAAAAAGAAATTATACGATGCATAGTGTATATAATTCTTTTTATGATTTCTTTTTTTTTTCTTCCAAGCAAGTATTGTACTTTTAACGCCGCACTACTGTAACCTCATTCAATAATTAATTTACAAATTGGACATCTCTTTTACCTCTCTTATCATTGATTAAAAAAAAACATAATAAACAAAAAAAGTAAAAAAAGGGAAGAGAAAATTAGTTCTATAAAATAGAATACATTGAATGGATGATAGTTCCTCCCTTCCTCCTTCTTTGCCCTTTTTCGAATTTATATTTTTTTAATCTCAATTATACCTGACCACTAAAGAATGTTCTATAACGTATATTGTACAAATTAAAAAAGGGAGAAAATAACAAGGGCGAAAAAAGAAAAAAAAGAATAATGCAAAAACAAGAAAACAATGAAAAAACATGAGAGGGAGGGAGAGAGAGGTGGAAAGAGAGAGAGAGAGAGAATAATATTCACCGTCCATAATCGTTTTACCCTCAATGAAGTACGCGTATAGATTTTGCCGTGTTTCCTATCGGAATTTACAATCGCACACCGAGAGATATTAAACCACATTAACGTTATCGATGCTCCGCAACATGAGCCGCTTCGCATCGATAATCGTTTCGAAGCCATACACTCTTCTCGTCATACGTTTTTCCTATGTAGAAGTAATAGTAGTAGTAATAGTAGTAGTAGTAGTAGCACAGCAATAGCATCTCTCTCTTTCTCTCTCTTTCTCCCTCTGCGAAAATAAATCCTTCAATAGGGCTGATCGATCGAGTTATAAGTAGACGTTGCCTCGTTCGACAAACGGACTATTATGGAGTATCAAGTGGGATGTTCGATGAAAACTATCCTTTAATGCTCTTTTCGAGTACTCGCATATTTGCGTATGCATTGGTTCAAATGTTAACGAAATTCTCACAACGTTGAATATGAGTGATTGTTTTTTTTTTACGATGATATTTTATTTATTTCTATCGAAATTTCGTTTTTCTTTCTTTCTTTCTTTTATTTTTATTTACATGCGCGTTCGCATGTGTGTGTATCTATTTGTATGTATAAATCGTTTTGTTTCGTGTGGGATCTATTATTTCGATCGACGATTAAAGAATTTTTGAAACGAATACAGGAAAAAAATAGATCTCTATGAATTTTGTAGAAATATTTTATACTAATTTGATTTTTTATAATTAATGAATGAAATGTTTGTAAGAATATGGGAGAAAGTGATTTCTATGAATGTTATATCAATATTTTTTAATTCTTATTTTTTTTGTTCAATGATCAATAAATGAAATTTGTGAATGAATATAAAAGAAAATAATTTTTCTGTGAATTATATAAAAATATTTCATACGAATCTTATTATTAATAATTAATGAATAAAATTTCTCTGTTAGTGAATGTATATAGATAGAAATGATTTCTAGAAAATATTTCTTATTAAAATGTTTTTCTCGTTAGAAGCAGTATTTCGAATTAATGATCGATAAGATTTTAAAGGAGTTCGGATAACAGTTTGACTATTTTAACGTATAAATAATTTTTAGAGAAAGTATTTATCATATAAAATGATTTACAATGTTCTTCTGATTACTTATGAATGAAATTGTAAGTGAATACTGGAGAAAATAATTAATTTCATGAAAAAGAGATTTCTCTCTCTCTCTCTCTCTCTCTCTATATATATATAGAGAGAGAGAGAGAGAGAGAGAAAGAGAGAGATATGTTACCTATATACAAAATAAGAAGTATTTTGTTAGATATTATAATAGCGTGTGGAAATAATTATTGTTGTTTACGGTGGGATTGTCGCGCTAACGTTTAGAGTAGGGCGGCTAGTAAATGAAAAAGGTCGTAATAAAAAATAATGTACTCGACTTGGGAAGAAGATTCAAAGGGGAAAGGTTAGGAAGGAACAGGAAAGAGTTCGCTCTTTTAGAATGCCATTTTATCATGAAACAACCACGATCCAACGAAGCAAATAACAAGAGAGAGTAGAGAGAGAGAGAGAGAGAGAGAGAGAGAGAGAGAGAGAGAGAGAGAGAGAGAGAGAGAGAGAAATATCACCAACTTTTAGCGAAACAATTGTACGGGAATAATCGTTTGTAATTAATATTTGAAAAATTATTTCGTATGAAAAAATAGTCAAGTTTAATTTACGAATTATATCATTTCTCCCGTTAAATTAATGATCGATCATATTGATTAATAATCGAACGATGTAAACTGAAAGAAAAAACAAAGAAATGTTTTCAAACAAAACGATGTTACAGATAAATGTGGAAGAAAAAAGAAAAGAAAAAGCAAGAAGAAGAACAAAGAACCAATCGACGTTTTGATGAAACATCGTACGAAGTTGAAATCTTGAAAATTAACGAAGTCGATTAACAAAGAGAAGAAAGAACGTAAGAAAAGGAAGAAAGAAGAAGAGAAAGAAGAAAATTTATTCAAGGACGAGACAAAACTGAACGAAACATAAACAAAAACAAGAACGACAACAACACGCTCGAAGAAGGATGATAGGCACAATCTTCATTCAGTTTCGCGCGAAGCCTCTCGATAACGAGTTTGTCGTTTGCTTTTTGGCTTTTCGATTCGTCGATTAAACGTGACACTTGTTAAACAGAAACAATCGCAGTTCATTTAGCGAACTGATACATGTGTGAAGTATCTCAATCGCTCTCTCTCTCTCTCTCTCTCTCTTTTTCGTAGCCAAAGCCACCTGCCCACTTACGATAATTGGCTATGCGAGCTGATTGATGCAGCTCATCCATCAATTAGTCCCATGTAATTTTGGCCACGCATTGAGTTTAATCAACTTTCTACGTTAACCGGTCGAACAAGAACAAAAATGCATGAAAATGCGATCACTCGATTCGTTTTCGAAATTTTAACATCGTTCTCTAATGGTTCATTTTTCTTTATGTTTCTTTTTTTTGGCCAAATTATTTGTTTTGTTCTGTTTTGTTTATCGTTATCGTCTACAGTCGTAGATACAAATAAATGTTGTACGATCTATATTTCCTTTATTACACAAATTTATCCTAATACTCAACATTTCATTGATAATTTTTGACAAATTTTATTAATAAACTGGTATACGTAGAATGTGTGTACGTATGTGTGCGCGTGTTTTTTTCCTTGTGGAAATTGTATCAATACGATTTCATTTATGAAATTATATTGATACTTTTTTTTATTTATATGTATGTTTCTCAATGTAATTAAATGTGATGAAATTTTTTAAAGAAATTTTATTAATGAAATTATATCGATACTTTACTATCGATGAGACTCGATACAAATTTTGTATTTCTTTTCTGACTGTTTTCGTTGATAAACTTTTTATAAATATTAACGTAAAATTCGTAAGTTTTGTCATAAGTCTGTTAATTATATGTCATTAATGAAAAATTTATTAACCATATCATCGTTTATATGCATTATATCATTCTTATTTTCTTTGATTCATTATGAATTATCACAAATTTGTAATTTTTTTTCTTCTTTTTTTCTAAGATTGAATAATAAATCTATATGTACTCTTTATAAATTTTCTAGTACATTAGAATTTTGATTTAATGAAATTCCTTTCTTTTTTAATTAAATTATAAAACAATACTATACGATGTAATATATTCGTAGAAATGTTCGTTCGATTATAGATAGAATAGATTGGAGATTGATCTCCAATGAATGATAATAAATTCTCCAATGATAAATAAAACGATAAATCGATATTTATCATTTTAACAAATTTAATACTTAGTTAATAAATATATAGAGAAACATATTTTCGTTTGGATTTCTTTTAATTTTTCTTTACCTATTTCGTATGATACCACTTGATATCGCTATCGTTTAATCTCGATGTTAGTAGTTCATTGTAGATGTAAAACTAGCGAATTCTTTCAAGTCTGAGATCGTAGAGACTACATTCTATAGGATTTCGAAAGAACGGAGAATACGTGACTTAGAGAGATAGGGAGAATTAGAGAGATAGGGGTGAGAGAGAGAAAAAGAGAGAGAGAGAGAGAGAGAGAGAGAGTGAGATAGGTAGAGAGAGAGAGAGAGAAAGAGAGAAAAAAATTGTCGCAACACGTTCGATTTTGTAGTATGCATTATACATATACATTCTATGAATGTGTTATGTATATACGTGTATGTGTGTGGGCGCGCGCGCGCGCGCGTTCGTGTGTGTACATATGTTTATATATATATGTAACCTTTCTGAACCTCCGAGTTTAGACTGACTTTTCCGGTGCTTCTCCAAATATTCTGTGCGTTAGAATATTGGGAGAAGGGAAAGGGAAGAACGACATTGATTGGCGGTGTAAGACGTTTTCCAAAGTTATTCGTCGAAACGAACGAGCAACGAATTTGTACTTGATAGTATAAACGGACGCAAATAAACAAGTAATAAAGCGATTAATATAGAGCAAGAATAAGGCAAAGTCGATAATCGGATTAAAGGTTGCTTTTTTCCTAAAAGAGATATGCTCGAAATTGAATTCGAAAGGTATTAGAAAAACGCTTGTTATTCGACTTTCCTCTCTTCCTTTCTCTCAGTTTTCGACAAATCGATGTATATTTGTAGTTCGTATATATATATATACGTATATTATATATATAAACATATGTAAATGACGAATATGAATGAACGAATATTATATATATAAACATATATATATAAACATGTATATAAACATATATATATATAAACATATGTAAATGTCCTAATATAAAATAACAATTTTGTTGCTACACGGCGACGTGACAATATATATATATATACACATATGAATGTATGTATGTATGTGTGTATGTATGTACGAACAATGTATGATTGACATTACTTGATCTGAATATGCATCATGAAAATATACATGGTGTTCCCCAACTAAATTACATTGATCCTTTGTCGTACACTCTATATAATTTATTACACAGGATTGGCTCGTTTTTTTTTCATTTTTTTTTTATAATAGAAAAAGTCAAACGCATCAAAGATAGTCAAATATTACAAATATTTTATTAGGATTATTATAATGATAAAAGATTGAATATTATTTTCTCTAAATGAATGATATTTTTATTAACATTTTAACATAACATAGTGCTAAATATTTCGACGGCTTTCAACATGCATACATACCTTCTTACACATACACTCACACATATGTCTACATTCCTATCTATATACATAAATACATACCTATGTACACACAAACACACACGTCAATACAAATCATGAAAATTGATCGACCTCCATGCGGAACGATGATTCCGCTATAAACATGCGATGATATCGTTCTTTCATTAATACACGCGCCCTCGGATAATAGCTCGGAACACGATACGTACTTCCCTCTCGAGAACCCTTTTTCCTGTCAACAAAATTTCGAGGCACTCGAGGAAAAGCAAAATAACTTGAGGAAGGTTCCAAGAGACTTCCCAACATCGACGACGTTTCGAATTTTCCCATCTACCAGCATTCCCCTTCATCTCCTCCTCAGCCACTTTCACCAAAATCCTACCGTCTTCTTTACACCCTTCCCCCCTTCCATCTCTACGACTCTTTCCTTCCACTCTCCTGCCCTCCCTAAACCCCCCTCCGCTCTTCACCGTCTCTTTCTCTTCTGCTTCGAGCTTACGCGAGAATTATGTGGCTTTCGAAGTTACGTAGGCATGAAGTCTTTATTAACGACAAACTTTCTGAAAACCATTCGCATACACGCTTACGAATAGTAGGTTGGTATAACTCGACATGGGATTTATTTGATGCACGTGTTTGTTGCGGTTAATTTGAATGATTCACGTGACGTGTATATCGATTTACATGACTGTGCATTTTTATTATGTGGATACATATATGTACATATATGTGTATATATTCCTCAATAATATCCTTGCAATTATTTTCTCTTCTCCATCTTCTTATTTCTCCTATTTTTTTCCATTTCTTTATATGTTCGTTTAATTCTTTTTCAAAGGTAGACGAAGATGACATTGTACAATGTACATATGCATGTATGTATATATATGTGTATGTATGTAGGTTTGTATATATCCTTCGATTTTATAAGA
The DNA here is from genome assembly GCA_911387685.1 of Dolichovespula media. NCBI lineage: Eukaryota > Metazoa > Arthropoda > Insecta > Hymenoptera > Vespidae > Dolichovespula > Dolichovespula media. The sequence goes on from OU426866.1 coordinate 407,173, forward strand.
TTGTCGTAAGAGGAAATCTAATGTGTGTAAATGAAAAGGTTATACATGTAAATACACATAGATATGTATATCAGTATATAGACAACTATGTACATAGAAGAAGAGAGAAAAAGATAGATAGATAGATAGATAGATAGATAGATAGAGAGAGAGAGAGAGAGAGAGAGAGAGAGAGAGAGAGAGCGTGAAAGAGAAATAAAGAGGAAGAGGGTGACTAGATAAAATGTAGAAAAAGTTAGATTCGTTCCAGTCCGATTTCCTTTCCATTAGTATTTATGGCCTCCTTATACGTTACTCAGACGTTTCGAGTAAAGTATACGATGTTGAAAATTGGCAGGAAGAATGATAGTTGAACACGTGTTGTGTGTCTCATGCGTATGTTATATTTTCTGTATGCGTATGTGTGTAGCACATGTCCATGGTATATGTGTATTTTGTGTGTATGTGTAATAAATGAAATATAAACTATATGTATATATTGTACGTGCTGTGTTTTTACTGTACGAGCTGCGTGCAATATCTTCCTTCTTGCAAGCTCGACATTTTTCAATCATTATTTTTGCTACTGCGAAAGCGATTTTTAACGTTGACTGACGTGAAAGACGAAGAAAATGGTTTCTCGACTTTCAAGAGAGAGATTCATAGATTTTTTTTTCTTTTATTTTTTTTTGGTTTCTTCGTCTGCTATATTTTTTCCTCATCCTTTTCTTTTCGTTATTTCATTTCATTATTCTCTTTTTTGTTTTTAAATTCGTCCGTTGATAACGTTTGTTTTGATTTTATTTCTAATTAATTCACGACCGTGTAGGTCTAGCTAATGTTTATCTCGTAAATGTATAATAATAATTATCATTTATGTGAAACATTTATTAACGACGAATGTTAAAACAGAAATTAATAAAAATATTGATAATTATGATTATAAAGTTCGGTAATACATTAATTATCAAAGATATGATAAAATTTAAATGTGTAAACAATCGATCTTATTTCTGATGAATTTTTAATTTTCTTCTTTTTCTTTTTTCTTTCCCTTTTATGTTCTTCTTTTCCTATGAAGATAAGATACAATAAGAATTAATCTCTAAATAATTGGTAGACATATAAATACATAATGATTTTGTTTTTCGTATAAATAGAAAATGGGGAAAAAGAACACGTCGAAAAGATTTTGAAAACAGAATAATAGATTTCTAAAATCATCTAGGATCCCTTACTCTATGAAGACACTTTTGATCTACCCTCTATATACATCTACATATATATATATATATACACATTCCTTTTTTCTTCTTTTATTTTTTTTAGTACATATAGTATACCTATAGGTAAAAAGCAATTCGATAAATAATTTACCAAAGTTATGAAATATTGAAGAAATAACAAATATAGTATGATCGATTTAACGAAATTAAAAGATAAAATGGATATTAATCCGATAATTTGTCGTTAGTTTTCGAGATACCTAGTTTATATTTTTCATTAAATAAAGTCATTAATAGATAGATGAATACGCATGCATATCCAACATATTAACAAATATGTTTAATACGAGTTTACGTGCGTATGTGCCTCTGCGTACGTGATAGATAGACAGAAAGAGAGTGAGCGAGAGAGAGAGAGAGAGAGTATGTGTGTGCGTATGAGATAAATAGATAGAGAGACAGAAAGAAAAAGAGAATGAGAGAAACGTCGCAAACTCGCTTAATTTACTTTAAAATTCGGTACGAGTGGAAATTTTGCAGGCTTCCCTCGTCGAAACATTAAGTAAGCAGCCGGAAAAATAATAATTTCCATCTACCGTTTGCCGCCCCTACCTGTAAAATATTATTGTCTACGAGGAAACACAATTACGTGGCGTTAATTCAATTCCACTTTATTCAGCTCACCTTTATGAAAAATAGAAGAGAGCGAGCACCAGTTTCCTCATTCGGTTATCTAGTATTGATTAATATCTACGAGATTGCTCGAATAAATTTCATGAATTATAATTAAATCGAAATCGATAATCTTTGATTAAATACATTTCAAAAAGATAAAACGTTCGAATGATTGTTGAAATTATTAATATGTGCATTAGATAATAAAACTAAGAATATATATATATATATAAATATATATATATGTATGTATGTATATTTTTTTTTAATAATTGGGAGAAGCAAAAAGTTTTTTGTTGTATGAATTTGCTTGATGTTTACATATCGTTTTGATTGTATTTATATGTACATATATTATAAAGAAATTTACAAGTTAATTATTTTTAATTATTGTCGATTGTAAGTATGAATAATATGGACTATTAATTAATTATATTTGCATAACGTATTTATATTTATACGTGCCATTTGTGCAAAATTAAAATTTAATTTGTTATTGATAATATTATAAAAATTAATTTTATTAACATGATGGAAGTATTGGTATTGACTAATTGATTGATTGAATGTAAATAATTTACAAGAAATTAATAAATATTAAATTTAAATAATGTGCTTCCGGTTCCGGTGAGAAAGCGAGTGGCATGTGTGAATGAGTTGGCTGTTTTTGTAGGAAAAAGGGGGTAAAAAGAGAAAGGAGAACTAAGGAATTGTGATGGAGAGGATAAGGGAATAGGGGTGGAGTAGTGGTGTACAAGGGAGGGTGGAGGAACGTAGTTGTTGGAGGGAATAGATGAGAAAAGTTTGAAGAGGTTAGGTTGTTGCGTAGCAAGCGGTTGGGTGAGGGCAGGGGGGAGGATAAAGTTTATTGACAAGTGACGCGAGCTACCGAGTGAGGAGGCGTGAAAGGAGAGGTGTGTCGTTACGAAAGATAGAGGAAAAGCGGGAACGGTCACGAGCTGGGAAAGGTGGCAGGACTGGTGCAATATGGAGGAGATGGATGTGGTGCGGATCCAGAAAGAGCGTGAGGAGAAATTGGCAATGATGGAAAGAAAAATTGAAGATTAGGAGAGGAAAATGAAGGTGGGGAGGCCAAGAAAGGTGCAGGAGCTAAAAGAAGAGAGGAAAGGTAGTACGGGGTGCATGGATGAGTACTTCAAAAGGAAGAGGAAGGGCAGGTGGGGGTGGAAATGGAAAGGGGAGAAAGGAGGGTTTTGAAAAGGAGTAGGAAAATGGTGTGGTCACCAGAGGAAGGAGGTGGGCACGGGATAGAGGGATTGGGTAAAATAATAGAGGAGGAACTAAGAAGGATGAGATAAAGATTTGATCAGGAAATAGAAAAATTAAGGTTAGAGATGGCGGAGGAACGGAGAGAATGGAGAGAGGAGAAGAGGAAAATGGTGGACAAGATAGAGAGGCTAGAAAAAAGTGAAAGGGATCGGGAGGGGAGAAGAGACAAGGAAAATAAGGAAAGTGGAGGGATCGGGGGAAGAGGAGAGGATAGACGCAAAGAGCAGGAGGGGGAGGTTGTGGAGAAGATAAATAATATAGGGAGAAAGTTGGAGATGAAGGAAAGAGAGGAGAGAAGAAATAATATAGTAATACGCAATTTAGAGGGTGCAGAGAGGGAGCTGGGCGGAAAGGTGACGAGGGGTGGGAGGATATCGGAGTGGAAGCGTCGATAGAGTGGGTTGGGAAGGTGGAAAGGAAGAAGCGGGGAGAAGCGGAGATGATGGTAGTGAGACTAGGGAACAGGGAATAGAACAGGCAGGTAATGTAAAAAAAGAAAGGTCTTTGGGGGAGGGTGGTAAGAATAGAGGATGACTTGATGTGGGGGGAGAGGAGGATGAAGTGGCGGTTACAAAGAATCGCGAAGGAAGAAAAAAGGAGGGGGAGTAGAGTGTGGATTGGATATGGGAAGATAAGGATAAACGGTAAATTATGGAAGTGGAACGAGGAGGAAGAGAGACTGTGGGATTGGAAGGGGGTGACAAGGAAAGAAGCGGTGGGAAAGGGGGAAGTTATGCGAGTTTGGGAGGGGTGATGGGGAGGGGCGGTGGAGAAAGGGAATGGGGGGAGGAGGCAAAGGATAAAGGGTGGAAAGGAAAAGGGGGGAAGGGTGGAACACGGAGAGGTAGGAAGGTAGAGGGATGAGATGAGAGGGGCAAGGTACTGAGAGGAAGAGGAGAAGAGGAGGTCTAGGATGAGTGGGGAAGGTGAGGAGACATGGGAGCATGTGTTAGGAGAATGTAGTGGAGGATGGGGAGAGTTGGTGGGAGAGAATGAGGGAGGTGTTGGGGCAAGGAGAGGAAGATGAGTGGTGGTTGAGGGAGCTGGAAAGGAAGAGAGGAAGAAAGGGTGGAAGAGGAAGGGGGGAATAGGAAAATGGGAGTGTGAATCTGCAAAGAGATGAATGTATGTATGTATGTGGTGCCGGAAGCCCTTTGGCAGGGATTAGCGCTCTCTCTCGTATAGGCAATCGAGATATTTAATTATTCTTAGTTTTAAGATTTGTTATGTTTTTATTTGTTTGTTATAGGATTAATAGTCTATATTAAGTTGACTAGTTGTCACGTCGCCGTGTAGCAACAAAATTGTTGCTTTATATTAGGACATTTAAACCGCCTACGAACGACAAATAAACATCGATTTGTCGAAACATGAGAGGAAGAATGAGAGCAAAGTCGAATAACAAGCGTTTTTCTAATACCTTCCGAATTCTATTTTGAGCATATCTCTTTTAGGAAGATAGGAACTTTTAATCCAATTATCGACTTTGCCCTATTCTTGTTCTATATTAAACACGTTATTACTTGTTTATTTGCGTCCGTTCATACTGTCAAGTACAAATTCGTTGCTCGTTCGTTTCGACGAAAAATTTTGAAAAACGTCTTACGCCGCCAATCAATGTCGTTTTTCCCTTTCCCTTCTCCCAATATTCTAACGCACAGAATATTTGGAGAAATGCCGAAATAGTCAGTCTAAACCCAGAGTTCCAGAGAGTCAGTCGAAAATTTAGTTCTAAGGTCTCGTAGCGGACTAGTATCTAAAAGTCGCATCTAAGTTAGTTTTTTTTGTAAGTCTATTGCCGCGCAAAGTAATTTAAAACTCTCCGAACGATTGTAATCAAAGCGTACCAAAAGCTGAAAAAACGGAAAAACCGAAAAAAGAAAAAAACGAATAATTTTAATAATCATTCATTTTTTCTTTCCTTCGTCTATACTTCACATACTCGGTCAAGTATTCAATTTCATATATTCATTTATACCTTAAATTTTATTATTTGTAATATTTCATTTTCTTGTTTGTCAATTAAAATCTATTATCTTTCTTTTTGTTATAAATTAAGGTTTTATTATTATAAGGGTGATACATTGAGCAATAGTCGCAACAGGAGAAATATTGGTAAGTCCCTGCTTTAAATCATTTAAACTCGGGGAAATACGGAGGTGTTTCTTAGGAAGTTAGACCGATAATAGGGCAAACGAAACTGCTCCGATCCCAGTAAAATCTAAGGATTGACTAAAAACAGGGCTAGTAACCAGATTGGTGTAAACAGGCTAGTAACCCATTCGGTTTGCTTTTCGTGACCCAATCGAGGACGTTACAATATATATGAGGTCAAAATTCCTGGTTTTTGTTTCTGGTGCCACGTATGCGCGTACTCACTCACTCTCTCTCTCTCTCTCTCTCTCTCTCTCTCTCTCTCTCTCTCTCTCTCTCTCTCTCTCTCTCTCTCTCTTTCTTTCTCTATCGGTATAACGGAAATAGAATATGTACGCGTGCCATTTTCTGCAAAACTCGACAGTGTTTTCTGTACCGATATTTACGCTTTAACTTCTGCCAAATATATGATAGAGACAGAGACAGAGAGAGAGAGAGAGAGAGATCAGTATTTCGTATTAACACGGAGTAACGCGATTTTGAAACAGAAGCTTCTGGACTGGCCAGCTTGTAACTCGTACGAGGCAGGTCAACGTTATTGTCTCAACAACGTAAATACCTTTCTACGTCTACTACCATATAAAGTTGTCCGATGGACGGACATCTTTATTCGTATACATAAGAAAATTCCAATGTTTTTCCTTGAAATTCTCAAGAATTTCATAGCAATTTTTCTCAAAAGACACGGTAATAGAAAATGAAAGGAAAAAAGGCTTAAATCATCGACGAAGTTTGTAATAAATGTAATAAGGACAAGTTTAATAAGCGTGATTATTTTATTTTATTATTTGTTTATTTTTTATTTTTGTTTATTTTTATTTTATCACACGTTTAGAAATAAACAAATTTCACAAGATTTGTTTAAACATATCGAACGTCGAAATAGCAAAAAATTATCGTATAATCGTAACTTTTTTTGATAAAAAGAAAAGAAAAATGAAAAAGGAAAAAGAAATAAATGTTTTCGATAATAGAAATAATCAGAGATTTATTTGACACAAAGATCTATAATTCTTTCTCTCTCTGTCTCTCTCTCTCTCTCTCTCTATAAACGAAACAATATATTAAAAACACTTTCAAATTCAATTTTATGATACGAATTCTATTACGACGATTGCAAAAAATTCTTGTATATTTAAAATAAAGATTTAAAACTATTCTCTTTTTTTTAATGCGTAACGAAATACGATATATTGAAACGCTTTCAAATTTAATTTAACGAGAACGGATTTCATTACGACGATCGTAAAGAAATTTGATAAATAAAACAAAGAAAAAAAAACAGTAAATATTTTTAATAATAAAAATAATCGGAGAGTCGTTTGAAGCAAAGATTTATAATTTTTACTTCCTTTTTTTGTTTTTTTTTTTCTTTATGTTTCGTTTTAACCAAACGAAATACTTCGAAACTCTTTGAAACGAAGAAATTCAATATTATGGAACGAATTCAATTACGAACAACATTAATCAATAACATTCATTAGGATAGCCCATAGCCCATAGAACGATCAAGGAACGCGTTTATACGTTTATGTTAGAATTACTTACTCTTTGAGAACCGATGTTCAAGCAGCCACGTGATGAATCCTCGTGGTTACGGAGAATTACTTTGGATTCCGACGTTGCTGATCGTGCACACAGGTTATGCGTTTATTATACGCTAGCAACTAACCTCTTTCCCCTTCTAATTCATCCCTTCTCTCTCAATCTCTCTCTCTCTCTTTCTCTCTCTATTTTACCTTTATCATCCCTTTATTTCATCTCCTCATTTATCTTTCTTCACTTATTGTCTCTCAATATATATATATATTTCTCTTTTTCTATTATTCTTCGCTCATGTTTCTCAGTCTATCTTTCCTAAGTTATATATTTTGTCTCTTTCTATTTCTCTATCTTTATTTTCGTACTTTGTCCATCTTTCTCGTGGCCTGTTTTCTCACTCTTTCTATTTTTCTATCTTAGTTTTCCTTCACTAAAAGATAACATTCTTTCTCGAGTCTTTGTCTCTCTCTCTCTCTCTCTCTCTCTCATTGACTTCTCTTTCTCTGATGTTGTTCTAGCTTTCTGTATATCTCTTTTTATTTATCTTTTCTATTTCTGTTCTTGTATTTTTTATTCATTCTTTCTCTTTACATACACCTTTGTATACAAATTCGTGTTATATACATTCTATACACATATTTTAGAAGATTGTTGATACAATTGATGGTATTTAATTAATACCATTTTTTCTTTTCTTCACTTAAGAAATTTGTTTAGATAATTTTGATTCGAACAATGAATATAATACATCGTACAACAAATTTGTATTATTATTTGTCGTTTGTATCACATTATTTATATATTATATGGAATTTCAATGTAACTTGTTACATTGTATTGGATGAAATTTTGTTGAGAAAAAAAAGAAAAAAGATGATTTCTTTTGTTACAAGTAATTAAGAGAATTTTTCGCAATCGTCTTTTCATAAAATTAAACCTGAAAGCGTTTTAGTATACATATATATTTCGTTTCGTTTTTGAAGAAAAAGTTTAAAATCTTTATTTTAAATAAATTTAAATTATTACTTGAATTCAGAGGTTCTATTATTATATACCAATATGTTATTCATTATTAAATACTTTATTATCATTTATTTATTTATTCAAATAGAATAATTCGAAGAACAAATTTATATCATCTATCAAATTATAACAGAGTATTTGAATTCAATACGTCTTTGCTGTTTTTTGGTTATATTTCTATCTTTCTCTAAACTGTATGAAGTTTAGAGTTAGATATATTAAGTTATATACACATATATATGTACATAAGTACATATATAGACACGTATTCATGTTGAAAAAGAAAGATGAGGTAGAATAGAACCTTCAGAACTGGCACAATATCATCGGGATTCTGTGGTGCTGGTATGCAAGCCAGTAGAATTTAATGTGGTTTCATAGCAGATGAATTATGGCAAGCTTGGGATCCTATTCCGATAAGAAAAAGCGATTTTGGCCTAGTTCGAGATACCACGATATCTTTTATCATAGCTAGGCGATCACATATTACCGTAATTTTCCATACGATTTCTTTTCTTTGTTTATCTTTTTTCGTTCTTTTTCCCCCATCACGTTCTACAACGTTTCTCGATGGTTTTCTGTAAGATATAACATTCATCCTTTTCTCTTTAAAACATTTAACAGATTTTCTCTCAGAGATAAAAGTCGTACGAAAAAATTCGATCCGACTTATTGTCGAAATGAGGAATCTTCTCTTTTATCTTTCATTGAATTTTTAGTAATTCATATTATTTTTCTTATTTCAATCTTTTTAATATATTTAATTACACGTTATAGGTACATGTATAGCCGAATTACAATGTATTAATGAATTAAATAGTTTAATATTCATAAATGTCGTCAAAGTTTAATCGTTTCATTGAAAATACACTGATATTAATTTTCATTTTTATATTCGTCAAAAAAATGTAAACAAAATATTTCATTTCCAAAGTTTATAGATGTTATAATTTCTTCCCCTTCCCCCCTCTCTATCACTCACTCACTCTCTCACTCTCTCTCTCTCTCTCTCTCTCTCTCTCTCTCTGTGTGTGTGTGTGTGTGTGTGTATTAATTCAATATGGTCCAATATGGTATTTATCTTTTGCAAGTACAGTTTTGTATTTCTCAATTAATTGTTCTATCCTAATTGTATTTATATTGTCTAGATGCTCTGGTTTTGTTCAGTAGGTGAAGATACACAGTTAATCAAAACATAATTGAGTTTTTCTGTAATAAAAACAGAATGCATGTATGTTATTTACATGTTTGTTCAACACTACTTACAAACTATAACATTCAGTTAACTATAAAAACCTTATCTATAATAAAAGAAACGACATTTAATGCTATTAATTACAATATCAATTCCTAACAAACAAATAGATAACATTACTAGTCTTCGCGATGGTTCTAATTCGACCTACAGTTCAACCAAAAGCTGACGACATTGCGGTCTGCCACCGTAATGGCGCTAATAGCGTGGCCTCTGTGTCGTATTTTATTTATAATATGTGGTACGCGAGAGCAAGAGAGTAAGAATGATTAAGGGAATGATTGACTGAGGCGAGCGGCGTGAGTGACGCGGCATCGCTCGTCGGATTTTTCTTTTAAAACAAATGAGGAGAGGAGTAGCGAGGGTAAGTGTGATCGACGACGTCGATCGGGTTTGACGTTTTTCTGTTAACAATGTCTTCAAATAAAGATATTGTTTATTTCATTGTAATCAATCCGTGCTTCCTGAGATTCCCTTTCGAAAAAAATTATAAAAATATTTGATTTTACAATTGGGGGCTCGTCCAGGATCGTACGGGAAAGTCGCGAATATCGTAGGGACGGAGGCTTTACGAGTGAAAGAAAAACGTGGTCGCGTCGCGGAATAAAGCATCGCGTAGGCATGTGTGATTAGGAGACGCCGTTTTGTTCAAAGTTCAGAGAGGGACTACGGGTGAGACGGAAAGTGAGAGAAGATGAAATATTGTCGAATCGAGGACGGTGCTCAGACGGGGCATTTTCGAGAAAAATTTTGCGACGTAAGACGAAAGTTGTTGGTCGACATTCAGACGGGACCTCGACTAGCGGGAGCTGAAGTTCGCGAAAGAGAACGGCAGTAAAAGTTTCGAGAAAAGACGAGACGCGCGATAGTAGCGCCATGGTGGACTTTACAGTTGCCGAGTTGAGAGAGAAGGCGAAAGCCGATGGATTGCTGATCGGACGGGACAAAAGCGGAGATTATCGCCCGGCTGATGGAACACGATCCAGCGAGAACGTGGATGGAAAAATGTGACGGTGAAAATACAAACGGTGCTGTCGGTGATGTCGGAAACGAAGAACAAATTTCCGGTACGATGACGCAACGAAAGTTTTGAGATATGAACGTGAACTCGAATTTGTGCGACGCGAAAAAGAATTGATGCAACGTGAACTCGAATTGGCGTGACGTGAAATCGAGTTATTACGACAAGGTGAGGGTGGGCCTGCGGTGAGGGGTGAATCACACGAACGGCGAGAAGCGCGTGAAGAACAAAATGTAGTGGGGGAAGCGCTGAATCATTCTTCGCTCTTGAATTTAAAAATAATTTCCGAATTAGTAAGCGAGTTTGACTCGAGTTTGACTGGCGAGGCTTAAGACGCGCTTGAGATTGCGAATAAGGCCAGTTTGGAGATCAGCTGGAAAAAGTGTTGTTTTGTGGCGAGACGCATAGAATGTCACGTGATTGAAAACGGAACTGTCAAACCATCGGAGCGGAAGACTGAAGCGGTTCAACGATTCATCGAGCCTACGAATATTCGACAAGTTCAAGCTTTCTTGGTTTGAAGGGGTATTTCAGAAAGTTTATTGCTAATTACTCGATGATCGCGCGACCGTTGACAAATCTTTTGAGAGCAGATGTGAAGTTTGATTTTGGTGAAGCCGAACGAGAAGCTTTCAATTCGCTGAAAGTGTGCCTGAGTGGACAACCGATTTTGAATCTTTACCGAACTGGAGCTGAGACGGAGCTTCACACGGATGCCTCGAAGATCGGTTATGGAGCGATTTTGTTGCAACGAAGTGCAGCTGACCGACAACTACATCCGGTGTATTTTGCCAGTGAGAAGACGACACCAGCCGAACAGAATTACTCCAGCTACGAGCTCGAGGTACTGGCGATAATAAGAGCGCTTCAATAATTCCGCATTTATCTTCTTGGTATTCGATTCAAGATCGTGACGGATTGCAAAGCATTCACGATAATCATGAACAAAAAGGACCTGTGTGTTCGTGTGGCGCGATGAGTTTTGCTTTTAGAAGAGTTCCAATACACGATCGACGCACGATTGCCGGACGAATCGAAGATTAAGGAACTGCTAGACGAAGAACTCGTTAGTTCCTTTGATAAGGAACGAGAAGAGCTGCGACGACACGCGAAAAAAAAAATTCTACACGTCCAATTCGAGAACAAGCGAAAGTTTAATGAATTGAGAAAGAACCTCATCCATATCGCGAGGGGGACCTTGTTGCGATACGTCGAACGCAACAGGGTCCCGATTCAAAGTTCATGCACAAGTTCCTTGGGCCTTACAAAATCATTAAAACATTACGTAATGATCGCTATGTTGTACGAAGCATCGGGGAAACCGAAGGGCGGAGACAGACTTCGATGACTGTCGATTTCATGAAGCTCTGGACAAGCGAAGGCATCGAAGATCGGCTGTTGAGCGACTACGAAAAAGAACATCTAGAAGATAACCACGCCAAAAATGAAGATAATAGAACCAAAGAAGATGGTAATTGCCAAAGAGAAAATTAAAATTGCCTTTTCTTAAGATGTATCGAGTTTTTGTCGAAAATATTCTGTATTGGCGGACACTCGGGACAAATGTCTGAACAGAATGGCTAAGTGTGGTATGCGAGAGCAAGAGAGAAAGAGTGATTGAGAGAATGATTGATCTAGGCGAGCGGCGTGAGTGATTATATATATATGTGTGTGTGTGTGTGAAAAAAAAAACAAGACAGTGATAGATTATGGATTAGTTACATATAAATTTCTGGATTGACATTGCCGTTGAGTTCGTTAGCACAGCTCAATAAATTCGTGCACTTTTGTTTGATAGGAGTGAAAAGGGTTCAGCAACTATGGTAAAACATTAACAACAAAAAGAAAGAAAAAGAAAAACGTATACAAAAGAAGCAAACAGAAAATGAAGAAAGGGGAAAGAATAAAAACAAGAAAAAATCTATTTCGAAACGAACAATACGTAAAAGATTATAGAGTTCTCTTCCTATCATCACTTTCAGGACACAAAACACTAACCTTCCAAATGCAGTCTCAACTGAGGAGGGTCAGTGGTATAAGGTCTACCTCTGGAAAGATCAATAACTATCAACAACAAAAGAGTAAGTACATAAATTTTTATCGAATATTGAAACAGTCTGAACTATTAGACATATATCAACTACTTGCGGTGCAAAGAAATTCACAGTTGTGCGTGGCACGTCTTTCCATCACCAAGTGGTTAATCTTATTTCTTACTGCTGTCCCCTCATTAAAAGACTGATATATAACTGAAGAAATATTTCCACTAACTTTAACTATTAAAGCTATTGGTCATCGATGATATTGACATTATGAATTCAAAGATCGATTAAACAATAGAAAAATTATAGAAATTATTAATTTATAAGTTTTCGGGTTTAGTTAGAGAGACTTTTGATGTTCGCGTGTCAGAATCCGAAAGGAAACTAACTCAGTTATTGTCAAAATTAAAAAAAAAAAAGATCATTATGTTTTTTTTTTTATGAAAAGTCTACTATGGTGAGATAAAATTGTTAAGTATTCGTTTATTTAACTGAAATTAATTTAAGTTTCTCACGCCTTTCCGTGTTTTTAATGTTACATTGAACGTAGTATTGAACGTAGTATGCATGAACTTTAGAGATAAGGCAAACTCTATAAATTATATGAATTCAATGGATTTTACTAAGAAGATTTTATCAATTGAGTTAATTCTAATGGGTCCTATTAGTACATACCACTGATTAAGTGAATTTTAATGGTTTTTACGAGGTTGATTTAATTTATTATGTTAATTTTAATATGTTATATTTTCAGGTAAATTCTATTAATTAGGTGACTTCTAATGGATTTTACTAGGTTGACTTTATTAATCAGTCAAATTCTAATAGGTCTTGTCAGCAAAATTCCATTAATTACGAGATTTTTAATGGATTTTACTATTTTTATTTTATTAATTATGTAAATTTTAATGAATTTTATCAGGTATATGCTATTAATTGGGTGATTTTTTGAGTTTTAATCTAAATTCTTCTTCTATGGTCGCTTTTAGTACTTGCTCTATATGTCCGATTTGTTATTCGAAGGTTTGTGAATAAATTAATATATCGTCGATGTAATTTTCTGCAAATTCTGTTAATTTTTGTTTTTTTAATACGCTGCTGTGTATCCTTTGGAAAATTGTTGGTGACGTTTTTAAACCAAATGGTAGACATCTCCATTGGCAGTGTCCTTGTGTTACAAAACCGGTCTTTTTTCTGTCCTCGATTTGCAGTGGGATTGACCAGAAGGCAAAGTTGATATCTAGTGTTGTGAAATATATGCAGTTTCTGGTTTTCACTATCAAGTCGTTTATTAGCGGAAATGGTTGAGACTGTGGAACAATATTATTATTCAGGTCTTTGAAGTCAATATATAAACAGTTCTTTTTTCCTTCGTCTCTTTTATATGCCATTGTTACTGGTGCAGCAATTTGACTATACAATTCTTCGATCAAGTTTTTCTCTAATAATTTTGCTACTTGTGTTTCTATTTCCTTTTTATCTTCTATTGAACACCTTTATGGTCTTTTGCTATTATATTTGTCTACTATTAATTCGATTCTTGCCTTATCTAACTATGCCAATATCGTATTTGTCTTTTGCAAATACAGTTTTGTATTCTCAATTAATTGTTCTATCTTAATTGTTTCTATATTATTTAGATGCTGTAGCTTTATTTGAAATTCGTCTTTTTTTATGTGTTCATTCAAATTTATTAAACCTTGTTTGATTTTATTATCATCATTATCTATCTTAACTCTTTTTCCTGTTTTCTCTGTATCTATCATTTTTTTTGTGATATTTGAAGATTCTCTCGTCTTGGATTAGTCTGAATTTTTTTATAATGTCTAATCATATTGGGAAATTTTGGGAATCTTCTTTCTCCACAACGAATACATGAATGTATTCCTCTATGTCAAACATTTTTATTTTCATAGTTATTAAGCCTTTTGTATTTGTTACACCTGTTTACTGTTTTTACAAATATTTTATTTATGTCTTTTGTCTTTTCCTTTATTCTAATTAATTTCGAATTTATTAAGGAGACTTAGAAATCTGGATCATATGTTTTTCTCTTGTTTTAGATTTACTTCTAAGATCGAGTTGCTTCCTATCACTCTATCTTCATTTCTTTCTTTCTTTTTAAACCAACATGAGTCTTCGGGATGATATGTGATAATACCTTTGTTTAAGTTTTCTGAGTTCTTGCATGGTTTTTTTTCTCAAATTTCTTTGTATTGTTATGTTTCTCTTCATTCTTTTTTGTAAAACCATTCTTATCTACTAAGTCTTTACACTTTCTGATTTCGTGCAGCAATTCAGTCGAGTTCCCACATTTCTCTTCTTCTGTCCTATTTCTAGCATAGTCAGGTAATCCTACTACTTTATAAGCAACACTAGAGTTTTTGGGGTTATGTCCTTATCCATATCTAATAATAACTTCTCTTTTCTCATAGCGTATTCAGTTAGAGAACCTTCTTTATATTTGTAAGATATAGCGTAAATTCCTGTATCATCCTTTGACTGTGGTAAATGACTCTAAAAATATCTTTTTCCATTCAAACCATCCAACTTCCATCGTCAATATTGTGAGAGTTGCCGAGTGCCAATCTGCACATGTTCTGTCCAGGAATAGTCTTAATATTTCAATTTTTCTTTCTTTTGTGTGTGTTTTATTATGTTTGTTTCTTCTATTTGTTTCAAATATACGTCGTTAAATATTATGTTACCTTCGTTATCAAAATATACTTGCTCCATTTCTTTAGTTAATGTGATCCGCACTGTTCTGGTTTGACCTCTTTGAGTACAGCTTTTTTTTTAACTCGTGTATAAATATTTGTTTTTGTCATCAGTTCCTTGTGTTCACTGAAAACCGCATGTCCTGTGACAGCACATATTCTCTGTTGTCCTGTGTTTTTATTGAGGTTATAGCGACACTATTTGTTTTCTTGTCCTTTGGCGATGCCACGTATTGGAATGGAAATTGTCATTTTATCTTATCATAGATACGTTTTCTGAAAAACACAATGGAAAATTTAATTACGGATAATGGTTATTTACATTATTTACGTTGTATACATCTTACCTGAAAAACACAAAACACGACAATTAAAGTCTACTATTTACAACGTTTAACTAATTCCTTTTAATAATAACCTAATTATGTCTACTAAACAATACTATTTAATTATATCTATTAATTATTTCTATTTAATTTTATCTATCTTTCCGCGTTATCCGCGTTATATTTATCTCTTTTTGTATTTGTTCTTAAACCACAGATCAGACTTATGGTTACGTCTTATATCAGTCGATCAGAGGGCGCGCGCAGCATAAGGAGCGCGACAAGTTTGACTGAAAAAAGTATACTTCTTTACACATACACACACATGCGCGCGGACCATCTCTCTCTTTTTCTCTCTTTTTCAATTTATTCGATATAATTTATACTTACAAAATATTAAGAAAAATTCGAATATTTGTTTATGTTTGACATAAAAATTAATTTTGTTGCAATATAATGAAACACGTAAGTATGTGTTACTTCAAATTTAGATGGCGTTAAGGATTTATTGTTTATTATTAAGTCATCAATTATTGCCTGCTTGTCATAGTCTGAATGGTTTAAGCAAATATTGAAATTTTCTTGGCTAAAGTTTTCGTTATAGTTCATAAGGTTTATGCTGTCGTTTTGAGAATTTTCAGACTTTATTTATGTTGTAATTATTTCATTTTTTATTTTTGACTCTTTATTTTTAATGTCCTTAGAAATCTTATCACTCTCTAAACTTTTTGTTTTTGTTTCCTTAGAAACTTTTTTATTTGTCATTGACTCAATACTTTCCATTTTCTTAGAAATGTTGTTTGTCTCTGCATTTTTAATTTCATTTCTTTGTATTGGGACTTTTTCACTGATTTCTAAGTTTTTATTTTGATTTAAATAGAATCTTTTTATACAGTCAAGTCCGATTAAAAAATCGTAATCAAAATTTTCTTGATCTATTACAAAGCATCTGTTTTTTTCCAACGTTAAAAATTTTTACATCAAATGTTATTATACCACTTGCTTTTGTAAAGCCATTAATTGTTTTTAAATTAGTATTGTTGTAATTGATGATTTATCTTTAAATTTCAGTAATCTTGAATTTATCACACACACATTTGAGTCTGAATCATAGATCCCAAATACTTCAAGGTTTTTGTTCAATACTAACCATACTTTAATTAATGGCTGCACCATTAGTTTTTTGGGTCTTTGCACTGCAGTTCACATTCCAATTCGAAATTATCAATGTGTTTGATTTGTTTCTTTTCATTTTCTTTATTTTCTTTTGTTTTAAACCAGCATGAATCTTCAGAGTGAAAGAATACTCCTTTCTTTAGCTTTAGGCAAATACTAACATTTTTACATGTTTTCTTTCGATGGCTTAGTATGATCTTTCTTTTTCATAAACTTTTTCTTGATAATCAAATGTTCTAATTTACCAACTTCATTAAATAAATATTTTGTTTCTAAAATTTCTTCTTTGTTGATCCCATCCGTTACGAAGTCTGGCAAACCAGCAGCAATTAGATCAATCAAGGTTCCTTGACCAATTGTCTTTCTTACTTCAAGTAAAAGTTTTTCCTTTTTAATGAAATATTCCAGTAAATATCCTGATTGATATTTGAAAGCTAAATCATATTTGCTACTTGCCCAACCATTATTTGCATTGGTTTCAACAAAGTTTGATTTCTATTCAGACCGTTCTAATTGCAAACTATACTTGATCATTGTAAAAGAATACCAATCAGTGCATGATCATTCTAGAAATAATCTGAAGATTTCAATTTTCTCTTCATCTTCTATTATATCAAATCTTGAACGTTCCTTTTCAAAAACTACCATCCATTGACATGGACTAACATTCTTGCCATCAAATTTTTCCAGTACAAATCTATCTGCTAATTTTTTTAAACTTTGTTTTTCCTTTTCTTTTCCTTTCTTTGTTGACTTTCAACTAATTTTTCCAAAATTTTTACCATGTGATCCTCTGAATTGTTTTCGTTGATAATAAATTTTGTTAATAATAACCAATTGTTCTTAGGTAACTTCTTCTAAGTATTGGTTCTGAAACCTCATGTTTTCACCTTCATCAAAGTATACTTTTGCCATATCCGCTGTAAATTTTATCCAAACACTTCTAGTTTGATGTTTTTACTGTATTGTATTTCGCACTGTATTATAAGCCTTTGAGGTGGGAATATGTTTGTGATGTGACGTTGCTTTATACTCCTCAGGGATCAGGAAAACTATCAGCTTGAGTAATAATTGAAGTTATGGTGATATAAGTTGATTTCCCATCTTCTGTAGCTTTTGATTTGAATACGAATTTTAGCTTCTCCATTTTCTTGATGATTACAAGAAATGTCGTTTTACAATGAGTATTTGTTCAGTTAGGTGAAGTCACACAGTTAATCAAAACACAATTGAGTTTCTCTGTAATAAAAGTTTTTATGTTTGTTATTTACATGTTTGTTTAACACTACTTACAAAATATAACATTCAGTTAACTATAAAAATCTTATCTGTAATAAAAGAAACAACATTTTATGCTATTAATTACAATATCAACTCCTAACAAACAAATACCTAACTTTACTAGTTCTCGCGATGGTTCTAATTCGACCATAGTTCAACCAAAGGTTGACGTATGGCGCTAGTAGCGTGGCCTTTATTCAAAATAAAGGAAATATATTTTCTTTACATATATATACATACACGAGTAGGTACAAAGACGGATTTAATATACGTATCCCTTCTATTTTTAATAAATGTTTAAACCTTTAATGATGTCGTATTTTATGTACATATATGTATATCTAAATGCGTACACTAGTATGATATACATATTTCGTATAAATTCCTATGGACAATTGTCCGGCACTCCTACGAGAGCATAGGGAAAGTGAAGAACGAATGAATTTAAGGAGTGAATGAGAAAGTATGAATGTGTAATCAAACCAATATATTTGTTATTTGGTTGTTATTCGATTAGTATTTTATATTAAGTTGACTAGTATGTAAGATAATTATAAGTTAGTTATAAGGTAGCTTTAGTTAGATGTAAGATAGGTGTAAGGGTAGGCATAGATGTTGAAGATGGAGAGGTTTATGTATGGTTTGGAAGAGGTTTGTAAGAAGTTTGGGTACGCTCCTATAGAAAAGCACCTTCAAACCCTAAGGGCAAGAATAAAATATCTATCTACCTAGCTATATAGATTATTTTTAATTGTCTGATTCTAATTATTTATTTTCATTTTGAACAATTCCATTAGAAATGTTTTGCTTCATCCATGCTTTCGCTGATGCCAAGATTTTAAGATTTGATCTTTGGGATTCGTCTTCTGGAAATATGAAGTCAAATACTTCTTTTCATTCATCATTCTGAAACGATAAAAAAGATTAGTGTTGATTTAATTTAAATTCCTCCAAACTATTTAATATTAATCTACATACTCCATTTTTTCCAACAATTCGTCTTCTTTGTTTAATTCTTTTAGGCATTTTATCAATAATTTTAATCTGACTTTCTTCGTCTCCTTTCTCATTTTCTAAATTTCTCCATGCTACCAAATTATTTCTTTCTCTGTCACCATTTGAACGTAATGCATTATTTATGCGTTCAAAAATTCTACAATATAAAGTAACATTATCAACATAATTTTCCAATGGTGAATTAGCTAATTCAAATTTAACATACGTTATTCAAACCTGTAATATAATGTATTAGAATATTTATATATTGTTAAGTTTAACCCTTTCGCTATGGAGCGTTTGTGACAAAATGTGATAGCTGTGAATGGAGTGCATTACTGAGTAGTTGACACTGACGTACGGAATGCTACAAAGTAAGTAGAAGTCATTTCTTGTTCTCTAAATTTTACTATGATATTTATTATATTTAGTAATATCATTTTACTTTCTAAAATATAAAAATTTATAATCATAATTCATTTTTTTAAATATTATATTATAATACTCATATAATATTTTTTAATGCAATATAACGAAATTATTAAAGTATTTAAAGCCAAACACTATATTAATAATCAACTTTGGTATGATAAAGTTCAAAGCATGGAACCATGCATAAGCCAACATCACATTGTGAACAATAGTGCATCGACTCACGTCTTTTTCTGCGTTTACTGTGCAGAACTATACATTTTCGAACTTGATTTTTTTTTTTGATGCCTCATTCGAATATATAGACGGAAAATGTTTTTCAGTAACTCTTTCAGGATTGTTACTATTTCGTGCTACTAAACATCTCATATCTGATTTTTGTTTCCCATATTTTTACAATAATTGTCTTATAAGAGTTAAATGAAATTTGGCAAACAGTAATTTTGTCGCAGTTGCTGATTGGAATAAACAATATGCATTCCGCACAACCATCTCTAGCATATGAAAAAAGTATTTTTTGTACTATTTTAAACTTTTACGAATACATTCAACCGATTTTAAAACCATATCAATTTTGTCAACAGCTCCCATATTGGTATTATAATCAACGACGCAGATCGGTTTTGTATTAACAATCCGTTACGATAATCTATCTTAGTTGTATCAACGATATCTGCCGAATGGCAAGTTGTTATCATCCAAACGTCTCGTTTGTCATGTAAAGTATGAAATAAAAGTATATATAGTATGAACGTCTGTGTACGCTCTTCGTATATGAATATGTTCATTCTTCGAGGGCGTATATATACGCCCGTCGGAGCGAAAGGGTTAATATATATATAATCGCATCACGAAATCAAACTTACTTTGGCATGAAGAGTCGTTCTAATAATCTCTCGAATAGTTGCCTAGCATTTTTTATTTTAGCCTGAGATATTTCAAAATCTATATATGATTTCCATAAAAGTTCAGGCATATCCAATCTAAATAATATAAACATAATAGAGATACTGAACATGTTTTTCATAAAAAATAAAAATAGAAAAAAAAAAAAACTTGAATTATATTTAGTCGCAATTTCTAGAAATATACCTTACTTCGGCTGAGATACAGTTAAATTCATAAATAGCTCTAGCACAGTCAACATCTCCTAATAAAGTTTCTAATTCTGCAAACTATATAGAATTCATAAAATATAAATAAATATAAGTATAATGAAAAATAATTTACTTTCTAGTTTACTTTCTATCTAGAAAATTCTAGAAAACTAGTTTACTTTCATTCACGTTGTGCAGTTTCCAGGTCCACATTCAAGGAAATTTTCATACAGAATCCTGCATCTATCAAATTCTCTAAGTTGTATCTCTAAATCAATGTAACCACGGTACAATTTATCTCTGGGACAAACTCTCCATGCCATATCCTGAATTAAATGAAATTAAATATTTAAAAATACGATAATTCAATATTCACAAATAATAAAAACAATTATTATAATGATAGTATAGCAATGTTTTTCTCGCTACAGACAAATTTTTCTGCCGTATTGTGAAAAATGCATAAAATAGCCATATCTTAGAAAATGTGAAGTGTTTATGTGGTATAGTTTCTAAACAGGTTCAAAAAAATAAAAAAAATATTACAATCTTTATATATAACAATAATACAGGGCTAAGGAAAGGGCGATGGATTTTGAGAGGAAATTGGGGGAGGGAAGGGGTGGGGTGCTAGTGAGAAAATGTTTGGAGGAAATGAAAAGGAGGATAGCGGAGGGAAAAGGGTTATCAGGCTAGGAGGAGGAGAAAAGGAAATTCTGGAAGGAGAGGGGTAGTAGTATAAAGAAATGAAGAAAGGAGAAGAGGGGGCAGGAAGTATATAACAGGTGGGAGTAGAGGGACAGGAAGTTACAAAAGGAGGAAAGATGGAAAAGGATTAGAGGGGCAAGGTATAATAGGTGGTATAGGGAGATAGGAGGAGAGGAGGTGCCTGAGTATCTAAAGAAGTGGTGAGGGGGGAGTAGGTGGAGGAGGGTGGTGAGATTCAGGATGAACAATGAGATGAGAGGGGCAAGGTACTGGGAGGTAGAGGAGAAGAGGAGGTAGAGGAGAAGAGGAGGTAGAGGAGAAGAGGAGGTATAGGATGTGTGGAAGGGTGAGGAGACGTGGTAGCATGTGCTAGGGGAGTGTAGGATCAAGGAAGATGGGGAGAGTTGGTGGAAGAGAATGAGGGAGGTGTTAGGGCAAGGAAGGAAAGGCGAGTGGTGGATTATGAAGCTAGAAAGGAAAAGAGGGAAGGAAGACGGGGGGAGAGGTGTGAGTTGGAATTAGCGCTCTCTAATTTAAATCATTTAGTGGTTTAATTATTTTAGTTGCTAAGGCGTTTTGTTATATTGTTATTTTTTTATATAGTTACTCTATTTTGTTATTTGATTAGTATTTTATGTTATGTTATGTTAGGTTATGGTAATTTTAAAATATTAAATAGTTATTTAGTGGTTAAGTTAATTTATTAGGTTGACTAATGTGTAAGATAATTGTAGGTTAGTCATAAGTTAGAGGTAAGATAGTAGTAAAGGTAGGCATAGGTGTAAGAATGGAAAATTGATGTATGGTGCGTGTAAGTGGTTTGTAAGAGGTTTGGGTACGCTCCTCGGGAAAAGCGCACCTTCAATCCCTGAGGGAGAGAATACATTATCTATCTATAAAACAATAATTCTATATAAAATAAACTGTACTTATAAACTTGACGTCTATCTATATCTTCCATGTCAAGTTCTTCGTATAAAGTATAATTTATTCACAGATAGATATATCGCCTCCAATATTGCTCCTTCTGTAGAAAATTTATTTTATGAAAAGGAACTAGTATAAATTCAGAATTGTTAAAATTTCAGTATTCATTACCTTGGTAGGAAGGACATTTGGTATAGCTCGTTCATATGTTTCTTTAACAACATCAGGATTTTCTCCGGATTCTACTAATCTCAGATAATAGAACCAAGCATTATAGATAAAAGAATTTTCTTTAACTTCTTGTTCGTACTGATATTTTCTTTTGCTCACTATTACATTTCCAATGCCTATTTAAAAAGTTTACGAAATGCATGTTATTTTTTATATATCTATACAAATTAATATTAATACTTTAAATTTTTTAATTTATATTTTATATTAAACAAATCTTAGTCTTTATGCTATGAATTACCTGAATGGTCTCTATATACCTCTTTTCGTGTATGTTATATACTTTATATATTTCTTCTGTCCTTTCTTTTGAAATATTGTCTAAAACATACTTATAAATTATTTTTGCTCTATCATTCTATCAAAGAAATATTAAAATTATACTTACTGTAATAAAGATAATGAATTATTATACATCGTTATCTTAAAATAAATAGTACTTTTCTCTGTCCTTCAAATTTTGCAAATATTATAAATAGCTTCTTATGTAAGCTTTCATCTCTGAAAAAGTTTACAGCATGTTCATAAACTTTGTGTGCTCCATTTATGAAACCATGAGATTCTTCAAAATGCATACTTTATCCAATGTTATACATCAGGATGAACCATTACAAAACGTTTATATATCTTTCTTGCTCTTCATATTTCTTTATATCGTAATTCAAATTTAATATATGTTTGCCATCCCTGTTCGTCAGGTTCCCAATCCATGTATTGCTTAAAAACTTGACACACTCCTATAATAAATCTTTATAAAATCAAGTTACATAATAAAAAATAATTCTTAACTTTAAATCACATCTTACCAGCAATATTTTCTAACATTTCTTCCATATTTGTGTATTTGTATGAAAATTCCTTGTCTCTAGGTAAAATTGTGATCGTACGATCCCATAAATTTCTCATTTTGTTTGCCTATTATGCATTTCCATTTCGGTGTACTTTATCCATAATATAATGTTTCTATGATCAACATCTAACACATGTTTTTATATATGTAGATCTAAAATAAATTGGATATATGAAATCTTGAAATGCTTTTAATACAACTAAGTCTATAAAATATACTATTTTTTGTATTCAAAGCACCTTGTTCTCTCTATTTTTTTCTGACTTTCTTCCTATTAGACATACTTTATCCAATTCGTTATAACCATACGATTCTTACGTATATTATCATATCTTTACAGATCTTTTGTTTTCGATGTTGATAATCAGCCTATTCATGGGGATCTGATATTTTCTGCTGAGATGGCTAAAAGGAAATACTTATGAGTGAATTGTTCTCTTTGTAAAATTATAGATAAGTTTAACATTATCGCATAAATATTTTATCATTATTCCTGCAAGAGATAAAATTTCTATATCTCTTTCCTTTGCTTCTCTTAATAGCTATTTCACTGTGATTTGAATTTCCATAGATGCTTTATTTTTCACCTAACAAAATTTGAATTGTGAATAAGTATTACAATCATAATAAATGAAGTGTATGCTATAATTTATAATTGTAAAATAAAATATAGTAACCCTAAGCGCTCCATTGGCCCCACTATGTTGACATCCGTCATTTGTTCCATAACTCTGATGTCTCAGCTACGGAGCCAAATGTTTTTATCATGATTACGCTTAACATACTATTACAGCATCGACATTGAAAATTGTGAATGTGTAGTCAAAAATGTGTTCATTAAGTCTGTAATATTATGGTTAAATTATTTTATTAAATTATTTTACCTTTTTTACAGTTAAAAATATGGAAGAAGAGCAAATGTTATGATGAGAATTTAGAGCTGAGTTATAGTGAAGACATATTTGTTTTTCAAGTATTAAAAGGTAATTTAGAGGACAATATTTATTATACCATCAAAGACAAGAAGAATGAGAATTATTGAAAGCAAAAGTAAAGATACGTTAGAAAACTTAAATGAACTGCATGATGTTACCGAAAAATTATATATTTCAGAAAGAATAATTAATTCATACATTCTCTATAAAACTGTACAGTGCAATAAAAATGAGAAAGCCTTGACACATTTTTAATATCAAAAAATGTTAGTTGATCAACTCGTAGAAGATTTTCATCAGGATAAAATGAAAGTTTCTACATCAATTTCTGAAATTAGATTAAATGGAAAACTTCACATAATAAGGAAAGGTGTAAAAAGGGACTGCGTTGTGTGTTATAAAAGAAAAGAAAAGGATGTCAAACGTCAAACAAATGATTACTGTGACACTTACCCGAGTAAACAAAGAATGCACATGGGAGATTGTTTCCAAAGTATCACAACATGGCGAACTACTAAATTGAAAATTTGTTTTACTTACACAAGGAAAATAAATATTTATAAAATAAATAACATCTAAAACATTCACAAGCACGTGTAATTCTTTTTACACAAAATAATAGTTCTTTTTTGATGCTCCGTTGTAAAAATGTGTCGAAGTTGCTGGTATGCAGTGGTACTAAATCGCGGGGAGCGCTAAGAAATAATGTATAATAATCATGTCGCTTTAGTCATTTAGTAATTTTTTCATGACGATAATTGATCGTTATTTTAACCAAATAAACAGAACTTCACCTACACTCACGTAAAAACAATCTAACAACAGCTGACAACTAGGTCGATCTTGACCGTACATACCGCATATGATCACTTAAACTATATTTTATAGCTAGATAGTCGAAAATAGAACAGATTTCAAGAACTTACACTTCCTCGACTCGCAATTCTTTCATCTTCGAGCACTAGATGGCGAAACTTGATCAGCCAACATAGTTCTTTTTCTGATATTGCGATTACAGCGCCAAAGCGTCGCGTAACTGGAGCGTCATAGTAATTTTTATAAAATAAAATATATTGTTTGAACAAAATAAATTTTATATGTCACGTCGACGTCATTGACGTGTTTCTCACCAAAAGTAAACTAGGAACTATTTTGGTGAGGAAATGTCGCATCTTCGTCAGCGGCATGTTCCCTGCCAAAAGGAACCTAGATTTACTCTAGGTATAGATATCGCGACGCCATCAACGGCGTGTGTTCCAGCAAAGAGGAATTTAGGATTATTTGAGTGTAGTGATAAGGTCTACTGTCGGTAACATCGATAACTCTTAATACCCACAATGAGTCGGTAAAAGAGGAATCACGAATATTTACCTGCAGTATATTAATTATCGATAAGGAAATATTTTATAAAAGTAACGCCAGATTTTAAAAGATTCATTTGGCAAAGGCTATAAGGATTAGGACAAAGAGTCCAAGACATCGTTGTCGAGTATGGCCCAACGACGTCCGGTAATAAAGTGAAGAAAATACCTTAGGAAATATGAATTAAGATTAGTATTAAGAATATTCTAGGACTAAGGTATTAGGCTTAGCGAGATTAGGATTAGGACAAAGGTTGCGAGACATCGTTACCTTAGAATTTCCAGGAGAACACTATCGACCTGTGGGAAAGTCCAGCGAAAACATATAAAAAGGTCCAGTGAAAACCAGAGAGAGTATACTACCGTCGCTCCGCCTGTTCAGACGTGTTCTCGGCCAACTCTAAAATAAAAGGAAATTTTTCTAACATCATCAGAAAATTGATCATTAATTAATATATTATATTGTTGCTCTAACTTGTCCATAATTTTAACTAGTCACCTGTGTTTGACAACTATATCTGTCATGTGTAAAATTTAGTTACAATTTGCTATTTAAATTGTCAAAACGAAATACAACAAACAAATAAAAAGTAGAAATAATTTGAGATGTATTCAAGGATCCCCGTATGCACTGGCTGCAACTAATTATCAGTTTGTATAACCAATTTATACATGTGCGATATTTTTAGATGTTAGTGTGAAAGTTGAAAAGCAGTTAGAAAAATATAAATTACAATAGTAAAATGGACATAGTGGATATGAGTGATGGCGTAAGTATTGCATATATAACAGCAAAGAAAAGACTAAAAAAATATTATAACAAAATATTTCTACACCTGTGTTTAAATTTGTTTATGTTACAAAATATAATGTTTTGTGCTTGAGCAGGAAACATTTCCCAGATTACATACTGGGCAGTTCAGCAACAAACAATCCTTCACAAAGGTGTGCACTTTGTTATAAAAAAAAGATTAGGAAAGAATCGCGGTATTGGTGTTCGACATGCAAAGTGCCACTATGCATCGTTCCTTGCTTTGGTAAATACCACTCGACAGCAGGAGTTTGAATTTTTAACTTTTATAGATATTTGATTTTTCCTAAGTTTTTCATTTATTATGTATGTAGTATATGTTTCTGTTAAATGAATGAGTAAATATTAGTAATAAAATTGTTCATTTTATAAAATAAAGCTGTTTTTTTGATTCAATATTTTAACAGCATCACTTATTCCGTGTTCAACGACTATACCCGTCATCGCTTGATTCTTGCGACACAAATAAGTGCACGCTCTGAAAAGAAGTCGACACAGCTGTCTGGTTAAAACCATAATTAAAGCAGTCTTAAGTTTTAGGAATATGTAATTTACCATATTATGTTGTGCAGAAGCAAATCACTAATCTGCTACTTTTGGTGGCATATTGGTAGGCGAAAATCAGTACAACTCTGAGATATATTACATTTGTAGTGTAGTTACATTTTATAGCATCACGTAAGTCAAAATTATACATATTTACAATATACTTAAATTCATATCTTGGTTTCAATGAAACACAAGATTTTAAAGTAATATTTTATTAGAAAAATTGATTTTTATTACTAGTCAATTTCAAATTATATTAAAACTGATATAATTAATTGCTGGATGTAAAAGAAGCTTCCAGGATAACAACAGAATGACCAGTAATATATTGAGTTGACAACTAAGTGATAGTGGATTTTGTCGACAGATTCTTATTTAAAATTTGAAATCACTTAGTAGCAAACCCAATATTATACATGTAGATGTAGCGAACGAATATTCTAAATTTAGTACTGATGGAAATATCAGTGATAATGACTAATATTCGTTTATCTTACTTGATCGGATCAGTAGATATTCTACGAATTTTCATTTGTTTTTTTTTTTCTTTTTTATGTGTTAGGTAAAGTATATTTTCCCTTTTATATGAAATTACATAATACTTGATATATGTAGACAATAATACGGAGTATAGAAAATAATACAATATATAACATTTCTCAATATAATAAGGAAGTGACAGTAAATAAAATATTATATGATATTGATTTTAAGAATGTTATTTTTATAAATAACTTAATATTTTGTGTTTTATACTATATCAGTAATTCCTCATTTTGATATGTTTATATTATTCAAATTTTCATGATTTGGTAATTATATTTCCGAAAACTAATATATTAATGATAACAATAACAATATATAATGTGTATAAGAATATATGTTATTTAAGTTCAGTGTATTGTGTATTTATATACTGTATATGGGAACAATGAAATTATATGTACAATTACTATAACTATACATTATTGAAAGTATTAGGTGGTCAAATCTGGGCCAAGAGAAAGTTTAATAAAAAAACTTCTGCATGTATACTCAAAAAGTATATAAATACCAATCACTTATGCTTTGTGAAAGTTACAGCTTAGACTTGACAAGATCATTCTATCAATCTGCATTTTACAAAGACCTTGACAATGCAAATATTTTGTATAGTAAGTTTAAATTAAATGTATGACATAAAACTTATTTTGTGAATATAAATCTGTACAAAAGTTAATTCCATGTTATGTGTACATATGTAATATTTAATTTATACTTTTGTTTTTTTCCAGAATTACAAGAAATACACCCTTGTATACTTACTTCTACATACAATATGTGTTATTACTTCTAATAAATGTAAGTCCAATATATTTATATTTTGATACAATGTATTTTCTTTTAGCAACTGAGATAATTGCATAAAACATAATTTATTGTGTGTTAATCAATCTCAATAACAATTTTATTCACAATAATATTATTATTAAAATTATATATATTTTATAACCAAAGATAAAATAAATACAAAATATAGCATACAAGTTATAAATATATATAAAAATATATGTAATTTATAATAGTCATATGTTTGTGTGTAAATATCATATCATGAAAAATGTGTGTATAAGATACAATATTATGAAACATATATATTATCTATACACATATCTTTTCTGTTTTAGCAATATCAACTGATCTTCTATCAAAGTTAGAAGACATGAATAAATTAAAAAGACTTGTACATACATTTGTTAAAACTGATAAAAAGGCAAATATTAAATGGGGTGTGCGCCATTATGTTCCCAGAAGAAGTGAAATAAAAGTAAACTGAACAAATACTGAACTGGTACAAATACAATGTAGAATAAGACCGCAACAACATACATTCTTAACTGAAGAAATGTTCATAAATTATTTGATGTATTTATATATTATTGATATCATGTATAAGTCTATAATTCTCTGTTTTTATAGATTAAAACTATATAATTTTTGGTACATTTTCTTTATTTCTTTCATATGATTATTTTTCTTATAAAAATATTACGGGATAAATGAAGTAAAACATTCGTTTTGATTAAGGAATACATAAAAAATAAAATCATATATGTTGTACTACTAAATTGTTACACATTACAAGATTTTATAGATTTGTTAGGCTCAGTATAATTTCAGCAAGTTTAGGTAGAAATGCAATAACAAATTGTTTCTTTATTATAATATGTAAGTATTCTTGAAATTTTTTCGTTTGACTATTATAGAATTGAATGATTCTTTTAATTTGAAAGCTCGCTTTTCAGGTTACTTATATGACAGTAAACATTTTTAATGTATAAATTAATATAAATTGTAATTAATAGGTTCAACACACTAAATGTGTTTTTAGATTATGTATTATTTATAAATGTTTTTAAATAGATCTAATGTCTTACAAATCTAACAATATTGTTTCCAACAAATTGTTCTCCTCATTTCATGAATTCAAAAAGTATTTTTTGTTCATGTTCCAGTATAGTTTAAAGTATTATTTAAAATTTCAAATACATCTCAAATTTTCCCACATATTTACAGAAAAATTTATTTAAAATATATCCTGAAAATATTAGTATACAATAATATGACATTAAAATTGTGATCTGCTTTTATTTATATTACAGATAAAACGTTAAAATATTTGAGAAAATATTTCTCAATATACTATAATTTTGATTTAAACTGGTGAACTTTAACCGTATTTTATTAGCAATGGTAAGTAATTTGTTAAGTCTTCATTTTTTTGTTCTTTTTTATTTCTTGATTTATTCAAGTTTGACAAAAATTAGATTTACTAAATTTATATTTTATAATCTATCTTTCACATAGATTCAAAACTTAAGTACTGAATTTATTAAATTTCTGAAATGTTATACATTTTTAGTATAAAATAATTGTATTCTTGTAATTTATATATGTATCAAATAATTGAATAAATTATAAAAAGGAAGAAAAATATTACTCTTTTATAAAGAAAACAAAAATAAGTACTTGGAAAAGATCATCTTTTTTATCATAATTATCTTTTATACACAAATATCTAATGTTAAATACTATTTCCTTCATATGCTAAAAAAAAGTAAAATTTATTTAACTTTTTCTTGGTCTAAAGATTTCAGCTAATGTCAGTTTGTTTCCTTATTATAACAATTAAATCGATTTATAATATAATATTGAATGCATAGATTTGTACTCATCCATGATAATATAATAAAAAATATACAATGAAAAATTTATCCCATACTGTCTACATTTCTCGACGTAAGAGATGTTATAGCAATGAAAAAATGTTATAAGAATGACATTTTTACGTCATATGTCGGTGAAGACTTGCCACAGCGTTACCAAAGTTGGCGCAAACAACAGTTCATCAACTGATCTGACTTTGACTAGCCAATTGTGCTCACTTCCGTTTTCTCTCTCTCTCTCTCTCTCTCTCTCTCGAGTGCCTCCTACAAGCGGTTCCACCATGCGTGGCGAGAGAGAGAGAGAGAGTTTCTACCTGGCAGCAGACCCTCGCTGCTATCGAACTGACGGTCGCATCCATGTCGAATGTGAGTGATGCATCCATGTGAATGTGTGTGGTTAAGAGAATATTTGTCTTATTTGTTTAGTAATATATAATACATTTCTATCGAGAATTTTATAATTTTAATGTACGTTTAAAGATCTTTTACTAATTATTTACTTACGGTTACTACAAACAAAATAAAATAAAAATGGGTGGTGGAGATCTGGTATATATATTTTATTATTATTATTCTTTCTTTTTAAAGTCAAATTAAGAGTAGTACGCGTATATATATATATATATATATATATATATATATAAACAATCGATGTTAAGTTTAATTGACAATTATAATTACATATCGTGTATTATATCAATCTTATAATCACTAAATCATGTAAATTAACCTAGAATTTGAAGAAATCATAGCATCTATTTACCATGAAAAGTGTGAAAAAAGTATGGGAAGCTGAACAAGAAAAGCATCAAAAGAAAAAAAGAATAGCAGAATTAAAGAGAGAAATAGCAATGGAAAGAGACAGAGAAGACATGACAAAATATGTTATAGAGCAAGGTGTTAAAGAAAAAAAAAGATGATAAAAAATTAGATCGGTGTACAAAGGACCAAATGAAATAGTAAATAGGAAAGAATATTTACTTGGTCGTCCAATTGACAAATCTTTCGAATAAATAGCATAAACATAGAAAGATGCAGATTTAAATAATGCATCAAAAAATCATGTCGAATATGGTTTGTATAATCTATTCGTTTTCTGGTTTTTTACTCTTTATCCTATTAATTAATATTAATATATCATTTTAGAATGTATTCCTCCTTCTTTACGTTTTTTCTGGAAATGAACAAGTTGATCTAGTAAGGAAGATGCACGAAAATCCATTGTACATTTTAAAAAAGAAAGAAATGAAACAAGAAGTCAGTTGTTAAAAAAAAGTTAAGTTAAAGAAAATTAAAGAGTTGGTAAGTACAAGTATTGTTAAATGCTTAGTTGTTGCTTTCATAATTATTATAATTTAATTTTTTACAGCTAGAACAACAAACAAAGAAGAAGGAAACAAAGAAAAAAAGCAAAAAGAAGAAATCAACAAATTACAAATTACAGGAAAGCCATAAAAGAAAATCATATCACTTACAATTTACCTCAAAAAAAGATTAACGAAGATAGGAAAAACAAACAGAAATGTTTTCCAAAAAAGAAACTTTCGGAAGAGGAAAAGAAAAAACGTAGTTGGGAAAGATGGAAAATGCAATGTGACAAAATAAATAACAAGAACAAAATATAAAGCAGTATCATGAAGTAGAAAAAAAAGAATTATCAAATGAAAAAATATATAACAGAGAATTTATTAGGTAGGATATTAATCTTTTTTTTCTTTATACAATTACACATTAGAATATATCTCTGATATATATATATATATATATATTTTTTTTTTCGGTTATAACACAGGAAGCAATTAGTTGCTGCAGTCGAAGTGGGTACAGTTGCATCAAGGATTTAATCTAATATAAACAATATACAACATTCTTGTCAAGCAATGGATACAAATTTTTCGAAGCGATGAGTCATTAGTTAAGCACTCTTGTACAGTTAAAATATAGGAGTTAAAGAGTGATACGGTAAATTCTCAGATTGTTTTTATACATTTTGTATAGAAAATAAGATATATGTAATGGATTTTTATTAAGGATAACTATACATAAATACAATTATACAATCTCTCGTACCATATACAAATATACACACACATACACATTTCTCAATTCAAGATATATCATCATAAATGTTGTACTTTGAATCTATTAGAATATATATTATTAGAACGCAGATTATAAAGTATATTTATGTAATTTTGCACATGTCACGAAATTCAAAATTATATTTTGTATCCATGATTATAGTTACACGACCAATCGTAAGACCCTACAATTTAATATAAGCTGTACTTCAACAAGAGGTATTATTATATTGTGGTAGACTTATTGGAACAAATCCAGAAATATTTAAAGGAATATTAAAAATTCGTATTGGGTATTTATACTATCTAATTTGTATAATTTTTGCTGTTATTATTATGTATAATGTAATATAAATATGTATGAAATTTATATATGTTTAAGTGGGTTTTGGAAGTAATGAAACTTTATTTATAAATGTTTGTAAAAAATTCTAAGCCAATTGAAAACTGCAATCTCTATCAAATTAGACAGTTCCTGATTGAAGTATTAACTGTCAAGAATTGTGCCAATTCAGAAAAGTATATTAGGGAAAAAGGAAAAATAAAATATGAATCAAAACATGATTATATGATTTTCAAGCAAATATAATGTCACTTAAATATAGTAGAAAAAGGTCAGACAAAATTAATAAACAAATAATTATATAACACATACATATAAATATATATAATATTGTAACGTAAAATTGACATATCATAATTTTTTGTAATATAATAAGAAAAAGATGTTATTTTAAATATAAATAACGTCTTACATTCTTTTTTATTTTCTTTTTAACATGTGTTGATTTCCTAAGATGCCTACGTCTTATATCCTTATGGAATTTTTTGGTCTTAAGGTTATGTCACGTCAGCTAATTTCGATTAATTTTTATCAACAATTAACTCGATTAGCAATATAGAACCTTTACCTATATGTTTTCTAATCTATACTTTCGTGATATAGATAATCATTAAAAATTGTATACATAATATAGAAGAGACAGGATATTAATTAAAATAAGTTAAGGGAATATACTATTGTATATTATGGTTGAAACGCTAACAGATACAACAGTACAAACCATGTCGAATGAATCTACGAATTCATATAATGTTGATATAAGAGAAATATTTATTAATATATATTAATTATTTAAAATCACTATAGTCTCTAATCATGGCATTTCCGATTAAATCATACAATAATGTTGTCATATTTTGTTAGATAATCTTATAACATGATAGAGATTATTAATTCGTTTAATAAATGTGTTTTAGATATGCGAATAAAATACAAAAATAGAAATGAAATCTTTACAGAAGATTTGGTAAGCAAAGAACCAAAAGGACAATTTAAAGTATGGTTTGCGGAAGCATGCAAAATGTCACAAATATTTAAACCAAATGCAGTACTTCTTGGAACTGCAACTAAGTAATTTAACTCTTAAATGTATAAAACTAATAATGGATAGTATATTACAAACTAGTTATTATTTCAGAGATGGCCTTCCATCTATAAGACCAGTATTGTTAAGAGGCTATAGCGTAGATGGTTTCAAATTTTATATTAACTATGGCAGTAAGGAAAGTAAAGAATTAGTAAGTTTACATGCTTCAATTAATTTTTATTATTATAGAATAGGAAATAAAAATGTTGTTGGATTAATTTTAAGGAAGAAAACCTCAATGCTGGAATGACCTACTAAGGACCATTACACCAAGTTGTATAATATACAGTCTATTAATTTCTCAGAAAAAATTTTAATTCAACACTATTAATTCATATTTGAATATTAAATACAAATAGACGGAACCATTGAGAAAACTTCTGCCAAAGATTCGGATGAATATTTTAATAGTCAACCATTCAAAAATTAAATAGGATCTATGTTTAGTAACCAAAGTACTACTATTTCTAACAGGGAAATTCTTCTTGCAAAAGAAAAGAAGTTACTTGATCAATATACGGAAGAAAACATTAAAAGGCCAGATTGATGGTAATGCATCGACAAATTTCCTTAATTAATTCTCCTATATATTCAATATACAATCAATTGATCAATTTATTAGGGGTGGTTACATAATTAAATCAAAATCGATTGAATCTTGGCAACGACAAAGCAATCGTTTGCACGATAGAATTCTTTTAAGGCATCCAAAGCCTGGTGAAAGCATTGTTATCTTAGCAAATTGTGCTGGAATAACGTGTTATACATGTCAGTTGCCATTTGTCCCAAGATCTCATTGTAAAGATGAAGGTTTAATTCAGGTCTCTGTTTTTAGAATTTTTGAAAAACAAAAATTTCGAATTTTTTCGAATTTTCTTTGAACAAAATCATATCAAAAATTAATATTTTTTCGAGAATAGTTTATGCATAAAAATGAAACTTTATCAAAAATTCGGAAAAACGAAGTTCTAACTTAAACTTTCATATTTAAAATGAGACTTTGCTTATCAAAATTAGTCAAGGATTATACCTAGACTCATTGTTGGCCTGAATGGTGATTTTGACATTTTTTGCAAAGAAACAATTTTGTATAGTGGCGCTCTTCAAAATCTGCAGCAAAAGATAAGAAACTTTTACCCTCATTAATGATTTTAATATCATATTTGAATGCATGGTTTGTTTTCATGAAGTAGATGATTGCCTGCTTATTATGTACGTAAATTGATAATGCTCACATTTTTATCCATTTCAAATGCTAACATATGCATTTCACGATGCTTACATGGAGAAGTTACATTAACTTACTCAGATATTTTAGTGAGTTTTGGACAGATAATTTTATGACAAAAATAAGAAAGTACGTGTTCAGTCATGCATGTTAATGGTTAAAGTTTATAAGATATTGTTAAATTTTAGAAAAAATTGTATTTTATTTTTTATGTTTTATATTTTATACTTTAGAAATACAAAAATTTTATAAGGAAAATGTAGTACATTAGTAAGCATTTAGATATTTAATTCAGAAATCGTAGGTTTGGGACTGAATGATTTTGTCAGTTTTATATAGGTGTAAATATAATCGATTTATTCTTTTTTCTTTATTTGATAGTTTAATAAGGCTATCCAGTCCTCCTACTATCCAATCTTGTTTTATGTATTTCCATTAATAGTTGACATGCGTTTTGCTGTGATCTGTGCTAGTTAAGACATAGTAATGGTACAACTTTGTTTCATGACAAATGCATATAAAATACATTCGTTGATTATTTTATTAAAAGTAATAATTAGTGTATATATATTTATATATGACAAATTATTTTACAAAAGTTAAAACAGGTTAGTTTCCATATTATCTACAAGATTTTTCTCCTAGAGCTACTTTTTTATGGTTTCTTCTATAGTTTCGCTGTTATTATTATACTACTATTATTACTATAATAGCAATTGATAATATAATAACAAAATAATGATAAGAATATACTCATATTATGTAAATCATGTGCATATATGATGACTGTTATTTAGATTGTTAAATTTATTATAAAAGAAGAAAGAATATATTATCTCACGTGATGGTTTGTCGTGCGCACTCTCAAGAAATCGTCTTCTTGATAATTTTGATACATAACCGCTCATTGTTTGATACGTCTCATGTTTTAATTTATATTAAAATGATATAATATATATGTAAATATTCATTAATTATTTTTTACAAAACATTCAATAAAATATTGAGTTTTGTCACAAATTATATTTACTATTCTTTATGTATTTGTCGCAAAACAATCGTTTAATGATGTCGTATCTAGGGCCTATCAGTGATGTAAACCTCAATACATTTTTTGGGACCAGTGTTTGCAGCGCTCTCTTAGGGAAGAGTTCATTGACAAGAACTACTCTTAAATGGTTGGTAAATAGAGTGAGATAGCAAATGTAGGAGCGAATGAGATAGAAAAAGCGACAGTGAGCGCGAGCGCACAGCGTTTGTATATCATATCATATATCATCAATCCATATTAAATATAAAATATTTATTTGCTAAACTTTTAATTAAAAAGAAAATAAAAAATAATGCAAGACGTTATTTATATTTAAAATAACATCTTTTTATTATTCTTTTACAAAAAATTATGATATGTCAATTTTACATTACAATATTATATATATTTATATGTATGTATGTTATATAATTATTTGTTTGTTAATTTTGTCTGAGCTTTTTTCTACTATATTTAAGTAACATTATATTGGCTTGGAAATACATATAATCATCTTTTGATTCATATGTTATTTTTCCCTGCAAGATTTTATTTACGAAATTATACCATTCTACAATAAAATAATGTGCAAGAGTATTAAGCACAATATTGTGCACATCAGTACAATGAAAATGTACTGTAGACAATGCTTCTTCACTCAATATTTTTATAAGTTTATTTTAAATTTCAATATTATGACAAATAATGTAAAATCGCTGTTGGGCAATTTCTATGGCATGCTTTAGCATTTCTGTGATATTTTCATCGTCCAATATAGCAGTGCATTGAGCGCAAATTATTTTGATCTTAATTTCATTCATTATATTATTCATATTTATACATAAATTTCTTGCTGTATCTTATTTTCCTGGAATAGTGACTTCTTCACATTTCACAGTTGCTTCATTGTTCTCACTAGTTTCTATTTCTTCTGTATGTATTTCAGTTAACACAGGTAAAGAGTTTGTTTCGTCTTCTATACAGTTTACTAATATGGAGTGCTTTGATGTCAGATTACATGTGAACAATGCCTTAGATGAGTGCCGAATAAGTATAGTGTAGGATTATTATTCTGATGTCCATGGTCTCCAATTTCACTGAAAAAATTTTCTACAACATCTTAGTTTAAGTATTTCGAATTTAATTTTGTAAATGCACAATCTTGAAGTATTTTCCATAAATATTGTGCGCTTCGTATTGTTTGTCTCCAATTATTCAAACATTTTGGTTTATTTCTTGTTAAAGAATTGTGTTTTTTTTCAACAAATTCTATATGTAATGTTTGTAATGCTTTTTGTTAATATTTTAAATGCCCACTATTTTTTGTGATAATGCTGCTGAGTCCTTGGTCAATATTTCCGTTGAACGAGTTAAATAAATTATTAAAAAAATATAACTCTTTTTTTCTTGCAGTGGCGTTTTTTGATAAGATCATTATTATGTCATTTACTCTTACGTTACTTGTAATAGAATACTCCCCTCCATCTGGGACGTAACAAACTAATCTTAAATGGTAAATACAGTGAGATAGAGACTGTAGGAGCGAATGAGATAGATAAAGCGTCAGCGCTCTGCGTTTGCTATTGTTACGTTCCGGATGATTAGAAGCAAAAAAAACTAGAATTCCCTGAGCAGCTGATACGGTTTAGTCAAGACTTGCGTCCTTTACTGAAATCTCGCTAACTTCTCTCTTTTTGGCACGTGTACGGGGACGAGAGTGAGAGATATTTGTTTTAATACCTTAAATGGCCAATTCTCCTTCAGAGGTTCACTGTCACCAATGATATATAGGAACTTACCAAGTATGAAATCCCCTTAGTGATAGTCTGCGAAATCTAGTTACAGGTTGAGAGTGGTTGGCCGAGACGTCTTACAATTACATGCGTTAGTGAAGTGCGAGTTGGATTCAAAATCAAAATTCTCACACGATATTTAACAATAACAAAAATTTATTTAATACACTTGGTTTAAAACCAAATTTTTGATATTTCCGAACTGATAACGCGTTTATAATGTTTATCTTAATCTTCGCACACAAAAACCTAACTGTTATTTAATAAAATATATTTCTATTATAAAATCCTCTAATAACTCTATTCAAGTAGCTTAGTAGCTGCGCGTACTCAAGAACAGAAAATATTCTAAGTCAAGTTTCGTACTTAGAAAATTACACTTTTATATTAGTTAATATGAAGAGTTGCGGAGAACACGTCTGTTCAGGCGGAGCGTCAGTAGTAGACTCTGTGAGGTTTTCGCTGGACTTTCCTTCAGGTTGACAGCTTTCTCTTAATAATTCCAAAAAGCCCGGATGTGGTTTTTGAAATATTACTGTTTAAAAATACAGTTATAGTTCCAGGCA
This sequence comes from Dolichovespula media, assembly GCA_911387685.1. NCBI lineage: Eukaryota > Metazoa > Arthropoda > Insecta > Hymenoptera > Vespidae > Dolichovespula > Dolichovespula media. The sequence goes on from OU426866.1 coordinate 445,111, forward strand.
TGAACGGTGATATTGCTCCATTATTTATACTTCGGGTATTATTTCACCCTATCGCCGGATGTCGTCGCCCCATTTTCGATAACAGTGTTTCTTACCTAATGTTACTCTTATAAAGTGTTTCCTTACCGACGATTAGTATGCGAGAGATAAGTATTAATAATTCCTCTTTTACCGACTTATAGCGGGTATTAAGAGCTGTCAATGATACCGACAGTAGACCATGTTACTATACTAAAATAATCCTAAGTTCTTCTTGACGGGAAAACACAACGTTGATGACGACGCGACACCTATACTAGAGTAATTCTGAGTTTCTTTCTGGCAGGAAACACCACTGATGGAGATGGGACAATACTACACTAAAATAGTTCCAAATTTCTTTTGGTGAAAAACACGTCGATGACATCGACGTGAAAAAACATATTAATTTTTATTACGTAACAATTAATCAGATCGATATCACCAAGTATAATTGAAATTTGAATCACTAAATACAATTTTAGAAAGTATTGTATCCAAATATAGAACAAGTCATAAAAGGAGAGATGCATTTTAGATATCCAAAATTAATGTGATTTTCATATTATATGGTATTTAATACTATTTCCTAATCTTATGTTCCAAATGATTTTCTTGAAGAGTAAGTGGCATGGATATAAATGTCTTTTATTGTGTAGCTTACAGAAGTGAGGACAATGATAAAGAAGTCAAAATCTATTTTCATGAAACGTTTGAAAAATGGAATCTCCTAAATTTATCGGAGACTTGTTGACATTTGAAAAGACAAGTAAGAAAAATTGTTACATCAATTGCTCAATGAGAAATGCTATGTCATTGATTTGTTTGTAGAATATTTATAGAAGCTAGATATTCTATTTCTACAATGAATATTGGAGTAAGTATTTTATGTGACAAACTTAGTATACCTATTTTATCTATACTTATGTAACAATTTTATGTTTCAGATAAATAACAAAAGATATACAAAGGGATTTTTTAACAATATTTTTATCATTTTTTAAATACTATAATGGGTATTAGGAGTACAAAATAGAAAAGAAATAACATACGTATTCATGACTTTTGCCAACTAATTCAAATATCTGTGTTGATATTAATTCTATAATGTAAATACAGTTTTTAATTTGCTATTATCATTTTTACGGGATACCCAGCAATGTTATATTCGTTGTCAGCAAAATTAAATTAGAATTACTATGATTTCTGTTGATGATATTATAAGATGTTTGAAGATCTAATATACTATATCAATTTAATCCTTTTACAAATCAGATGTCAATATTTTAATGGGTGAATTTGTAAATTAAGATCTAGTATGTACTCATGTGTAACTATAATTGTTAGGAGATTAATAAAAAATTAATAGTATTAATTAGTAATAGTAAATAGTACTAGTTATTATTAATAATAATTAGTAATAGAAATTATTAATAATAATTAGTAGTATTGATGCATTGTATGGATCAGTTGATTAATTATTAGTATTGATTAGTAATATTAATAGTAGAATATTAGAATTTGTCGATATAGTATTTTGTTTGTAGTAATTTATTGTAATATTTTAGTAATAGAATTTAAATAGAATTAGTAGATTTATTTTAGTAGTAGTATATCACATACACAATATTTTTTGTAGTATAAATGAATAGCCTTTATATAGTCAAAAGTTAATTAAGTAGTGCTGGTGCCTGGTGCTGTTGGTACTGTTGGTGCTGGTGCAGTTACTGCTACTGTTGCTGTTGTCATTGCTGCTGCTGGTACTGGTGCTGATAGAGCGACTACTGCGGCCACTGCAGTTGGAACCACTGTTGCTGCTGCCACTGTTGCTGGTGCTGCTGCTGGTGCTGGTGCTGCTGCTGCTGCTGATGCAGCTGGAGCTGGAGCCAATGCTCCTGCTGCTGTAGCAGAGGCCATTGCTGCTCCCACTGCTGAAGTCACTGATGTCGTAGATGCTGCTCCAGCTGTTGTTGCTGTAGATTCTGCTGGAGCTGCTGCTGGTGCTGGTGATGATAGAGCCACTGTTGCTGCTGCCACTGTTGCTGGTGCTGCTGCTGCTGCTGGTGCTGTTGCTGCTGCTGCTGATGCAGCTGGAGCTGGAGCCAATTCTCCTGCTGCTGTAGCAGGGGCCATTGCTGCTCCCACTGCTGAAGTCGCTGATGTCGTAGATGCTGCTCCAGCTGTTGTTGCTGTAGATTCTGCTGGAGCTGCTGCTGGTGCTGGTGATGATAGAACCACTGTTGCTGCTGCCATTGCAGTTCGTTCCACTGCTGCTGTTGCTGGTGCTGCAGCTGCAGCTGGAACCAATGCTGCTGCTGCTGCTGAAATTGCTGTTGCTGAAGTTGCTGCTGCTGGAGTTGCTGCTGCTGCAGATGCTGCTCCAGCTGTAGTTGCTGCAGATTCTGTTGGAGCTGTTGCTGCTTTAGCTGTTGCCATTGTTGCCGCCGCTGCTGCTGCCGCTGGTAACGCTGCTGCTGGTGCTGTTAATACCATTCGTAAATAAGCTGATTACTATAAACCATTCGAATTGTCCGCTTTTGAGAAGCATTTGCTTTCATTATCGTCCACACATTTGAAAATCGATTGATAACAGTGGTGCACTTCTTATTTCGAATAACTTATTATGAATAGAGGTACACGTCCAAAAAAATTAAATGGTACTAGGGAGATTCTATTTGTCTAAAAAGAAAGAAGGAGGGAGAGAATATAAAAAAAAAGATGGTAAAGATGAGAATAGTCAATTAGAATGTTTTCTTTCTAGATTTCTATGAAATAGGTATATCGCTATAAAATGGTGAATAAAATTAAATTAAAAATAGTTGCATAGAAATGTCAATGAATTCCCTAATCGTAAGAGAGAGAAAGAGACTCTATAGAGCAAAAACGTTTGAAAAGGCTTCTGATGAACGTTTAATGGCATTACTTGAATTTCTTGGTACGCGGATAAAACAGAAACTAACGTTTCTGTTCTTGGAAATTATCTGTTGATAGAACTTTGACAGGCATACCACAGCTAGCAGGTTCCTTCGGGTCTCAAAAAGCGACCAGGATTCTGACGCTCGTTAAATTCATTTCTATTTCTATCACTATCCGTATCCCCTATTCTTATCCTTATCTGTCCCAATCTATCTTTTATGAAAGTAAAGAATCAACCGAAAAAAATCGGGAACAAGTGATGTACATTGGCAAAATGTAATCTACGAAAAAATCGTTCTCATCTATACCGGAGTTACGAGCTCGGAAGTGTGTAATAGGATGGTACGATGCTTGGAACACAATAGGTAGTTTGCTTTTTAAAATTGCCGGGACGATTTTTTCTGATTCGTTCGACTTTCGTTTTCGCGGTTTGTCGAATATGTGATTTTTCTCTCTTTTTCGTCTTCCCCTCTCTCCGCCACTTTGTTACCAGTTAGCCACTTTGTTACCAATCCCTACAAAAATGTAGGAGATTGGATAGTAAGATCAGTTTGAAATAATTACTATTACATCGTGAAAATCAATACTACTAAATATTTGATTATATGTTATTTAAAAATATGAAGTGAATCCTTTTTACAAATTATTATTTTAATTATTATAAAAAACATGTATAGTATAATTTTAAATCCAGAGACTATCAGTCGTGAATGTCTTCTCGTTCATTCTTTATTAGAACGACAAAATATCGATTTTTTACTATTTTCACAAGATGAAAATAAATATTTAATAAAGCATTAAAATATTCAAAGTGATAATAATTGTAAACGCGTTTGAACAAAATTTCTCTATCTTGAGCTAATAATTAATTAAAGAAGAGGGAACCATTCATGATAAAATCTCGAAGAGTAAATCACGAAGAAAGTTACTCGCGATCATTCAATGTACTTCCACTAATTGAGCCGTTCACTTTACTAATCGATTAATTCTATACATTGAAAAGTGCAGAAATGTGATGAAACAATGTAAATTACTTTTTAAAATTTTCTTTTCGTATTTACGGACGAATATGTATATTAACGGATGTGCAACTCGTAAATATGCAATAACTGAAACCGAGTAACTTTCGACTGATATGCACTTCCTTACCCTCTCGGTATAATTCTAAAATTCTCTCCTCGTATTCTGAAAAAATAACCCGAAAGCGAAACAAAAACTGTAGTACGGCTAAGACAAATAGGGGAAATATTATATTGATAATTGAAGCGTATGATGCTATGCATTTGGCAATGTTAAAAAATTGTGAGCTGAATGTGTCTGGTTATAATGTGTTTTGATGCGATTCTGAAAATAGAAATACAGGGGAGCAATGTTATATGCAAAATACGATATTAAATATGAAATATTAGTGACGGAAAAAATTGTGTTGTTTTGTTGGTGTGTTGCGAAGGTTCGATAGATTTGAAACGAATAAATATGAAGAATCTCGAGGTTAAATTCTTCATAACATCGCATAAGTTCGTAGCGTAGAATTCGTACTTGGCAAAAGAAATACATAAAAATCAAATCTTATTTTAGACCGATTCGCGGTATGATTCTTTTGATTCACACTGTAACGATAATCGCGAACGCGGCCGTCGGTCGATTACGTGAAAAGCAGAAATCTCGATTGATTTCGCAGAGAACGTTGATATTCGTTACATTGCAACAAAGATTTGGCGACATTTACCAGACCCATGCGATTCTAGAACGAGTCGATAAATATCGCGATAAAGATCCGTCAGCAGCTAGGAAAAGTAATAGTGTGGTTTTCTGAAACGAAGTCGCTCATTATACTACAAAGAAATTATCGAAGAAAAGTCACTTGATGTGAAAACAGCCGGATGTGCACATTCTAGTATTTCTTCTTATAGGGCTATATCCAGAATATTGTTCATATAGCTATAATAATCTAATCCCTACGTTAAAAACTAGTGTCAATGATGATCAATGATAATGAATATGATCTGTCGAACATAGCTAGAAATTGAATATAGTCACGATATACTTCGTGTCATAGATTATTCGTATGTAAAAGTTCACTAAAGAATGTCCGAAAAATTCGTTAAAATGTTTTTGCATTTTGTGTACTTTCGTTTCCCTATCTTTCGAAATTTTCTTTCTGCCATTTATTAAATTGTGAGAGGTTTAAAATGTGAAAAAGACAACCTATACGTATATCCTACATTTCTGTAAACGACACGAATGAAAATATAAATTGATAAAGTTAAATATGGAACTTGTCATTTCAGAAACATTACCTTCGAACAAGAAATGATATCCTGTAATCTCAAGTTATCTAAATTCTCATACTTTATTTGATTCCAGCCATTAACACGGTGAGATCCTTACTTACCAGATCAATAATGTCGGGTTTAGCCTCCATTCCGTTCAAAAGTAACTATCCGATGTTTGTGTATTCCGTAGATAAAGGTTCTTCTTTTGCCTTTCAATACAATATCGATTGAAATGATTGGTTTAAGATGCGTCTTTCAGCTTTCTACGCGTTATTAAATTATTTTAACTACACATATTTAACAGCTCACGATCAAAATCTTACTCAAAAGTTGAATCGCATAACTAAAATTTATGAAAAATTTCTTAAATTTCTTTTCCATTTATCAATTTACAGGCTCAGATTGTCTGTTATATACTTTCAATTGAGATAGTAAACTATGATTTCATCAGACGCACAAGCAAATGCGATGCGTGTTGTCCGAATGTGTCCGCGATACTGCTTTCGATGGTTTGATGGATCGGCATATCGGACCGTATTTATAGGCGAATATGTGTATGGACGAATGGACGACTCGTTAATTATACAGTAATTAAAATTCATTTCTCTCTCTTTCTCTTTCTCTATTTTTTTTTTATATTCTCTGGAAGGGAAAAATAAAAATATTATTGGCCAATATATTCTTCTCCAGTATATTCTATTGTGTACCACAACGGTTAACAAAATTTCCATTTTCATCTGTAAGTTATTTTAATATATTACTGATGATTGATAATAGAGGCTTGATTTCACTTCATTTCGCTACAACAATTAATGAAACGAGAGATCGTGATGATAAAAATTGGATGTAATTTGACTTCTGTTTTTACAAGACAGGAAAATTAAATTTGTTCAAACGTAGCCTGAACGGAACGTGTCGAGTTAAAAAAGAAAGACGGAGAGAGAGAGAGAGAGAGAGAAAGAGAGAGAGAGAGAGAGAGAGAGAGAGCAAGGAAGTAAGGAAGACATGAACACTTATTTTAGACGACGACGAGAAGATGTAAAAACATATACGAAAATAAAAAGAAAATAAAAAAGAATATGAAATAAATAAAGAGAAGATACTTGCTCGATCGATATGTAAGCAACTTCAAGTGTCTAGTATATATTACAGGAATAATAATATTATCTTTCTCATATTCTTTAATAGTTTTCTATACATTTACTATATCTTCTCTATATCTTTCTCTGAGGGTAGCATGCGTCTCATAATGATCTAAAATAGCCCGTATGTTTGTACACGTGCTCGTTCTTTGTTGAAAATTTATTACATCAACGATCGAACTTAACCCATTTATTTATCTTTTCTCGACGATACTTTTCTGGTCTCAAATTTATAAATGTGCACTTTATTTGATCCTTGCATATTGCCACGAGCTGTTTCTAAGGAATAGCGAAAACAGGTGGAGGAAATATCTTTCAAGAGCAATGACTTTATTGAGACTTTTCTTTTATCAATCTGAATTGATCAAATATTTGATTAATTGTTATTTAAAAATAGTTAGCAAGTCCTTTTTACAAATTATTATTTTAATTTTTATAAAAAATCATGCATAATATCGTTTGTAATCCAGAGGCTATCTGTCGCTAATGTCTTCTTGTTCATTCTGTATTTATAACTCGTGAATATCGATTCTTTGATATTTTCGCGAGGGGAAAATAAATATTTAAAAACACATTAAAATATTCAAAGTGAAAATAGTTCTAAACGCGTTTGAACAATATGATATTATACTGAGCTTATAAATAAGTGAAAAAAGAAAGAACCATTGATGAGTTAAAATATCCGAGGAAAGTTACAGGTGCTCACTCAATGCTCTGCTAGTAATTAATTAGAACCGACTACCCATGCGGATTCGAATCTTTCGTTCTCGACATGACTGAGTGATCGGAGGCACATAAAAATATACTTACTAGTGAATAAGTACTATGATGATAACAAGTTTGGCGCTCTAGGTCGAAATTGAGAGTAAAAGATCTGTACCTGGATGAAATATAAAAATGAAGTAAGTCGACATCGTTGTTGATTGAGATATGAATCTCAATCTCAATGGTACACTGACTCTATTACGCTAAGATAGTTATCTTTTAATAAACTGTCACTGAAGTTAATTAATGAGACTCTAATATCTTTTATAAATATTATCTGTGTGATTGTAAAAACAGCAAAAAACTTAGCGAACAAACACTGACTCTAACGATTGCATTGTACGCAGTCGATGCAAGATCACTTGTTCTTTAAATCGCAAAACGCGAACGAACAAATACTCGATCATGTCATTATTTCGCGTGCGATTCCAATGATGATCTGAAACAGAGAAACAAAAACAAAATTATTATTATCACTATTATAATAAGAAACAGTATAAATTATTAAGGAAATGTGTGATATAAAAATATACTTACTTCAAATATTCGTTGATACTTGATGCAAAGACGATTTGAGCGCTGCGATGTTTGCTCGTCGGGTAGCAAGGAAAACCGGTAACCGTTAAAGTCAGTCAAAGATTTGTTTCTGTTAATCTTATACATAGTCAACAACCGCCAGTATAATATTTAAATCTAAAAGAAAATAATTTTAAATTATGTTATATTTAAAACTTATTACGAGTCGTGTAATGTTTAACTATATTTACTATTGTTTAAATATTAGTTTCTTTAGCTACGCGTACTCTTATATTGCTTAACACGTTCCTTGCCGCGTGGGGCGTATAAGCGTGAACTTTCAATTCAAGCCATTGGGTACTCATTGCAATATTTAATCGAAAGAGTATGGGTAGTATACGCCCTATGCGGTCTGAACAAAATGTCTTCGAAAAACGGTCCGGCACTAATTTAATCTTAACAAAAGTATTAATTTTGAAGTCGTCACGTTCAGAAAGAGAGAGTTTCGATGTTCCCTCGTCGGAATACAAAAGAAAACTGACTCGCAAAGTGTTGAAGTCAACTTACGGTTTGTTTTTGTTTACATTACGAGTATCCAACGACCGCGAATTCATAATTTTGAAATATGAGAGGTTTAAAAAAAGGTTATTTTCGTTTTAACAGGTGTTTCGGGCTTTCTAATGTTTTACCAAATATACTATTGTTTAAATGTTAATTTAATGTATTCAGAGTACATTATAAATTATTTAAATAATTATAAAATTAGCGAAACTTTCAACTATTTAAGCTTACCCGTCTAGAAAGTGAGAACATGAATTTCTTCTACCAATACCTCTTTTCTTAGAATATACGAAAATCATCAAAACAATTAATTATTTCTTAATCGATATAGTATAATAAAGAAAAAACGGACGATATATCACTGACAATTTACGTTCTTTCATGTTTTCGAGGAACAGTAAATGCTCAGAGAAATCTACTTTACCGAACAAGACACGTCCTGAATCTAATTTTTTCTCTTCTTCTTCTCGCCTTATCGAAATATGATTGTCAATCAAATTTGCCAAAGATTCGTCGATTGTACAAAACGAATGCGATCAGCAATGCGTATGCGTATTCGGAACATATATGTAATACTGCGTTCGATGTTTTGATGGATCAATTAATCGAACCGTATTTATAGACGAATATATGTATGGACGAGTGGACGACACGTTAATAATGCAGTAAATGAAATCAAGTAACTCTCGATTGATATGCAGTAACTCACTATCTCTTCTTCCCACTCGCTCTGACCCGGTTTCTCTGACCAACTGTTATCACTCTTTCAATCATTATCTCCTAGCTAGCCTGTCACTCCGGTATTTCCTCCTTGTTTCTGTTCACACTCCATTCCATACCATCCAGCAAATTTTCATATGTATGAGATTATCCTCCTATCCTCATTTCCTCCCTGTCATGTCGTCCACACAAGATCTTTCCCTCTCTTCCTCTCTCTAACTCTCTTCCACCTTATCTCTCTCTCATTTACTCTCTCCTAGACTCTCTCTCTCTCCCTTTCTTCCTCTCTTTCTCTGAATTTTACTTGATATTCACCGAAAGGGAGAAATGAAAATATTCTTGGCTGACCTCCCTTAAATTCCTATATTCTATAGGATTTCTATGATCTCTCGTCATAAAATGCGAAAGCTGAGAAGCTAATGACGAACGTTCACGGATGAAGAAGATCTTGTTAATATTCTCGAGACCTTGATCGGGAGGAACCTTTATCAAAGGATACTATTTATCTATCTCTACTTATCTCTCTCTTTCTCTCTCTCTCTCTCTCTCTCTCTCTCTCTCTCTCTCTCTCTCTCTCTCTTTCGGACAGATCGGGGTGTCCACGAGGAAAGAAAAAAATACCAAAAAAAAGGATGCCTCTTGTCGTTAGAGGTTAAAATCATCGATAAGGCCAGTATACTCTTTAAAACAAAATCCCGCCTCGTAACGTTCCTTCTTTATCGTCAAAGGTGGCCTATAAAATCGGCGATTTCGCTTGGAAAAAAGAAAGAGAAAGAGAAAAAGAGAGAGCACAAAAGAGTGAGAGGGAAATAAGAATAGGTCTATATGCAAGAGAAAAGAAACTGCTGGAATCAGTGGAACAGGTATAAACTAAGGCAAGGAAGAATGAAGCAGACAGAGAGAAAGTGAGAGCGAGAGAGAGGATGAAAGAGAGGGGGCAGAGAAAAAGAAGCCAATACTCTCGCAGGTCTTACTCTTCCTTCTTTCTTTTTCTCCCTTTCGCGTTCCTCGCAAAACCTGCGTCGCCGTGCCGACGAACCTTGTGTTGTACGTGTCGAACTCCTGTGGCGGCTCGGCACAATCTTCTTATCACGGGTATACCATCGGAGGAGTCCCCGTCAGATCGGCGCTTGATTAAAATACGCAAACCACCGAAATTTACCCTGGCACATATACTACCGAGTAACACACCACCACCACCACCGCCGCCGCCATCGTTTTCAAACGACGACGACAACGACAACGATGACGATGACTCCTTTTGTAGCACCACAACAATCAAGCCTTTTAAATGTCTTACCAACCGTCTTCCTACATCGAACCGACCCCAACTTTGTCCCTATCATAAATATCGTAAAAAAGAAAGGAAAAGAAAAACTACCGCGTACCTGTGACGTGAAAAGAACATACAGAGAGAGGAAGAGAGAGAGAAAGAGAGAGAGAGAGAGAGAGGGAGAGAGAAAGGTATGTCCGTCCCGCCACTTCACCCGTGCATGAGTCCTTATCGCATATCCGAGGGTTATTCTCGGTTCACCTACGGAGCGAGCAACATCTAGAGCGAATTAGCAAATGAATAATAGTCAATGATAAGAAGAAGAAAGAAGAAGTAAATACTCCAGGCACACTGGAGGCCTTGAGGCCGACCCTTGCAAGGATCATCAAACTGGAAACTAGAGAAGCGGCAAGGCCATACGTTACGCAAAATAGAAGGTACCCTAGAGCGGAAGCAGAGGCAACCTTCAACATGATCAGAAGCTGTCCGGCTTCTGGCTCTAAATCAGGTATGGGCCACAATCCTCTAACGCTCTTCCTCACCAAAAACAATTACGAAACACTTTCACAAATCTTTCGAAACAAAGACAATGATGAGCCATCGTCTAACGGCTCTATTATAGACAGCGCCACCTTTGGCAAATCCAAAAACCCAGCAGCTTCCAACAAATACTCCCCACCCATTTACATACACACGAGAATTGAAAGCTTTTCCATTCTCTCCAAAACCCTGAAAAATGAAACAAAGGACTAATTCCATCTAGAGTACTATTGCAACTAGACCAGGTTAAATTTCGAAAACATAGAAGACTCTAGGAACTTCAGAAACTATTGTCTAGAAACAGATATCCAATTCTATACCTATGCCACTGAACAAGACAAAATATTGGCGGTCGTTATTAGGGGCCTACCAGAAATAAATAAAGACGATATCATCAAGGAACTCGGAAACCTAGATATTAAGCCACTATCACGCTAGGAAATCTAGAAGAATCCTAACTCCATGTATCCCATCTACAAACTAACGTTTCCGGCTGAAGTTACTTTCCAACACCTCAACAAAATCCCATTTCTGTTTCATACAAGAATCTACTGGGGAAAAATATAACAGAGCAAGATCGTACGTACAGTGCTTTCGCTGCCAGGTCCACGAGCATACGTCAACAAACTGTAATAAGAATTACAGATACGTGAAATGCAACGGAGACCACGACTCGAGAACTTGTAAAAAAACCCCTGATACCCCAACCAAGTGTGCCAATTGCAAGGTGGCACACCCAGCAAATTACTCCAAATGCCCAGCGCTAACAAATTACCTTATCAAAAAATCTACTGGCTATCACAGATCTCCCGTTACCACCAAAACCCCAAAGGAACCACTCCAAACACTCTTGCCTCCCGTCAAACCTAACCAACCCATTCAACCATCGCTCACTAGACAAAAGTCATGCGCCCAAGCAGTAGCCGATAACACCAACTCCATGCAATTACTCAATACCAATCACGTCCTTAACCAAATCCTTCCACAAAACAGTAAAGCAATAGCTGCTGATTCAAATTCACCAACTTGGTTTGGCGAAAGACTGCAGTCTTTGAGGAGATAATAGAACTCTTGAGGCGACTAGACTCCCTTTGTGACATGGATCTCATGTTAAATGCATTTAGATAATTAAATGAGAAACTCAAAACCCATCATAATAGTTACTGAAACCTAGCTAAACAGCAAAGACAAGATCCATATTCTTAACTACACAGTCACCAGAAGAGACAGACCTTTGGAACGAAGAAGCGGTGTTGCCATATTCACTCACAACAATATCCCTTCCTGCATAATCCCTCTGTCACATTTGGATATGGAATACACGGCCATCAAGCTTCTTACTCCCACATCATTAATCATAGTGGCAGTATACCTTCCCCCCCGGAAGCAGATTATCCCAAACTCTTTGCACAAATTTAGCACATTAGACCATTCCACACAAATCATAATAGGAGGAGACTTTAATACTAGGCACGTTACCTGGAACAACAGAAGAAACAACCATAATGGCATCACTCTCAGGAAATGCATCAATAAACATCCTATACACATCCTTTTTCTGGATTCCCCTACGTATCTCCAAGGTAAATCCACTTCTATGATAGACTTCTTCTTAACCAACTTGACGGTTTCTTCCAAATGCATCACGAAGAACGACCTCTCCTCAATGGACTTGCCGGTTATCCTTGACATAGACTCCACAAATCCAATCTCCTTAATTAAAAGATTTTCAACCACAGACTGGGCTAAATATAAGCAACAATGTAACACCTATAACATCAATAATAATATTCACACCACTAAAGGAAATGACTCGGAAATTGCCAAACTCAACTCCAAAATCATCTCTGCCTTCCGCCAAGCCACAGACTACTCCTTTCATAGCAGCAGATCGCTACCCTATATCCCAGAAATCCACGCCTTAACCAAGAAGAGAAACTTAGCCCGCAGGAAATACCAACGCACAAACAACCCATACTTCAAGCTTCTACGCAATATTCTTTCTCAACAAATACATAAAATAATCAACCAAACCAAAATAGACGAATGGAACACTAAACTCTCCAAACTAAACCTCCGGGACAATTCACTCTGGAACCAATACAAAATTCTTACCAGAAAGAAAACCTCCATCCCGCCGTTAGAAAGCTCTAATAATAATATATTCCACGGTGACACCAACAGAGCAGACCTTCTAGCAGATACGTTCTCTAAAATTCATACAGACTCCCTAGCTTCCAAATCCTCACACGAGGAAGCAGCAAATCAAATAATCGAGGAAATGCTAAACTCAAATCCAAGGTTCAACTATGACGATTTCTCCCCAGAAACAATAAACATCATAATCAACTCCCTCTGGAACAACAAGGTCCTAGGCAACGACAAAATCACTGCCCTGCACCTCAAAAATCTCTCGAAAAAACCTCATTGAAACTGAACTTTTTCCCAAATGCTTGGAAAGTAGCCGTAATCTTAGCGATTCCCAAACCCGGTAAGAACAGCATGCTTCCTACTACCTATCGTCCGGTTAGCTTACTAAGCTTATATGAAAAAATACTATAAAGAATCATACTCAACGAATTTAAACAACACATTTACACAAATAAAATCTTAGTAGACCATCAATTTAGCTTCAGAAGCAGACACTCAACCATCCTCCAACTTCTTAGGATCGCTCAACACACTGCAAGACGAACACAATAAAAACAGACACTCAGCCATGGTGCTCTTGAATCTGAACAAGGCCTTTAATACAGTTTGGCAAAAGGGCTTGCTCTTCAAACTACATAATTATAAATTTCCGGATCATCTAATAAAAATCATCAGTAGTTCTCTAAGCAGCAGATTTTACACTGTCAGAATAAACAAAGAACAATTTAGTATCAGACCAATAGAAGCTGGAGTCCCGCAAGGGTCGGTGCTAGAGCCTATCCTCTTTAACATCTACATCAATGACCTACCAGAAAGCCCAAAAATTCACTTAGTTATCTTCGCGGACGATACAGCAATTTTCACTTCATCATGATCCCCAATCTATTTAAGAAGATACTTACAGGCTCATCTCAATTCCTTACAACATTACATCCAGGAATAGAAATTTAAACTAAACCCTACCAAATCTGAAGCCATAATTTTCCATAGAAGAAAACCTAATAACTTCAGATATCCACCTCCAATAGAAATTTCTTCGATCAAAACCCCTTCGAAAAAAAAGGTCAAATATCTAAGTGTAATTATAGATCATCCTATTAAATGGAGACCGGCTATAGATGATAGAAGTAGCAAATCCTGTGCACCTCTAAGAAAACTCTACCCACTCTTAGTTAAAAACAGCTTACTTTCTACCAGGTTAAAAAGACTACTCTATGTTACCTGCTTTCGCCCGATACTCATTTACGGCGCTCAGCTTTGAGGCGGAATTCACCACTCAACCTTAAATAGACTCCAAGTAGTACAAAATACTTATCTAAGTCTTATCTACAAAAAAAAGGGCGAACGCATTAGCAGTAGACGACTACACTATAAGACCAACATCCCGCAGTATAAAGAAACCATATATACACTAACAAGAAGCACGATACATCTAATCCAAAATCACCAAAACCCGTTACTCAAAAGGCTAGAACCTACAGACAAGAACATGATCCTATACAGAATCAAAATGCATCTGCCAATGTTATTAACCCAACATATATTTCAGGACCCCACTAAAGGTGCAACAACTAGTGTACAACACTACTCCAGCTGAAGAATATCCAGTTCCTCTATAGTTCAAAGTATTCAAGCTCAAGCTCACTCTTCGGAGTACTCAAACAACCAAGATTAGAACTCTTAGCTGCCTAACCAAATAGAAAAGCATGCATCTCCACTGCGAAACTACCCAGGAAGGAACAAGTCCTAATTCCACATGTATACGGGTTTTTTAAAGTTTTGTCCCGCAGTCCACTCATGAGTACAATTCAGCGCTTAAGGTATTTAACATAATCTTACACTTATTAATACGGGTTGAGGGGAATACCTCATCTCTAGGCACTGTATAACCACACTCAGGGGAAAAAAAAGAAACCAAAATAGTATCGAATATCCCAGCGAGGATCTTTCACCCTTTTTTTTATATCCCGAGTTTACACGCGAATTAAATGTCAATCGATTCGTTATGTCGATTATGAATTCGTAATAAGAAATCACGTGAAAGGGGAATAATTGTACATACTACGTTCTATTTTAGAGTTCGACAGACCAGAGGTTTCGTATTAGTTGCGTGGTTTATCATTAATTGCTTTGACGGAATACTACAAGATATCAAAGATGCGAAAGGATTATTAGATATAATATTTATGTTAGAAAAGCGTCGTGCGCGCGCTTCTCTCCCTCTTCCTCTCTCCCTCTCCCTCTCATTCCTCCCCCAAATAATTATTCATCTCGTTGCAGTACAATAGATTTTCGTGGATAAATTTAAAGGTCGATACTGTGATATCGTAGCAGCCGCAACTCGCCCACGAGGAATCCTCCTCTCTCCTTTCCACTTTCTCTACCCCACCTTCCCCACCTTCTCGTCCCTGCCCACCCTTCTCCACGTCCTCCATAACGGCGAACAAACAAATATCGCTATTTGCATTGTTCGCCTCTCTTTTTTCCAGACGCGATTGAATATAATGAAATGCAAATACTTTCCTCCGAGACAGAACCATCGTAATCGCGTGGGAATCTTCGAAGGGCTGAAAACAACTCTGTATGAAAAGGGGAAAAGATGGTAACGTGGGTGGTGAAGGGAAGGATGAGGAGGGTGAAGAGAAGAATTTGTCCCACTCCGCATCGAACGGAACTTTAAACCGGAGAGCACATTCTCTATTTTTCAATCTCTTTTCATTCCTCTCAAAACAAATCCGTGAATGTTCGCTGTTTATCGTTCCATACTCGAAACGAAAGTATGAAACAAATCTTTCTCATTTAATTACGTTTTTTTAAATATTTATATATATATATACTATTTTCGGATCGAAACACGAGAGAAAGAAAGAGAGCAAAGTCGAATAACAAGCGTTTTATCTAATTCCTTTCGAATTCTATTTCGAACTTATCTCTTTTAGGAAGAAAGCAAATTTTAATTCGATTATTGACTTTGCCCTATTCTTGCTCTATACTTAGCTTCTAATCGTTTCATTATTTGTTTATTTGCGTCTGTTTATACTGTCTCAAGTACAAATTTGTTGCTACTTCATTTCGACGAATGACTTTGGAAAACTTCTTACGCCGCCAATCAGTGTCGTTCTTCCCTTTCCCTTCTCACAATATCCTAACGTACAGAATATTTAGAGAAGCGGCGGGAAAGTCAGCCTAAACCTGGAATTCCGAAAAGTCAACCGAAAAATAAGTTCTAAAGGTCTCATAGCAGACTAGTATCGAAAAGTCACGTCTAAGTTCAAATTTTGTTAGTCTAAATAAACGCGCGGAATAACCTTACCACTCGCCAACCGATTGTAATCTTCGCGTAGCAAAAGCTCAAAAAAACGGTGAAACCCGAAAAAAGAAAGACGAATAATTTTAATGATCATTCCTTTTTTCTTTTCTTCGTCTTTTCTTTACGCAACGGACAAGTATCTCAATTCTTATATTCACTTTATACTTTTAATGTTTTATTCTGTACTCTTGTGCTTTATTTGTAATATTTTCTTTTCTTTTATTTCTGTTAATTAAAGTTTTTATAATTTTTGTTATAAAATTAAAATCGTATTATTATTTGGGTGACACATTGGGCAAATAACCGGAGACAAGGGCAAATAACCGGAGAGAGATTGATAAGTCCTGATTTAAATTAGTTAAACACGGGGAGATATAGCGAAATTTCGGAAGAAGTTTAGACCGATAATAAAGAACGAAAACGCCCCAATCCCGATAAAATCTAGTATTGACCACAAACGAGGCGAGTAACCAGACTGGATTAAACAGGCAAAATAACTTATTCGATTTTTTTGTTCGTGACCCAATCGACGACGTTACAATATAATCAATGAAGATAACTAACTATAGTTGTTCGTCATCGCTATTGTAATATCGTTTTAAATATGCAAAACCCCTCTCTCTCGATGAATAGCCTTAAAGGGCAACCCCGACTTAACTCGAGATATAATTACCTAATAAAAATTCACGCAATCCGTGTCCCAGTTCATAATCTTAAAAAGGGGAAATTAATTTCAAAGTTAAAGCTTTTCTAACTCCCATCGTAGTTAGGAAAATATAAATCTTCCAATGATTAGTTTGGAGAAGCTCCGCTATCGGGAACCGCGGCATACCAGAAGAAGAATTTTCCTTCAAAACGAAAGACTCGTGAATGATGATTGATTTTACACGTTTTTACACGAGTTCCTTTTAATGGACATGAATTAGTGGATTCCTGGGACCGAAGGATCAAGTTGGGCACGATTATTAGAAATTCGAAGGATTCAGTCAAAGACTCGCTGATGGAAATATAATTGTCATCGGGGAGGTAGAAAAGAGAGATAGAAAGAGAGAAACAAAGAGGGAAAAGGGAAAGAAGACCTACGAAAAAAAAGAAAAACAGAAAAAATAGAAACCAGAGCGTTCGTCGGTCGAATGCAACTACGAGTTCTCGTCGTTTTTGACGATCAACGACATTAGACATTATCTACTAGACAGATAATTAATGTCCATTTAATTATCCCTTTTTATTCATAATCGTTAATTAAAAATTAAATGTAATCGAGAATTATATATATATATATATATATATATATATATATATATATATATATATATATATGTATAAATATATATAATCTCTTGATGGAATAGAAAGGGCTGGTTGAGATATATAAGTTAATAAAGTGGAACTTCGATATCGTTGGCGAGGAGTCGTCATCGCGATGGCCGATGCCGTTTTATA
Source organism: Dolichovespula media (assembly GCA_911387685.1). Lineage (NCBI taxonomy): Eukaryota > Metazoa > Arthropoda > Insecta > Hymenoptera > Vespidae > Dolichovespula > Dolichovespula media. Next base: position 462,742 of record OU426866.1, read on the forward strand.
AAACCGAACAGTATCGTACTTTAAATACTGGCTGGTGATTCATTGACCAGAGGCAGTTCTTATTGTGACGAACAATCGGGCTTTAACGCTAAACCTACCACGCGCGGTCAAATGACCGTTTTTGAAATTTCGTTTAGAATTTCTTGTATACAACGTTACTGTATTGCCATGTAACTTATTGACTCTTCTTATAATATACATACAACCCATTTTTCAATATTCACAACTTTCTTTATTGTTTACTTTCCGAAAAAAATATATAGCATATCTAGTCTACCACAAGCGGTCATTTGACCATTTGAACAATTCATGTTATTTACGACTATATTCTTCGGAAAGCGCACCTCTGAAATTGTTTTACGAATCCAAAATGTAATTGTGGATCTACAATGGAGACAAACACGCGATTGGAACAAATGCCTAGCTTTCTTTGTACGACAGTACAGTCTTGCGGTCCGAACAGAGACCATCAAAATTTCACAGAGTGTATAACAGAGATTATTAAGTGTTATAAGCGCTAGTTTCAACAAAGTGAACAAAGCCAACAATATTTTGTGGTATGATTTACATTTGAATTTTTTTTATTTATATTCTCAATGTTTTTGCCCAGTTTCATTTATATTTTTATATTTCAGTTTTTACTTTATCATTTGTATATTTATCCCCAAAAATGTCAAGAAACGAGGAATATCGATTTATTAGACAAAATAAATAATATCGACGAGGATTGTTTGGAAGATGACCTAAAAGTTTCCTATATTTATAAGGATTCAGCGGAAAATAATTGTGACTTATTTGACAGCGATACGGACGAAAAGAATAAAATATACGAATTTTAAATATACGAAGAAAACGAAAAAGAAAGAGATTTTAGTTAGTTCTGAAAGTGAAAATCTAAATAAAACTTTTCTCAATAGAAAAAAAATACTTTGTTTACTATCCAATTGGCTAAAATTTATTTCTAGGTTAAGATACATATTTTTTTGAAGCGGTCATTTGACCGGTCATGGTAAGATTAGGTATACATGAAATGTCGGTAGGTTCGGTATTAAAGAACCTGTCTTCTAGGAAACTGTTAATGATCTTTAAAATGTGATCTGAGAACTTGTAGTTACAAAGTCTCAAAAGGAGACCTTTGTGCCAAATCAAATCGAAAGCCTTGTTTAGATCAAGAAGTAGCATACCAGTAAGTCTGTTTTTATTATGTTCGTCAGCAATATGATGAATAACTCTCATAAGTTGCAGAAAAATCGAATGATAATTCCTGAATCCGAATTGTTGATTTATCAGAATATTATTGGAATACAAATGTATCTTGAACTCGATTGAAATTATCTTTTCGAGAATGTTCCCGCATATGCTGAGTAGACTAACTGGATGATAGCTGCTAGGATGGTTCTTATTTTTACCCGGCTTGGGTATTGGTATTACTACAACTAACTTCCAAGGTTTAGGGAAGTAATTTAGCCTAAGTGTAGCAAGAAGAATAGAGTACAATTGGACCAAAAGCTTTCTATGGAGATTTTTAAGGTGAAGGGCAGAGATATTATGAAGACCTGGAGATTTATCGTTAGAAAGAGATTTGATAATATTTCTTAAAAATTGTATAGAGAAATTGGGATACCCGAAATCAGGGACAGAACTTTGAATGTTATCATGTATTTGGTCCGCTGCATCTTCATTGGATGACGCAGTATGGAGAGAATCTTTATGTACTTTCTGAAAAGTGTCAGCCAGTAAGTTTGTCTTGCTTTCGTCGTCATGAAGATAATTGTTAGTGGGATCCTCCAGAAATAGGAAGATTTTTCCTAGTGAAGATCTTATAATGATTCCAGAAGGACTAGTCTAGAACCTTAAGTTTTGAAAGACGCTTCTTCCATTCTGAAATCTTGACCTGATCTAGTAAGTTGTAAACTATCTGAGAGAGCGTGTTACTTAGGAGCCTGAAGTAAGGATTATTAATGCGTTAAAAGCTACGCCGGGCTTCATTTCTTTTCTTAATTAGTGTGTGCACCTCAGGCATATAAGGAAAAGATCTATTATGATGCAGAGAGTAAGATATGGCTTTGCGATACGGAGAACTTACTTGGGCATTAAATCTGATGATTTCAGAATCAACTTCTGAAGTAGAAGTAATATTATTGTTAAAAATGTAATTACTGGCTAGCTGTTTATAGGTAGATCAGTCAGTTATAGGGTGTTTTTTAAACAAAGAGATGGGTTTTGTGGAGTCAATATCGAGAATAACTGGTATGTGGGAAGAAGAGAGATCGTTTTTAATGTAACATTTGGTTGAAACCGTAATTTTAGCTAAGAAAATGTCTATAGTGGATGTATTTTTGCCTCTTTGGAATGTAGGAGAGGTAGGAAAGAGGACGTTGATCGGATGCTTGTCAATGAATCGTTTCAAGGAAGGGAAAGAATCACAGGGTTACCCTCCGAAGAAAGAGCTTCTTGGTATCGACTCAACCAATTTCTCTCTGACATTTCCGACGATCGTCACGACCAAATGGATATATCCAGGGAAAGGAGAAAGATAATGAGGGAACATGACGTAAAATAAAACGTAAACACGAAGGAAAGGAAGGAGAAGCACTTGGCTAGTTGGTTGGTTGGTTGGTAGGAGGCAAAGAAGTGCCTGGCGTGAAAAGGATGTCGAACCAAAATGGAGTGCACGAGAGACACGAAAAAGAAGGAGGAGGAAAAGGAGGCTGGGTGGTTGCTCGAGGGGCGAATGATACCTTCTTAGGCAATTTTAATTTTGCAGAAATCACTGTTGAACTAATAAGAATAAAGAGATCTCCGTGGAAGCTCCCCCTCTCTCCATCCTTCTCAATCTTTCTCTTTCTCTCTGTTTTTCTTTCTCTCTTTCTCTTTTTCCCTTACCCGTCAGGGTGCTCTCCCGTTTGCTCTCGTTTTCGCTACCTGTTTCTTTCGCTCTCTCGTCCGGTCGAACAAAATACAGCGTCAGCCAGCAGCGACATTATATGACCGTGTCAACAACCCGTGTACTGAACCACGTTGACGTTCCTTCTTCCATCCTCTTACCCTTTATTTCCCTTATTCCGTCTACCTTCCCCGCCTTATCCCACTCACCCGAATCCACTCTCCTCCCTTCGTCCCCTACCGATCGACCGACCGACCGACCCACTCACCTCATCGTTGAACTTTTCCCTTCTTTTTCGCTTTTTTATATCTTCTTGAAGATTAGAATACACTGTGCCCGTTGAAAAATATTAAACAGGAATTAGCACTCGCCTGTCCGTGATTAATCAATCTACTTACCCTTCTTAACGGGACTTTTTTACCCGTCTAACCGAACACCGCCGTTCGTATTATTCTCAACACGATACACGTATATTTTGGACTAACGGTATATGTATCTACCTATACATATATATCTATACATATATATATATATATATATATATATATATATATATATATATATATATATATATACGTAGGCTGTAGATTTTCTTGAAACTAGACTGATAAAAATCGCACAACGTCGATCGATCCTCATAAAAATATTTATGAATGATTTGTATCTCATTGATTTTTCACTACCATGTTGAAAGAAAAAAAACTCTCATTGATATTGATATTATTGATCTTGATTCAGAAACGAACCAAGAGAAAAACTTTGTCAAGATGAATGGATGCAGAGAGAGAGAGAGAGAGTAAGGAAGTGTAGGTTGGAGCCAATAAATGAATGAATGAATAAACGACGGAAGGAAGGAAGGAAAAATTCGATGGAACACGAAATACCAGCGTAGACACAAAACTGGAAGAGAATGGAGGTGAAAGAGAGAAAGAGAGAGAGAGGATTTGAAAAGGGTGGAAGTTGTACAGGCTAGGAGAAGAAGAAGGACTTTGAGAAAGAAGGAAGTAGAGGAGAAAGAAGAGAGATGGGAATGAGTTAGAGAGGAGAGGGAGAGTATAAAAACGATGAGAGCTGGTAAAGGAGCCGGAGGGAAAGAGAGAGAGTGGGAGAAGGAGTGGATAGAAACGATGGGAACGGGCAAAGTTGCCGGAGGGGAAGGAGACATATTTATTTGACATGCGATACGATCGCTGCCCAGTTTCATTTATTGAAGTTCACGGGAATGAGCATGGCAGACAGCAGCCGAGCAGGCAGCACACGTAACATGTGCACGTACGCTCACGCGCGCACACCCGAGTTTCTCTGCCCTTCGGAGCGATGCTACTACTTACAGCACAAACCTTCCACTAGCTGTCTCTCTCTCTCTCTCTTTCTCTCTGTCTTTCTCGGTCTCTCCTCCATCTCTGTGTTCTTTCTCTTTTTATCTTCACGAGCTCGTACTCTACTTATTCGGTGAATATATGCACGTGGTCGCGGAAATTCCAAATGAGGATTCACCATTTCACTGACATTCGAACATCCAAGTTTGTCTCGATCTAGACTACATAGAAGTCGCCTCCTTTACTGTTTGCACCACCTTTCTCTCCCTCTCTCTTTATCATTCTCTCTCTCTCTCTCTCTCTCTCTCTCTCTCTCTCTCTCTCTCTCTTTCCGTCTTTCTTTTTTAACTCGACACGTACCGTTCAGGCTACGTTTGAACAAATTTAAATTTCCTGTCTTGTAAAAACAGAAGTTAAATTACTTCCAATTTTTATCATCACGATCTCTCGTTTCATTAATTGTTGTAGCGAAATGAAGTGAAATCAAACCTCTATTATCAATCATTAGTAATATATTAAAATAACTTATAGATGAAAATGGAAATTTTATTAACCGTTGTGGTACACAATAGAATATACTGGAGAAGAATATATTGGCCAATAATATTTTTATTTTTCCCTTCCAGAGAATATAAAAAAAAATAGAGAAAGAGAAAGAGAGAGAAAACAATTTTAATTACTGTATAATTAACGAGTCGTCCATTCGTCCATACATATATTCGCCTATAAATACGGTCCGATATGCCGATCCATCAAACCATCAAAAGCAGTATCGCGGATACATTCGGACAACACGCATCGCATTTGCTTGTGCGTCTGATGAAATCTTAGTTTACTATCTCAATTGAAAGTATATAACAGACAATCTGAGCCTGTAAATTGATAAGTGGAAAAGAAATTTAAGAAATTTTTCATAAATTTTAGTTATGCGATTCAACTTTTGAGTAAGATTTTGATCGTGAGCTGTTAAATATGTGTAGTTAAAATAATTTAATAATGCGTAGAAAGCTGAAAGACGCATCCTAAACCAATCATTTCAATCGATATTGTATTGAAAGGCAAAAGAAGAACCTTTATCTACGGAATACACAAACATCGGATAGTTACTTTTGAACGGAATGGAGGCTAAACCCGACATTATTGATCTAGTAAGTAAGGATCTCACCGTGCTAATGGCTGGAATCAAATAAAGCTTGAGAATTTAGATAACTTGAGATTACAGGATATCATTTCTTGTTCGAAGGTAATGTTTCTGAAATGACAAGTTCCATATTTAACTTTATCAATTTATATTTTCATTCGTGTCGTTTACAGAAATGTAGGATATACGTATAGGTTGTCTTTTTCACATTTTAAACCTCTCACAATTTAATAAATGGCAGAAAGAAAATTTCGAAAGATAGGGAAACGAAAGTACACAAAATGCAAAAACATTTTAACGAATTTTTCGGACATTCTTTAGTGAACTTTTACATACGAATAATCTATGACACGAAGTATATCGTGACTATATTCAATTTCTAGCTATGTTCGACAGATCATATTCATTATCATTGATCATCATTGACACTAGTTTTTAACGTAGGGATTAGATTATTATAGCTATATGAACAATATTCTGGATATAGCCCTATAAGAAGAAATACTAGAATGTGCACATCCGGCTGTTTTCACATCGAGTGACTTTTCTTCGATAATTTCTTTGTAGTATAATGAGCGACTTCGTTTCAGAAAACCACACTATTACTTTTCCTAGCTGCTGACGGATCTTTATCGCGATATTTATCGACTCGTTCTAGAATCGCATGGGTCTGGTAAATGTCGCCAAATCTTTGTTGCAATGTAACGAATATCAACGTTCTCTGCGAAATCAATCGAGATTTCTGCTTTTCACGTAATCGACCGACGGCCGCGTTCGCGATTATCGTTACAGTGTGAATCAAAAGAATCATACCGCGAATCGGTCTAAAATAAGATTTGATTTTTATGTATTTCTTTTGCCAAGTACGAATTCTACGCTACGAACTTATGCGATGTTATGAAGAATTTAACCTCGAGATTCTTCATATTTATTCGTTTCAAATCTATCGAACCTTCGCAACACACCAACAAAACAACACAATTTTTTCCGTCACTAATATTTCATATTTAATATCGTATTTTGCATATAACATTGCTCCCCTGTATTTCTATTTTCAGAATCGCATCAAAACACATTATAACCAGACACATTCAGCTCACAATTTTTTAACATTGCCAAATGCATAGCATCATACGCTTCAATTATCAATATAATATTTCCCCTATTTGTCTTAGCCGTACTACAGTTTTTGTTTCGCTTTCGGGTTATTTTTTCAGAATACGAGGAGAGAATTTTAGAATTATACCGAGAGGGTAAGGAAGTGCATATCAGTCGAAAGTTACTCGGTTTCAGTTATTGCATATTTACGAGTTGCACATCCGTTAATATACATATTCGTCCGTAAATACGAAAAGAAAATTTTAAAAAGTAATTTACATTGTTTCATCACATTTCTGCACTTTTCAATGTATAGAATTAATCGATTAGTAAAGTGAACGGCTCAATTAGTGGAAGTACATTGAATGATCGCGAGTAACTTTCTTCGTGATTTACTCTTCGAGATTTTATCATGAATGGTTCCCTCTTCTTTAATTAATTATTAGCTCAAGATAGAGAAATTTTGTTCAAACGCGTTTACAATTATTATCACTTTGAATATTTTAATGCTTTATTAAATATTTATTTTCATCTTGTGAAAATAGTAAAAAATCGATATTTTGTCGTTCTAATAAAGAATGAACGAGAAGACATTCACGACTGATAGTCTCTGGATTTAAAATTATACTATACATGTTTTTTATAATAATTAAAATAATAATTTGTAAAAAGGATTCACTTCATATTTTTAAATAACATATAATCAAATATTTAGTAGTATTGATTTTCACGATGTAATAGTAATTATTTCAAACTGATCTTACTATCCAATCTCCTACATTTTTGTAGGGATTGGTAACAAAGTGGCTGACTGGTAACAAAGTGGCGGAGAGAGGGGAAGACGAAAAAGAGAGAAAAATCACATGTTCGACAAACCGCGAAAACGAAAGTCGAACGAATCAGAAAAAATCGTCCCGGCAATTTTAAAAAGCAAACTACCTATTGTGTTCCAAGCATCGTACCAACCTATTACACACTTCCGAGCTCGTAACTCCGGTATAGATGAGAACGATTTTTTCGTAGATTACATTTTGCCAATGTACATCACTTGTTCCCGATTTTTTTCGGTTGATTCTTTACTTTCATAAAAGATAGATTGGGACAGATAAGGATAAGAATAGGGGATACGGATAGTGATAGAAATAGAAATGAATTTAACGAGCGTCAGAATCCTGGTCGCTTTTTGAGACCCGAAGGAACCTGCTAGCTGTGGTATGCCTGTCAAAGTTCTATCAACAGATAATTTCCAAGAACAGAAACGTTAGTTTCTGTTTTATCCACGTGCCAAGAAATTCAAGTAATGCCATTAAACGTTCATCAAAAGCCTTTTCAAACGTTTTTGCTCTATAGAGTCTCTTTCTCTCTCTTACGATTAGGGAATTCATTGACATTTCTATGCAACTATTTTTAATTTAATTTTATTCACCATTTTATAGCGATATACCTATTTCATAGAAATATAGAAAGAAAACATTCTAATTGACTATTCTCATCTTTACCATCTTTTTTTTTTATATGCTCTCCCTCCTTCTTTCTTTTTAGACAAATAGAATCTCCCTAGTACCATTTAATTTTTTTGGACGTGTACCTCTATTCATAATAAGTTATTCGAAATAAGAAGTGCACCACTGTTATCAATCGATTTTCAAATGTGTGGACGATAATGAAAGCAAATGCTTCTCAAAAGCGGACAATTCTAATGGTTTATAGTAATCAGCTTATTTCCGAATGGTATTAACAGCACCAGCAGCAGCGTTACCAGCAGCAGCGTTACCAGCGGTAGCAGCAGCGGCGGCGACAATGGCAACAGCTAAAGCAGCAACAGCTCCAACAGAATCTGCAGCAACTACAGCTGGAGCAGCATCTGCAGCAACAGCAACTCCAGCAGCAGCAACTTCAGCAACAGCAATTTCAGCAGCAGCAGCAGCATTGGTTCCAGCTGCAGCTGCAGCACCAGCAACAGCAGCAGTGGCACGAACTGCAATGGCAGCAGCAACAGTGGCTCTATCATCACCAGCACCAGCAGCAGCTCCAGCAGAATCTACAGCAACAACAGCTGGAGCAGCATCTACGACATCAGCGACTTCAGCAGTGGGAGCAGCAATGGCCCCTGCTACAGCAGCAGGAGAATTGGCTCCAGCTCCAGCTGCATCAGCAGCAGCAGCAGCAGCAGCAGCACCAGCACCAGCAGCAGCACCAGCAACAGTGGCAGCAGCAACAGTGGTTCCAACTGCAGTGGCCGCAGTAGTCGCTCTATCAGCATCAGTACCAGCAGCAGCAATGACAACAGCAACAGTAGCAGTAACTGCACCAGCACCAACAGTACCAACAGCACCAGGCACCAGCACTACTTAATTAACTTTTGACTATATAAAGGCTATTCATTTATACTACAAAAAATATTGTGTATGTGATATACTATTACTAAAATAAATCTACTAATTCTATTTAAATTCTATTACTAAAATATTACAATAAATTACTACAAACAAAATACTATATCAACAAATTCTAATATTCTACTATTAATATTAGTAATCAATACTAATAATTAATCAACTGATCCATACAATGCATCAATACTACTAATTATTATTAATAATTTCTATTACTAATTAATACTATTAATTTTTTATTAATCTCCTAACAATTATAGTTAGACATGAGTACATACTAGATCTTAATTTACAAAATCACCCATTAAAATATTGACATCTGATTTGTAAAAGGATTAAATTGATATAGTATATTAGATCTTCAAACATCTTATAATATCATCAACAAAAATCATAGTAATTCTAATTTAATTTTGCTGACAACGAATATAACATTGCTGGGTATCCCGTAAAAATGATAATAGCAAATTAAAAACTGTATTTACATTATAGAATTAATATCAACACAGATATTTGAATTAGTTGGCAAAAGTCATGAATACGTATGTTATTTCTTTTCTATTTTGTACTCCTAATACCCATTATAGTATTTAAAAAATGATAAAAATATTGTTAAAAAATCCCTTTGTATATCTTTTGTTATTTATCTGAAACATAAAATTGTTACATAAGTATAGATAAAATAGGTATACTAAGTTTGTCACATAAAATACTTACTCCAATATTCATTGTAGAAATAGAATATCTAGCTTCTATAAATATTCTACAAACAAATCAATGACATAGCATTTCTCATTGAGCAATTGATGTAACAATTTTTCTTACTTGTCTTTTCAAATGTCAACAAGTCTCCGGTAAATTTAGGAGATTCCATTTTTCAAACGTTTCATGAAAATAGATTTTGACTTCTTTATCATTGTCCTCACTTCTGTAAGCTACACAATAAAAGACATTTATATCCATGCCACTTACTCTTCAAGAAAATTATTTGGAACAAAAGATTAGGAAATAGTATTAAATACCATATAATATGAAAATCACATTAATTTTGGATATCTAAAATGCATCTCTCCTTTTATGACTTGTTCTATATTTGGATACAGTACTTTCTAAAATTGTATTTATTGATTCAAATTTCAATTATACTTTGTGATATCGATCTGATTAATTGTTACGTAATAACAATTAATATGTTTTTTCACGTCGATGTCATCGACGTGTTTTTCACCAAAAGAAATTTGGAACTATTTTAGTGTAGTATTGTCCCATCTCCATCAGTGGTGTTTCCTGCCAGAAAGAAACTCAGAATTACTCTAGTATAGGTGTCGCGTCGTCATCAACGGTGTGTTTTCCCGTCAAGAAGAACTTAGGATTATTTTAGTATAGTAACATGGTCTACTGTCGGTATCATTGACAGCTCTTAATACCCGCTATAAGTCGGTAAAAGAGGAATTATTAATACTTATCTCTCGCATACTAATCGTCGGTAAGGAAACACTTTACAAGAGTAACATTAGGTAAGAAAGGTTCATATAGCAAAAGCTATAAGGAAGTTAGCTGTTAGTAAAATCAACATTAAGGAAGTCAATAAGAAAACTGAATATACAAGTACCTAACAAATAAAATAATAGAACAGGTATAACAGCCAACATCGACCTATGATTCAATGACACTACGAAATATTTTAGAATAGGAAAGATATGGATACAAATCCAAACGAATTCCAAAGCAATGTTAAATACAGTGTTAGTGTAGGATTAATTATATTAATTATAAACCGATAGTTAAGGGACGGCGAGGCCATGGAATCTTACAAAGTTGAAATAGACGGTAAAACTTATTAGGTTAAATCGATTAGAAATTTGGACGGCCATCCCAACATTGCTATCGAATATGGCGTTACGACGTCCGGTGATGAAGTGAAAGAAAATACAATTAAGAAATATAAATATTAAGATTAGTATTAAGAATATTCTAGAACTAAGGCATTAGGTTTAACGAGATAACAATTAGGACAAAGGGCCTCAAACACTGTTATCGAAAATGGGGCGACGACATCCGGCGATAGGGTGAAATAATACTCGAAGTATAAATAATGGAGCAATATCACCGCTCATGCCTGGAACTATAACTGTATTTTTAAACAGTAATATTTCAAAAACCACATCCGGGCTTTTTGGAATTATTAAGAGAAAGCTGTCAACCTGAAGGAAAGTCCAGCGAAAACCTCACAGAGTCTACTACTGACGCTCCGCCTGAACAGACGTGTTCTCCGCAACTCTTCATATTAACTAATATAAAAGTGTAATTTTCTAAGTACGAAACTTGACATAGAATATTTTCTGTTCTTGAGTACGCGCAGCTACTAAGCTACTTGAATAGAGTTTTTAGAGAATTTTATAATAGAAATATATTTTATTAAATAACAGTTAGGTTTTTGTGTGCGAAGATTAAGATAAACATTATAAACGCGTTATCAGTTCGGAAATATCAAAAATTTGGTTTTAAACCAAGTGTATTAAATAAATTTTTGTTATTGTTAAATATCGTGTGAGAATTTTGATTTTGAATCCAACTCGCACTTCCGCTAACACATCTAATTGGACGACGTCTTGACCAACCACCCTTGGCCTATAACTAGATTTCGCAAACTATCACCAAGGGGAATTCATACTTGGTAAGTTCCTAGATATCAAAAGGGCTCATTGGTAACAATGAACTTCTGAAAGAGAATTGGTTATTCAAGGTATTAAAACAAGTATCCCTCACTCTCGTTCCCGTGCTACGTACCAAAAAGAGAGGAGCTAGCAAGGTTTGAGTAAAGGACGCAAATCATCATCAAACCGTATCAGCTGCTCAGGGAATACTAGTTTTTCTTATGCTCCTAACCATCCGGGATATAACACATATATCTTCTGCATGGAAACCACACATTGAATTACAAGACAACTGTCAAGGTCAGTGGAATTACTATACTAATTAAAATTATCAACTGCTTCAAGAACTTTTGTTTGTTTCTCGCGAATACTATAAATCGATGTACTGGATTTCAATACAACGCATTTCCTTTTTAAACATCGTACTTGAATTCAAGTAATTCATTAAGATCTATACCATATCGATTATGTGATCGAGTTTAACGAGGAAAAAGAAGAAAAAAAAATTTATAATAGCATTAAAACGAGCTTTTGCGAGAGTAATTAGTTTACAAAGGTTTAATTGAATGGTGGAGTAAGGAAACAGAATACGTTATTGAAATGATCGAAAGATGGACAGCTTTAATTAGATGATACGATCGAGTGAGATCAGAAATATTATCGAATTGCCGTCAGGAGCGTGAATTAAGATGGAATTCATCTCGAACAAACTAATGAATTTTCATATCTTCGAAAGAAGTCTACATAGATCTTGTCACGAAGAGGAAATGAAGATCAATGATACAGCTGATGATGTTCTTGGATATCGATCTAATGATAATTTGGATAGCACTTGATTAGCAAACTATAGATACAATCATAGCGTTTATTTCAAATTTCTTTGGTAAAATTAAAAATGATAAGTAAAATCTTAGGTAGATTAATGATGATTCTGAAAAGGAAAATCTGTTGATCGATGCTGAAGTAGAAGATGAGAAAAAAGGGAGTTGAAAATAAGGGTAAAGATTATGAGTCGTTTATGATTCGATCGACGATAGATTTTATCTTGACAATGATGATTCCGGAGATATATTTAATTGTAATGAGAAAGATGTTGATGTCTGATCGATCATTAAGTTAGCAAAATCAAATTTGTTTAAGTTAGCAAATCTCGAAATAAATTCGAAAATACCAAACGTTGTGTATCGTAAAAACAAAGTGAAATGGATGATCTAGATCAATAATAATAATATGGAAATAACAGAAAATAGTACTGAGAATAGAAATGATTATGAGAGTGGAAGGTTTAATCATGAATTGGTGAAGAAGTACAGAAAGAGTCAGAATGAAACAAAAGGAAATTTCAACATACTGAAAACTGTAGTTACAATTGAAAGATTTATTGTTCGTCAAGGTAATAATGTTTGTCGAAGAATGTTTTTAAATGATACAAGAAATAATGTTTCTACGTACTCGTCACTATTTTATTGTTATTCCATCAATTCAAAATAAGTATTTATTCAATACGATCAATATTTAAAATGGCGTTTTCCGATATTCATCATATAACCTATATGTGACACGCCTTTCATGTATGGTTTTAAAAGATATAGGGATGAACAAAATTAATATTAAGGTAGATTGAATTTCTGGTCATCGATTTTCAAAAGGGATTACGTAAATGAATATACTTGCAATGCGTTAGTAATGCCTACTCCCATGTTTATTTTCAAAGCTCGATATCTCATCAGCGCTTCCATCCTCTTCCTCCCTGAGTGTGGTCCACGCATGCCGGCAATATAAAAATCTTTCTCTTGAAAGCTGTCCATTACCCCTGGTATTTTAAAGGTTTACACCATCAATGAGAATGGGCATAATTTTTGACCGATTTTGGTGAGCAAGATCTCATTATTAAAACAAAGGTTTAATCTAACGGGTATTGTTCACGAGTATTTGAAAAAGCTTTATTTTCTTAAAAAAAAAATCGTGTTAAGAAATGGTATTTTTTTCGAATAGTTCATGTATAAATAAAAACCTTTTTCCAACATCCGAAAACAATGAGCGGTACATGAAATGTTCGTTTTTTGTACGAGACGTTGTTCATCATAATTGGTAAAGAATTACTTTCTTGTTTTTTTTTATTGATGGCGTAAATGCTGTTTTCGACATGTTGAAGTTTTGAAATTTGGCGCCACTCAAAATTTGTGGTAAAGAGAAGAAGCTCGTACCTCCGCTATTGATTTTCATATTAACGCTTCAATGGTGTATTTTTTATTGTCGTCACAATCGACGACGCCTATATAAATAATAAAACTATCCCGTGCTCCCATCTTTGCTAACACCATTATATATGTACATGTTCCGAGCCCGATGTAAAGGTAGTAATCATCTTAACGCACTAACCAAATTGTTTTAAATATACTTTTATTTCGTTAATAAATTATTATAAATTATTAATATATCCACGGTGATACCTTACGCTTTCATCACTTATATGTAGAAATAATAAAATGACGAATATATGTTAGTCATAGACCTTAAGAAAAATAACGAATAATTCTAAGTTCGACGAGTCACGCATCGGTCATATTGTCGGCAAGCGGCAGCTTCGCTCGTCCTCACCACCGACATCGTCGCGTCTATGCTTCACTCAAGCCGAGGCTTCGCCGTCACCACCATTATTAGCATCCACGGTTCGCGCAGCCAAGCCCCGCCATGTCTGTATCTAAAGCAAGTGCCGACCAACGAAAATGCGATTTGGGATGCAGGGCCTTGATTGGCTGGACTACCAGATATAAGCAGTGGCTTTGTTCCACTCTGGGGGGGATTCGACGGACGACTCTCGAACCATACGTTAAGGAGCGAGTGCGTTAAGAAAACATAAACAATAGTACATCAACTATCGACCATCTTCATTGTTTGTGCCATTCATGCGCCTTCTGCTGTCTTCTTCATTGTGTCCTCCACACCAGGCGACCATTCGCGGCGTTTAGTCGCTTATTCTCTCCAGAAGCCCGGCTCTGGCCGGAAAATCGAAAAAGCTGGATCTTCTGGATCCGGCCTCGACTAGCTCATCGAAGGCTGCAGCAGAGATAATCTCTCAACCGTTCAAGAAGGCGAAAAAGAGGGGATCTCCCCCCATCGCCTACAATTCAAGGTATGGATTCTGAAATAGTCCAAAGTTTCCGACATGCAACCTCTTTGAACTCCTATCCCAAAGCAGGGATGTCGAAGCTCCTCATGCCGAAAGGACCCTTCCCCAAACCATCCTACAAACCAAACCCGCTGCCAACACTAACACCAAGAAGCCACCACCAATGTATGTTCACGGAAAATTCGAAAAATACTCCAACTTTTATACTATCTTAAAAGAAGAGTATGGAGGTAAAGTCCAGCTGAAGTACTTGGGCGAAAAAACAAAATTTACATTCGATACATTTGACCTCTACAACAAATTCAAGACCCAATGTATACGGTCACGTCTATCCTTCCACACTTACACGACGGATCAGGAAAAAATCATCGCAGTCATTATCAAAGGTCTGCCTAAATTCAACCCAGATGAGATCATTAAGGAACTTCAGGCTCATGACCTCAATTCACTTTATTGCATAGAGATCCAGAAGGATCCTAAGTCCAACTACCCCATCTACAAACTAACTTTTCCCGCTGAAACAACCCTTCAGCACGTCAGAAAGATCTCCAACCTCTTTCTAATAAGAGTTTATTGGGATAAATACAACGGGTCCAGACCATTTATTCAGTGCTTTAGGTGCCAGGCTCACGGCCACACCTCCAAAAAGTGCTTTAAAGAGTACAAGTGTGTCAAATGTGCCGGCTCCCACGACACAAGGGAATGCAAAAAAAAACACCAGACACCCCAGCGAAATGTGTAAATTGCGGGGGGAACCGCACAGCCAACTATACAACGTGTCCAGTACTCTTACGATACCTGGACAAAAAAGCAAACCCCAAAGAGCACTCCAACCCAACCGCCACTCTCGAACACAAACCCCAAGTCACTCTCCCCCAGGAAACAAACCCTATTAACCCATCTAGAACTTACGCTCAAGCACTCAGAGAGAATAAACCCCCTACCCCAACCTCAACCACAGCCTCCCTCTCCAAAAACTCTTGCACCCATTCAAGATAAATCTCACTCTGAATTTGCTTCAATCTTTCAAACTGTTGCAAGTCTCACCAGAGAGATCAGAAATCTCTGTGACTGGGATCTAATGATTATATTCTACAACAAGCTCAAGGAAAGACTTGTAAAGTGTAAATCCCACGCAGAGAAATTCTTAGCCCTCATGTCCATCACAGAAGAACTTGAGGCATATAGTCCCATCTTGTTATGGAACGCGACTAGCATCAAAAACAAAACTCATGAGCTTACTCTCTTCTTAGAAAAATACTCCATTCTCTTAGCGATCCTCACTGAAACATGGCTTAAACCCAGCGATTCCCTATCCATTCCCAACTACACCTTAATTAGGAAAGATAGGCCAATCGACCAAGGAGGAGGAGGGGTAGCCATCCTCATCCATAACAACATTACATGGCAACCCCTTTACCAATCAAATCTAGACTTTGAGTACGTTTCAATTAAAGTGCTCATTTCTTTACCATTAATAGTTGAGGCAGTCTACATCCCGCCTAAAGAACCTATCAACCTTACATCCCTGCATAAACTAACCCAACTGGATCACAACACACAATTCCTAATAGGAGGTGATCTTAATGCTAGACATGTTCTCTGGAATAACAAAACTAATAACCTTAATGGAAAAACCATCCGAAAGTTCATTGACAAATATCCGATCAATATAGTATATCCTTCCTCCTTCACGTTTCTCAAAGGGAAGTATGCTTCCACCATTGATATTTTCCTCACAAATATTACAGTTACAACCAAATGCCACACTAAAAATGACCTCTCTTCTGCCTACAAACCAATCATTCTCGAAATAGATTCCACAAACTCCATCTCGCTGCTAAAAACCTATCACACAACAGACTGGAACACCTACAAACTAAAAACCAGCAACTACTTAATTAACAACATCATAACCTCACAATCAGAGGTTGACTCTGAAATAAACAGACTCAATACACACATTAATCATTCCTTCCTCAAAACCACCATCTTCACTCACCACCATAACAGAACTTTCCCATATATACCTGAAATTCAAGCGCTAATAAGGAAAAGGAACGCAGCTAGGTGTCATTTTCAGCGCACCAACAACCCATACTTCAGACTACTCAGGAACATGCTATCGCAAAAAATTCACAAACTCCTAAGTGAATTAAAAATCTCTGAGTGGTACAAACGACTATCCAAACTAAAAACTCAAGATCATTCCTTCTGGAACTACTACAACATCTTCTCAAAGAAAAAATCCGTCTTCCCTCCCTTAGATGATTCTAACAAACCAGACCCTGTCCAGGACGAGACAAGCAAAGCAAATCTTCTGGCCGATATCTTCCAAAAAATCCACCTAAACCCATGCAATTCCGTATCCCCCCACGAGGAGGCAACACTCGAGACAGCTGCCAAAATACAAACTCTCGCTTCTCTCTATGACTACCATAGCTTCACTTTCCAATCCCTAAGAAACATCATTAAAACTCTTCCCAACAAAAAATCTCCTGGTTCTGATAAAATCTCAGCCCTTCATCTCAAAAAACTCAACAAGAAACCTTTAGTCCAGCTCTACTACATTCTCCAAGCTTCCCTCAGACTACACTACTTCCCGACACTCTGGAAAAACGCCATAGTTATCCTATCCCCAAGCCGGGGAAAAAACCAAGCCTTTCTAACAGTTACCGTCCAGTGAGCCTACTGAACATCTGCGGCAAAATTCTGGAGAAAGCTATCGCCACCGAACTTAAAAAATATATGTACTCCAACAACATTTTTATTAATCAACAATTTGGCTTCAGAAACAATCACTCAACAGTCCTCCAACTCATTAGAGTCGTTCACCATATAGCAAATGAACACAACAAAAAAAGAATCACAGGTATGCTCCTCCTTGATCTGAACAAAGTATTTGACTCGGTGTGGCATAATGGTTTTCTTCATAAACTAGAAAAATATAATTTTTCCAGATCATATTCTCAAGATCATCAGTAGCTTCCTAGCTAATAGATCGTTTAATGTTAAATTCAACAAAACGTTTTCAAGTCCCAGAATAATTAACGCAGGTGTACCTCAAGGCTCGGTCCTAGGTCCTATCCTCTTCAATATATTCATTAACGATATACCTACAAATCCTTCTACTCTTCTATCAATTTTCTCTGACGATACAGCCATACTAACTTCCTCATTGTCTCCTTTCAAAATACATAAATATCTGCAAACCCACCTAAATTCCATTCTATCCTTCTTTCTTGACTGGAAGTTAGAACTAAATCCATCCAAATCTGAGGCAATTATCTATCATAGGAAAGGTGCTAGCAAGTTTACATACCCACCTCCACTTAGAGCTGGATCCACGGATATCCTGTGGAAAAACAAAGTCAAATATCTTGGGTTAACAATCGATCATGCCGTCAGATGGAAGCCAGCCATTGAAGAAAGAAGGACTAAAACCTATGCTCCCATAAGAAAACTCTATCTACTACTCGTCAGAAATAGCTCACTTCCCATTAATCTCAAAAGACTTCTCTACCTCATTTGTGTTCGCCCTATCCTAACCTACGGCGCCCAACTATGGGGTGGTGCCCCAACATCATCAATCAAAAGACTCCAATCAGTCCAAAACTCCTACCTCAGACTCTTCTTCAAGAAGAAAGGAGAGCGAATCAGAACCTCAGAACTTCATAACTTGCCAACGTTCCTTCACTCCAGGAAGTTATACTCTCTCTTTCTAAAAACTCCCTACTTTAAACAAAATCACACAAAAATCCTCTTCTCAAGAAAACAAACCTCTCTGACATTAACATGATTCCTTATAAAATCAAAATGAATCTACCCACTCTTCCTGCTCTGGTCAAACACTAATCACCTTCCTATCCACATTCACTCTACCATCAAGGTCGTCGCTTCTTTTGCCCCTCTTCTTTCTCACTTCGCTTTGCTTAGCAGAATAAGTCACACACTACTCACGAAGGATAATTATCCTTTCAATACTATGGGTTTTTGAAACTTTTCTCCCATACCTAATTGATGCTATCAAAATATTTATCTTTCATGTTATTCAAACCATCTTTTCACTATCAATGCAGGTTGAGGGGACATTCTACCCTAGGTACTGCTTTTACATGCTGCTGGGAAACGAAAATAAAAACACTGGGTATTATGACATTCGATTGATTGATTTGATGGATGATTCTCGAGCTATACGTTAAGAAATGAGCACGAGTACGTTAAGCGAGCAGAAAAACAATAATGCTTTGTCAGTCGACTACTTTCATTGTTCTTTGTGCCTTCATCTGTGTCTTCCATTGTGTCCTCTATATCGGCGGCCATTTACTGTATTTCTTCGTTGGATTCTTCCAGAAATCCGGCTCTGGCCGGTACATCGGTTGAGCTGGATCTTCTAGATCCGACTTCGACTCTCTCCTCAAGGGTAAACTCTTCGGAAACCATTTCTCATCCAGTCAAGAAGACGAAGAAGAGGGAACCTCCCCCTTTCATCAACTTCAGAAGATATGGATTGTGTGGTAATTCATAAATTCCCTACTTCCAACCTCTTTGAACTCCTTGCTCAAAGTAGGGATGTCGAGGCTCCCCACGCAGAAAGAACCTTTCCCCAAATCATACCGCAATCTAAAACTATCCCTTCCTCCAAACCCAAAAAAAACCACCACCCATCTATGTCCATGGTAAATTTGAGAAGTACTCAAACCTCTATGCCTTTATTATGGAAGAATACGGAGGTAAAGTCCAAATGAAATACTTGGGCGACAAAATGAAATTTAACTTTGACACTTTAGAGCTATTTAACAAATTCAAAGTTCAATGTCTTCATTCAGGTCTTTCTTTCCATACATACATAACTGATCAAGATAAAATCATAGCTGTAATTCTTAAAGGATTACCTAAATTCGATCCCTCTGAGATCATCAAGGAATTACAAGCTCAAGATCTCAATCCGATCTCTTGCATAAAGATCCAGAAGGACCCTAAGTCCGACTATCCTATCTACAAACTCACTTCTCTGGCTGAAACTACGCTTCAGCACGTTAGGAAGGTCTCCTGCCTCTTCCTAATCAGAGTATAAGGGTTCCAGGACTTTCATTCAGTGGTTCAGGTGCCAGACTCATGGTCACATCTCCAAAAACTACAATAAAAAATATAAATGTGCCGGTTTTATGACACCAGAGAGTGTTAAAAGACCCCTGACACCCCGGCTAAATGTGTGAACTGTGGTGGAAGTCACACAGCAAATTACACCAAGTGCCCAGTACTTCTTCATTACTTGGACAAAAAATTCAATTCAAAAGTACACCCTAACCCAATCATTAGCCCCAACTCCAAGCCCCCATCCACAAAAACCAACTCCACCGACCCTTCCAAATCCTATGCTCAAGCTCTCAAGGAGAACAAACACCAACCCCAACCTCAACCACAGCCTCCCTCTCCAAAATCTCTTGCTCCCATTCAAGATAAATCTCACTCTGAATTTGCTTCAGTCTTTCAAACTGTTGCAAGTCTCACCAGAGAGATTAGACTGCTCTGTTATTAGGATTTAATGATTCCATCCTACAACAAGCTCAAAGAAAAACTTGTCAAGTGCAAATCCGATACCGAGAAATTCTTGGCCCTCATGTCCATCACTGAGGAACTTGATGCATATTAGTCCCATCCTTTTATGGAACGCGACTAGCATAAAAAATAAAGTTCATGAGCTAACCTTTTTCCCGGAAAAATTTTCCATTCCTCCAGCAATTCTCACCGACCCTGGCTTAAGCCCATCGATTCCCTATCCATTCCTAATTACACTTCAATCAGAAAAGACAGATCTATTGACCAAGGAGGAGGAGTAGCCACCCTTATCCACAATAACATCCATTGACAATCCCTTTACCAACCTAATTTAGATTTAGAATACGTTTCAGTCAAAGTGCTTACTCCATCACCACTTATAATTGTGCCAGTCTACATCCCACCCCAAAATCCTATTGATCCTAAAACGGTACATAAACTAACCACAATCGACTCCAACAGACAGTTCTTAATAGGAAGTGACTTTAATGCCAGGTAATGTTCCTTGGAATAACAAAAGGAATAATCTAAACGGCAAAACTATCCAAAAATTTATTGGTAAGTATCCGGTCAACATCATTTATTCTTCCTCCTTTACATTTTTGAGAGGCAAGTGTGCATCTGCCATTGACATCTTCTTAACTTATATCACAGTCTCAACCAAGTGCAACACTGAAAACGACCTCTCTTCTTCTCATAAACCGGTTATCCTCGAAATAGATTCTGCAAATCACATCTCACTGTTAACAAGTTACCACACTACTTACTGGAACATCTACAAGTAAAACGCCAGTAATTACAACATCAACAATATCATTATCTCCCTGTCGGAAGTTGATTCTGAAATATCCAGATTTAACGCGCACATTAGCTACTTTTTCTTTAAATCTACTTCTTTTACTCATCGTCACAATAGAACTTTTCTGTTTATGCCTGAAGTTCAAGCGCTTATCAGGAAAAGAAACGCTGCCAGGCGTAACTTTCAGCGCACAAATAACCCGTATTTCAAACTACTGAGAAACATGCTCTCGCAAAAAATTCACAATTTCCTAAACGATATTAAAATCTCCGAATAGAATAAACGCCTTTTTAAACTTAAAATTCAGGACCACTCCTTCTGGAACCACTACAAAATCTTCTCCAAGAAAAAATCATATTTCCCTCCCTTGGATGATTCCAACAACAATAATCCTGTCCAGGACGACACAAGCAAAGCTAACCTTCTTGGTGACACTTTTCAAAAAATCCATCTAAATTCATTTAATTCTGCATCCCCCATGAAGAGGCGACACTGAAAGCGGTTGAAAAAATTCGAACTTCCTTTCCTCAGTATGCATACCCTAATTTCACTATTCAATCCTTAAGGAATAATATCAAAACGCTGCCTAATAAAAAATCTCCAGGCTTTGACAAAATTTCGGCCCTTCACAAAAAGCTTTCAGTTCAGCTTTTTTACATACTACAAGCCACACTCAGATTACATTACTTTCCGTTATCCTGGAAAAAAGCCATAATTATACCGATCCCTAAACCAAGGAAAAACCTAAATCTCCCCAGCAGTTATCGCCCAGTTAGCTTACTCAGCATCTGTGGTAAAATACTTGAAAAAATAATCTCCATTGAATTTAAAATTCACTTGTACTCTAATAACATTTTTATTGACCAACAATTTGGTTTTAGAAACAATCATTCCACTATCCTTCAACTTATTAGAGTCATTCACCTTATAGCAAATGAGCACAACAAAAATATACTTACAGGCATGCTTCTCCTAGATCTGAATGAAGCATTCGATTCGGTATGGCATAATGACCTCCTTTCAAAACTAGAAAAATATAACTTTCCCGATCATATTCTTAAGATCAAAAAAAAAAATAACACTGTGGGGACACGATATTATTCTTCATTTTACTGCGATACGGAAAAGTTCAGTACGTTTGCGTGAGTTCAATCCCTTGTTCAAGGGTGCTCTGGCCTTTTATTAAGGAACTATCTCTTAAATTCACCTCTCACATCTCTTGCTGTTGGTGTCATAGTGTTGTGCTAGTGCTGAAAAAGATTAGAAGATTCATCCGTCTGCGTCATGTCGACTCAGGGGACTGGTATTGGCCGGGTCAGAGGAAGAGCTGGACCAGCAGACTCTAACGGAAAATCATTAATCGATTCCTATATCCAGTTATAGGGAGGCGGACAAGTCTTTCCCATCCAAGAGACTTAAAAGAGGAAATTCATCATCATCTCTCTTGAAAAATTCAGGTATGAACTACGAACTTAATCCAGAAATTTCCCATCTCAAATCTTTATGATCTCCTAACCTCCTCCAAGGACGAAACCTAAGAAGTAAGCAATGGTGACGCTGTCCAAAATACTAACCAAAGCCACCTCCAATATACGTTCACGCCAAATTCGATAATACCCCGCTCGATACCACCATCTTCCCCGCTATAGATATACCTATATATATTTTTTGGAGGCCCGCACCGTGTGGAACGTAACACCGTGAAGTAGCGATTGCCTGCTTGGTTGCGTGCGTAAATAGCTGATAATCAGATTTTGTGACTATTTCCGAACGCAAAGAAATGCGTTTCACGATGTTCGCATGGAGAAGCTACGGTAACTAACTTGGTCATTTTAATGAGCTTTGAACAGATGATTTTATGGAGAAATAAGGAATTACGTGTTCAGTCGTTTATGTCAATGGATCTATGTTTCTAAAATATTGCTAATTTTTGGAAAAATTTGTAGTACTTTTTATATATAAACTAAAAAGAGAAAACCTGTACAAATAATTAATATCACATTCAAAGGTGTCTAGATTCGGAATTCAGGAATCTTTAGGTTCGCGGCTAAGTGATTTTTGCAGGTTTTTTTATGATATCAATACAAATGGAAACATGAAACAATTAAAAGTAAAACCATACAAAAAAACCGTCGAGAGTTTTTGTTACCTCATACATACTGTTGAAATTAACTAATGTTTTAATTTCTATTAAAATAATCTATTATAATATATAAGTTCAATAATTGTGTTTAAAAAATATTTGAAAAATTCTTATTTTTTGTCACAGATTTATATACTAATTCTTATATGTGGCCATTATATTTATTACTTTCCATGCATTTATAGTTAAAGAAATGCGTATCGACGTCTTATCTAGCTAGATCTATGAGTGACGCAACTACCGTCAAAGAGTGATATACAGATGAGAGTCTGAAATGGGCGAGTTCACAGTCCGCGTACTAATATGCGTAACAGAGGAATAAGCAAACAAACTTATAAACCGATACAACAGCGCATGCTGGGGTCAAAGTGACCCGCTTGTATTCGTAGTTCATATTTTATTCATACCTGTCCCCGAATACACACGTTTCAAAGAGAAACCAGTGACCAGGTTGAAGTTACGAAATTTAATTACGGAGAGGAATTTTTCACTCGTTTTCCTCACACCAAATCATAGTACACAATTTGATATTAAAATTATATTGACTTCATTATTTAATTACCCTACATTACTTTGCGAAGTTACTTTTTACGTCTCGCTAATTTAGTTCTATTTATTACATTTCTCTAAAAATTAACTTCTTATGACGCAAGCTTAAGAACAACTCAAACTTACAAAAAGAATCATTTAAAACTTTGTATACGATATAACAAATAATTTCAAAAGATTAACATTAATAATTGAAATAATCATTATTACAATAATTATTAATTATATTATAATAATTACATTTCTCCATAACTTCACAAAAATTAGACTTAAGCCACTTCCTAAAGCAAATGACATTTTATTAATCAATGATGATACAGCAATTAGAATAACACGAAATAAATACAATACATTATTCTCGAGAAATAGAAAATTATCGGAAAAATTAATTATTATTGATAAACATTTTTAACGGTAAAATAAAAGAAAAAATTGACCATTGTCAACATCCTTTAGTTAATCTCTAATAGAAAATTGTAAAAAACAGGAAAAAGATAAAACAAATCATTGCCAGATAAAGCAGTTATGCGCACGTAGATTGTGAAAGAATAGCGATTTATTTTACAACCTATCTCTACAATAACAACATGTTGCAATAGGATAATAATATCAGCAGATGTAATAGTACTTGATCTATGAGCAATAACCAACACTCTTCTAGCTTTGGTTACATTTTCTTACGCTTTCTGAAACATTCTTTCACTTTCATAAGGCAATTTGTTAAATCAAAAAAAAAAAAAAATTAGTCACTTCATACATCGTTGCTTCGTCTGATATTAAAATCGATGACTGCTTTAGTCCCCTAGATAATATTGCACCTCTTTGCCAACTATAAGTTTCATAACCATTTAGAAATTTGCTAATGAATTCATGAGCAATAGCATCTTTCGGAACTTTTACAATCTGAAACATTATAAATGTGCAGAATATATAATGAAATATTTTGAAAAAGCATTACTATTTTTATTCATATATTATTTTTTGTATTCACTTATTATTATCCATCTGCTTATCGGTCGCATCTTCCTTTCCATATCCAATGTTCTCCGTTATACTAATTCCAAAAAGTACAGATTCTTGATTTATGTCCACTAATACAGTACCTCAAAGATAGCTAGAATGAAGAAACCTACTAATATCTCATTTATCCAATAGAAATGATACCCTCGTTGACATCACGAAGCTAGAATATTCAAGTTAAAATTCTTCAAAATAACGTGATCTGGCCAAGTTGGATTGTTAAATTTTACATTTTTAAACTCTATATTCCCTAAAAGAGAGTCCTTTTTTCTCTTTCCTCAAATCATCATTGGCGATAATTACATAATTAAGTACTATAAAATAAAATTGATATACGATTATTAACAATATATATAAAATCTTGCAAGTAAAAATAATAAAATAGTTAAAATATTCGGGCATTAGCCCTGATTCCTCTTACGTATTTTCCAAACAAAAAAGAGATGTTTCAACTATTTGAGTAGCCATAAAAAATTCTATAAGATCACAGGATGATGTTGATTGCCCAATTGACATTAAATGACTACCAAAGTACAATGTATAAAGCAAAATATTATTTCGAATAAAGTTATTCCTACTTGAGATAAACAAATACCAAATTCTAAATTTTTCATATAACTCAGATGCCTGTTCAACTTCTTTAGAAAATACTTCTGTTTCTCGGTTTTCTGCTTAAAATGCTTTTATGTGTATAAAAGTTCTTAAACCTTCCGAGGTACGTATTTTGAAATCCTGAATGTCACATGTTAATCGACTTACAATTTCGCCAGTTCGCCAGGTTTATCAAAGAATGCAACATTTTAAACAATAATAAACCTGTATACATTTTGACGTTATTTCATTGCCACTCTTTTTCCTACATGAGAAAGTGTATGAATATAAACAAAGATAAAAAACGCCTGCAACATTTAAATTTTATTATGATTCGAGAGTATAAAGAAGAAACTATACTCTACCATTATTAAAGATATATAAAATGTACATACTTGTGCAACATACATACGTGCCAACACAATTGTGATCTTAGAAGCATTTCCAGAGTATTTCTTGTAGAATCATTTCCTTTACCTTAGACTGCTTTTGTCCATACATTTATGACATCGCTAACAGAGTGTAGTATGCAAATATTTAACATTCCAATTTTTAGAGCGTTCTACGAATATGAAATATATTGGATATAGTGGTACAATATGCAGAGATGAATTTACATAAAGATGGTAAAAACGATTCCATCTGGTTCTGTAACACAGAGTCCTCACATACTAATTGAATTTATATTAACTAATAAATTTAATTTAATATCTGTTGGTCGACATATAAATTTCATATTTATGTTTGATATTATTTGATCAGAATATTTTTTACTACATCCTTTGTATAAACAGTTGAAGGAAGAATATTCTATTAGGGAAAAATTGACTTACATCAATACATTACATGCAGGTGTCACGTCGCCATCATCGACGTGTTTCCCACCAAAAGTAAACTAGGAACTATTTTGGTGAGGAAATGTCGCATCTTCGTCAGTGGCATGTTTCCAGCCAAAAGGAACCTAGATTTACTCTAGGTATAGGTATCGCGACACCATCAACGGCGTGTGTTCAAGCAAAGAGGAACTTAGGATTATTTTAGTGTAGTAATAAGGTCTACTGTCGATAACATCGATAACTCTTAATACCCACAATGAGTCGGTAAAAGAGGAATCACGAATATTTACCTTCAGTATATTAATTATCGATAAGGAAATATTTTATAAAAGTAACGCCAGATTTTAAAAGATTCATTTGGCAAAGGCTATAAGGATTAAGACAAAGGGTCCAAGACATCGTTGTCGAGTATGGCCCAACGACGTCCGGTAATAAAGTGAAGAAAATGCCTTAGGAAATATGAATTAAGATTAGTATTAAGAATATTCTAGGACTAAGGTATTAGGCTTAGCGAGATTAGGATTAGGACAAAGGGTGCGAGACACCGTCACCTTGGAATTTCCAGGAGACCACTGCCGACCTGAGGGAAAGTCCAGCGAAAACCAGAGAGAGTCTACTACCGTCGCTCCGCCTATTCAGACGTGTTCTCAGTCAGCTCTAAAACAAAAGGAAAATTTTCTAACTAATAGCAAGGTTCTGTGTTAACAAATAAACTTTGTTACTGTTAAATTTTTGTGTGTGAATTTCAATCATATTCATCCAATTCACGCTTCTATTAACGAACCTAATTGGACCAGGTCCTGCCCACTGTTAAAGGAAATTCTTACACCCTGATAAGTTCCTAGGTTTGGAAAGAGCTCATTGGTGACAGTGAACCTCCGAAGGAGAATTGGTCAATTTAAGGTATAAAAACGAGTATATCTCACTCTTGCTCCCGTGCTACGAGCCAAAAATAGAGGAGTTAGCAAGGTTTGAGTAAAGGACGCAAGTCTTGACCAAACTGTATCAGCTGCTCAGAGAATACTAGTTTTTTTTGTTTTGTTGCTCCCCTCCATCTGGGACATAACACAGGAAATGTATTTTTACATTTTTCAAAGTCTGTCATTGAAGTATTGGTTATGTAAAAGTACGTATTTAATAGATTTGTGCTAGAGAACGGTTATCTTATAAATAGGATGGGCATTGTGTATATGGTGTTTACTTTAGTCACTATTTCCAGACATACAAGCTTCTACTGCATGCTTAAGTTCGCTGCGAAATATACCTGCATGCAATATGTTAATACTTGCATCTTTAATGTCTCAAGCAGCTTGAAGGCTAAATCAGCCTACAACAATATATACCTTTTATCAATATTTTTATACTTACTGGAAAAGCAATGTGAAATATGCAGATATAGATATTCCAAATTCTTTCCATTATAGTTGCTGGTATGTGTCACTATCTTTTGTTACCTCATTATTTAGTTTAATTGCTTAGCATGTCACTTGTTTCACATTTATCTTGAATATATTTGCTGTACCTGCTCCTAATATTTCTCAACCAACTTTATAAATGTTTGATAGAATCTTTTTCTTCTTGTATTCCTCTTTGATAAAAAACCTAAACATGGCGTTGAAGTGTCTCCTGAATCGAAAGAAGGAATTGCTTTTTCCTTTGGATGGATAACTTAGAAACGTTTCTCTGAAAAAAAACGACTTATTAAAAATAATATTAAATATAATATTAAATATTAACAACATATTAAAAATAATACCCAAAGATGTATAGTAAAAAAGAAAACAAGGCAATAACATCAGTATAATTTTTTTACTAAAAGCTCTTAACGATTTAAAAGAGAATAATTACCTTGCATTAAATGGAAACATGGTGTGTTCTTTATATCGAATAATTCGCAATAAAGACATTATGAGTAAAATATTATTTTATGATATATCTATATATATAGATAGTATAGTTATGCAAATGATTTCTTGAATATTGGTATTAACTTAACATATTTGTTACAAACACGAAAGTGTATCATTTTAAAAAGCCATAGGATAAAACATACCTATTAATCTTCTTTTTAAACAAAGATCGAATATAAAATTAAAGAAACTTAACCTTGTACCTCTATTGAAAGCAGCGCCATTATTTCTTCTACATGTTGGCATTTGTAAAACATATTGATAGATGGCGTTGGAGAGTGTAAGCTGTAGCGTTTTGTGCTATATATAAATATTCACGTGAATGAGGTAGAATGTGTTGGAAATATATATATTTATAAATCTATGCTAAACTCTTATTAACACTTTATCGACCGGTAGCCTATTAATTGGCTTTTCGATTGCCAACGCCTATTGACCGGTAGCCTATAATCGGTTCTAGTTATCGACGGTTTTCGTACAGTGGGTTGTTGTCGTTTTCATAATTTCGACATCCAATATAACATTCCTTTGAAACGAAAGGAATAAGCACAACTCAATGAATAGCGAAAATTTAGCCGGTTTTGGGAGTAAATGCGGGCGCGACTAAGCCGGTACTTACTGAGTGTCAACCTCAACCACGACCGGTCGATAAAGTGTTAACAAAATAAAATTTACACAACTAAACAAAGACTTTGGAAAAACAAAAGAAAAGTTCAGACCTATGTTGTTTGACGAGTGTACATAGAGTACGGTGGTCGGCAGTCAAGAAAAAAGAAAACTTTGTTTTTATATTTCCCTTGTGTGTGGATGGACAGTTCCTAAAGATGAAGATGATTCTCTTAACTTGTAATAAACTTGAGTTGTTTATAAAATTTATTCAGTTGGTTGTAGAACATGGATAATTTTACAGGATAAAACTTTCGAAAAAGCTGTACTCAAGAGTGTTGGATATCAGTCCACCATAAGCGGGTAAAAAAGAAAACGTGTCTGTGATGGAATTAATAAGAGAACAAGTTGATAATTCTGCCACTAGAGGTGTGGTGGAAGACGTTATTACAGAGCTAAAGTTTCGGATGTTGGCCACTTAGCGTAGTTACACGAACTAGTCATGAAAAAAGTTTTTTTTTATCTCAAAAGATATTTTTTATATCTATTTTTTTTTCTTTTTTCTCTACATTTTGTAAAAATAATTAGCGTTCATTATTGGATGCATGAAACGACTACGCATCGAGCGAACTCGAATTGAGAATGAAGAAGAATCGATTAGTGTGTTATTAGTTGGTCGAGGATGATGTAAATTCTGGCAAGGGGTTTAAAAGACGGAAGATTTGCGGATATTTTTATTCTTATTTTATTTTTCAAACTTTCCGAAACTTCGTTTTGATTCTTCGTTGTTTCGTTTCGTGCTTTTTTCTTTTGTGTTTTCCATCTCATTTTTCTTCCTACTTCGTGTGTCATATTTCGGTCTGAATCTTCTTGCTTCTTTTTACTTCTTTTCTTTCGGGGGATGCAAGTCCTATAATTTTTTTCAACGTTTTTCTTATTAGATGTGTAATATTTATTGTATTGTTTTATTATATATATATATATATATATATATATATATATATATATATATATATATATATATATATATTATATATTGTAATGTTGTCGATTGGGTCACGAACAAAAAAATGAATAATTTAGTTGCTCGTTACTCCGATCTAGTTACCCGCCCCGTTTTTGGTCAGTGCTAGACTTTACTGGAATTGGGGCGTTTTATCTCCTTATTATAATCTGAGCTTTTCTGGAATATCGCTATGTTGCCCCGTG
This sequence comes from Dolichovespula media, assembly GCA_911387685.1. Taxonomy (NCBI): domain Eukaryota; kingdom Metazoa; phylum Arthropoda; class Insecta; order Hymenoptera; family Vespidae; genus Dolichovespula; species Dolichovespula media. The sequence continues at coordinate 492,598 of OU426866.1, forward strand.
TTTATTTGATTTAAATCAAAGACTTACCCTTCGTTCTCCGGTTGGAATTATTGACCCAATGTCGTTAAATAATAATAGAATTTTAATTATGTAAGAAAAATTATTCAACACTTTAATTGAAAGAAATAAAAGGAAAGAAAAAAATTACAAATAAACCACAAAAGAGTAGAAAATAAAATACAAAATAAACGTAAGGAAAAGTACAAAATAAAACGTAAAAACTTAAATACTTGACTTTTAAATGGAACTCTAAGAAAAGAGGAATAAATTATTAGATTATTCGTCTTTCCTTTTTCCTAATTTTTCCATTGTGCTTGGTTCTTACTACGCAGAGATAAAAATTTGTTCGGCGAGTTATAGATTTTATTCCGCGCGGCGATCACGACTAACTAGAACGAGATTTAGACGTAGACTTTTTGATACTAGTCCGCTTACTGACTTTTCGAAACTTATTTCATTGATTGCTATTTCAAGACTGATCTTTGAGACTGATTTCCCGGCACTTCTTCAAATATTCTGTAAGTTAGAATATTAGGAGAAAGGAAGGGGAAGAACGACATTGATTAGCGGCGTAAAGACAAAGACCTTTTTCAAAAGTATTTGTCGAAGCGATCATGCAACGAATTTACATTTGACGATATGACCGGACGGAAATAAACAATTGAGAAATCGATCAGAAGATAAATATCGAGCAAGAGTAGGGCAAAGTCGATAATCGGATTATGATGAAAATCGGCTTTCTTCCTAAAAGAAGATGATCTTGAAATGGAATTTCAAAGGAAACGGAAAAACGCTTCTTTTCTACTTTGTTCTCTCTCTCTCTCTCTCTCTCTCTCTCTCTCTCTCTCTATTATGCTTCAAGAAAACGATGTTTATTTTGTCATTTTATACCTGTCTTGCGACGTGACAATATATGTATAATTGTGAATTCGGCCATTTTATTTCCCGTTCATAGAAGCGCACATAGAACTGATAAATAAGCTTTTGACATTTTTAGGACTTACGAAACGAATATTTAAGATTTAAAGAAAAGAAAAACAAACAGGAACTAATAATAATAATTTTTATAAAACAAAAAGAAACGTTTTCTTGCTTTTTGTCTTATTGAATGTATTATTTAAATTTCTTTTTATTTTTAATTTTTTACTACACAGGATGTCTCCTTTTAATCGACATGGCCGTGTATACAATTTGTAGAACTTCACGATGCCATAATTCGGTGAAATAGTGATCGAAATTGCACATTGTAATTGGATTCGTATCGATATTCTTCAAAACTTTTGTTTCATCTAAAATATCGATTTCGATATAAAGAAGTTATTATGACTTCCGTATCTCAAGAAAGGCCTCCTCTACGAAACAGTTGCGATGAATATTTAATCTTTCTAACAAAATCTAACAAACTTTATTGATAACTTTTTGTTTATAAAACTCATAGGGATTCTCTTTTTTTAAATATAATTATTGACAATTATTACAGATAGCACTTACGTCGGTGAAAGTGGTCAATAAAAATACAAAAAATTGTCTTGAATTCAAATGCATTTCTTTAGTCGATCGGTTCATGTATATGTGCATTAATTTTTTTTCATATTTTAAAATAATACACTATTCGTATAGATACAATGCGTTGCCTATGAATGGAAGCTTTGAAAAAAAAAATGGAAACAAAAATTAATTACCTGAATCGTAAGAATAGCTTTGATCATGAAATTCCATGAAGAAAAAAAAAAGAAAGTAATAAAATCAATCTCTTAATTGTATTTTTGAGCATAAAATTTTGTAAAAACAGTAAGAGGAAGTAAAGGAAAACATTAATAACGCCAATCGAATTGATATTTTCAATGATGAGGTTTTATGAAAAGGAAAAGAAATTAATATGTCAATAGTGAGAATATTTTTCTGTTGCAATTTAATGGAAAGAAGAAGAAAGGAAAGAAAAAAATGAATTATCTGTATCGTGAAGGATATTCCGATGATGAAATTTTATGAAAGAAATATAAAAAAGAATAAATAAATAAGAAATAATAAAAAAATTACTTCTTTTATAAGTTGTTCTTCTAAATAAGAATAAACCTATAGTCCATAAAATACAGAAAAGACAATAAAATTGCTGACACCGTTGGCTGATCTCTGATATTGTTCTAATTATTAAAACAAGATAATTAAAAATGAGGTTACAGTTGTTTCAATTAAATGTACTATTCTTATTCGTTATTATTTCATCCTTTTTATTATGTTTTCTTGTTGATCTTCTTTTGGATTATACATTTTTATTATCTTTTACTACTCTTCTTTTAAATTTGCTGCAGCAGCATCAGGAGCTGCAATAGCATCAGTAGGGTCAGCAGCATCATTATCGGTAGAGGCAACTGTACCAGCCGCAGGAACACTCGCTTCAGCAGCATCAGGTGAAGTAGCACCATCAGGTACAGCAGCAGCATTAGTAGTGGTATCTGCATCATTAGCGGCAGAGGCAGCAGTACCAGCAGCAGGGGGCGCAGTAGAAGCGGCAGTTGTATCATCCCAGCTGTAGCAGCACCACCAGCAACTGCAGCAAGAATTGAAATATCAACTGCAGTGGTAATAGCCTCGATGGTAACAGATAGAACAACACCTCCTGCAATAGATCCCACCCAACTGGACCACCCGCTGCTGGCGATGATCTTATTCGGAAATAAGCTCATTAGTATAAACCAGTCGAAATATACACTTCTATTATCGTCTGCACATATCGACAAACATGTATTGCGTAATATCAAATATTTCTATTTATGAAGTAAAACTCTTAGAATTTCTTCATAGATTTGAAAATCGAGTGATACCAGCGAAGTATTTTTTATTTTGAAATAGATATATTATATAAAATAGATATACCGCTATAAAATGGCGATTAGAAAAAAATTCAGGATAGTTGGTTGAATAGTTGGAATGAATTCCCTAATTGTGAGAGAGAGAAAGAGACTCTGAAAAACAAGAAATTTTGAAGGTTTCATCAGATTCGGATCCGACGATGAAGAAAAGGATTTTGGTGAACGTGTCATGACATTACATAAAGTTCTTTGTACGTGGATAAAACGGAACTCTATTGTTTATGCCCTCGGAGATTATCCGGTGATAGAATTTTGAAAGACGTACCACAGTTAATAGGGTTCTTCCGGTCTCAAAAAGCGACTGGGATTTTGTTGTGCGTTAAAAGAAATTCTATTTCTATCATTATGCGTTTCCCTTATTCCAATTCCTATCTGTCTACCTTTCGCTAAAGTAAAGAATCAAGTGAAAAAAAGATGGGAAACAAGTGATGTAAATTGTCGATAGACACGATCCATTAAAGAATCGTTCCCATCTATATCGGAGTTATGAGGTCCAAAAAGTATATTAGAAGTTGGTACAGTGGTTCGAAAATTATCGACAGTTTGCTAGTTAAAATTGCCGGAACGATTTTTTCTTGTTCGTTCGACTTTAGTTTTCGCAGTTTTTCGATCATGCGAGTTTTTCTCGACTTTTCTCTCTTCCCCCTTACTCCCTCTCTTCATCTTTCTCTTCCCTGTTCTATTTCCTCTTTTTATTAACAGTCCGCAGAACATTAAAGAAATGTATACATTTGTATACAGAATTCTAATATATCGAATCTAATAAAAAGGAATAAAAGAGGGAAGAGAAATGAGAAACCAAGAAAGAGGCGACCAACCATACTGTAATTCGCGCACGATAAGATTTAATATCGAGTTTCGGTATCGAATGCTATGCCAGAAGAAGTGCGCCTCGTTCGTTGGAAAAAGCAGAAGAGGATGGTGTTTCTTACAAATAGGAAAACTCAGCATTGAATCGCTAAGAGAATGAGAGAAAAATAAAGAGAAAGAGAGAGAGGGAGAGAGAGAGAGAAAAAGAGAGAGAGAGAGAGTCGCGATATCTTGTTTCTTTAATAAACGATAGCAGAACGTAATCGTATTATTTATTTGTACCTTTAAAAATTTTACCCCTCGGATTGATATCCTTCTCAGCGATAAGAGAAAAGGAATGATGATGAGAAGGAAGGGGTAAGAGAAGGAAGAGAGAAAGATCGAGACAGATGTAAGGATCTTTCGAGCGATGGTAGTGGTGGTGGTGGTGGTGGCGGTGGTTATGATGATTGCGATGGCGATGAAGTTATTCAAAGGAAACTGGATCACTTTGGTTATTCTTTCATGGATTTTCGTTTCTTTTGACGATTCCATCCATTCCTCACGGTCCGAGTCTTTTGACATTCGCCATGAGGACGACTCCGGTTGGTTATCTCTGTCTTTCCGGAGAAAGAATATAACTACAGGCTGCGCACGCTTAATCCGCGAATCGAAGCATTCATGCATAATTCATGATTTTACCTTCCCCCATCCCACCCACCCTCCACACTCTCTCTCTCTCTCTCTCACTCTTTCTCTCTCTTTCTCTCTCTCTCTCTCTCTCTCACTCTTTCTCTCTCTCTCTCTCTCTTTTCTTTTCCTAACATTTGTTTTTTAACGATCTCTCGATTATCCATTCGAAACTAACAATTTTGTAACGAGGTATAATCGATATACGTACGGTACGGTACGTATGGTACGAAATCTTTGACTATCAAGGATTAATTTGAAATTATTTGGACAAATCGATGATTTAGGTACGATTATTTCAAGAGAAAAAATGTTAAATGAATATTGAATGGTTATATTTACATGAAATTTCCACGATTTCGTAGTTGGGCCACGTACGCGAGTACGACACCCGATGTGGAAATCCGCGATGGCGCTCTGCCATAAGGGGTGGGCTGGGGTGGCCTGGCAGGGTGTGATGAGGTGGTTCTGTTGCTACTGCTGGCCTGGCCTAGGCCTTTGCTCTCCCATATATAACGGAGTACCACCGGTCCCGTTTGCTGTAACGTATGATAAGTCTGAAGGAACTGAGCTCTCGAGGAGATGACATTGATGGGGTAAGCGCTTGACTTAAAGCCTAGAGCTTAATTCATTCGTCAGTACGTGATACACATACTTGGCCGATCCTCACCTAAGTTAACATTTTCGCGAACAGAGGAGACGAAGGTCTACGTACATATATGCATTTACGTTTTGTTAATTCCAAAGCCTTTCTCTCCCGTACTACCAAGTTGTCGTCTGCCTGGCAATCAATTCTATTCGGTTCTATTCGATTCAATCACGGGAACGAAAATTAATTATCCCAGGAAAATCTAACGACTTTTACAATTTTTTTTTTAATCTTTCAAATACATTCTCTTGGGTAGATTAAACTTATACGTCGAAACATTCTGATTTTTACATCTCTCTCTCTCTCTCTCTCTCTCTCTCTCTCTCTCTCCCTCTCTCTCTCCCTCTCTCACTCTCTCTCTCTTACTTTCTGTCTCAAACTTTGTTCGGTTCCTATGAAACAGAACGATCTACGTTAAATTTACTTTTTCTTTAATTTTCTCTATAATATTTCGCGCGTATGTCGGTGTGGGTGTGTCCGTATTTTTTCTTATCAAAGAGGAAGTGATGTATAAGAATTTATTATTATTATTATTATTATTATTATTATATATATATATATATATATGTATATATATATATATATATATATATATATATGTCTTGAAAGTATCGATTGAAGGATTAAGCTAAAAAAGAAATTTACGTAAACGATATGTTAGTAAAAAATATATACATATGTACAATTTATTTCAATCGAATCTATCTTTTTTATGATCGCATAAATTTTATCCAAGGACAATTCGGTTTGATCGTTGAAAAGTCATACTTGTTATTACTCTTTATAGGCTCAATAGTTTTGGAGGAGTTTAAGATCGAAATGGAGGATTTTAGAGTATGTATGGGTTTTGTAAGCCGTGAACACGGGATACGAGTTATTTTCTACGGATAGAGGGTATGAATTACATATAGAACGGATGCTCGATCACATTGAAACACGCTACGATTTGGATGATGTTCGCGATTGCTTGACTATCGATAATCAGTACACACTGCGCGAGTGTCACTATGACAGTAGCGATCAATCTCGGTGTACCAGAGTTTTCGCTAAGAGACTAGTCTTTCTCCCATTTCACCTTGTAAATCTCGATGATATTTACTGTTGCCATATAAATTATTTCATCGACGACAATGTTTTTTTCCAGTGGGAGGTTTAAAAAAGTACACTTAACGTTTAATCTCCGATTATCAGTTAGCGTTCAATTTCTCTCGATAATTTTTATTTCGTTTAATTTTTATTCATTTATTCGTTCATTTATTTATTTTTTTTTTCGTTTCTTTAATGCATGTACTTTCACGGTTTCACCCCTTTCATAACGTTTTACTTTTTAACAACAGCTCGGCATGTAAGGTCTAATTATTTAAATAATTCTTTGGTGTGGGCGGTAAGAATCTATAGTACTTATATTGATTACCTTATCGGTACAGCACGAACGACATTTTATTTTGCATGTCTATCGCGTTATCGTCGACCTTAAAATGTCTCAAGAGATCTCCATTCATTCTCTTTACAAGGAGAATTCACTTTCTCCCATTCTCGACCGTATTGAACCCAATGGTGTACCTTTGTCTTCTCTCTCTCTCTCTCTCTCTCTCTCTCTCTCACTCTTTCTCTTTCTCTTTTCTTCTATCGCTCCACGGTATAATTAATTAAACCGTTGGTAATTATATGAAATCGGTGATGTGGCTGCGCGCCAGCCTGGTAGATCTTGCGCGTAGTAAGTGGGTCTTAAGCTGACGGTATCCCGTGACTCTAATGATAAATTGTTAGCCGATTACTAACTACCAGATAAAAGCATCCACGGTATCCCGTGGAAAAAGAGATGCAACCCCAATCGAATTCGTCTCTCTCTCTCTTTTCCCCGCGCTTGCTGCGCATTCACTACTCGGCCAATGGCGTAAAATGTTTGAACCTTTGTGCGTCACTTACCCTTTATAACCCCATGGTTCACCATCGTGGCTGACGATAAATTACGCATAAACATTTGCTGAGATAAATTAAAAGATAGGGTTGCGGTAGTCGTCGCTTTTTCTTTTTTTCTTTCCTTTTTTTTCGGCCTTTTAACATTCCACAACATTGAATTTTTTACCGCTCGTTCATCCGCCTTTTCATTTATTTTTTATTTTTTTTAAATTTCTTTTCTCCTTAGAATATATTGTTTTGTTTTGTCATATTTTTTTTCCTTTCACGTCGTTATCCTTTGATCGTTAAAATTTGATTTAGGACGAATATAGAGAAATAAGTAAGGATCGAAGGAAGTACGTGACCGACGTTTCCTTTATTAACTGGAAACCATTAAACGGTCTAGGTTTATGGGCGCGTACTCGAATTCGTGACTCGCGAGTATGGTATGCGTTTACCGATTTGAGCTCAACGACGCATACAGAGAAGAAGAAAGTCTGATGGTTACTCCTCTGTAATCATCTATCGTCGTTCATCCTCTTTTTCTTCTATTTCTTATGTCCCATGAATCGACTCTCTCTCTCTCTCTCTCTCTCTCTCTCTCTCTCTGTCTCTCTCTCTCTCCCTCTGTTCGTCCTTGCTCGCTGTCTTCTGGACGCGTAAGTCTCAAAGACAGGCTTTTATAAGAACCTTCAGTGATCCTTCAACTCTACTTTTCCATTTCTACTGACTTTGTTATCAGCAAAGTACATTTCAGATTCACCATTTCGTTTCGTTTAGTTTAGTTTAGTTCATATAACTGTGCGCACACGATGACTTGGATTATTTATTTACGATTTAGAATTATCTATCCGTGCAAATCGTTCGTAGAATCGAACGAACCGATTGGAAAAGGAGGAGGGGGAGCAGGAGGTGTTATTGAAATATTAAAAAGCGGTCGTAAAATATTTCCTACATTTATACCGAGTAAAATGCAGTTAGAAAGGAAGGGGAGAGATCGTTCCTCGGTCATCAGTGGCCCAACCCCTTCCACCCTCGTTCCTTTTATAAAAATTAATTTCGATGTCTCGTAAACGCCGTTATCTCGTTATCACTGATTCCATCGAATTACACACACACACACACGCACGCACGCACGCACGCACGCACGCACGCACGCACACACACACACACATGTAGTATCCGAGAAGTTTCAAGAAGTTTCTTAAACAAGAGTTTAATGTGAGCGTTTTCCTTTCGTTTTGAAATAATATTCTGTTTTAGAGAAAAAGCGTTAATTTCTCGTTTTGAGATTTTGTTTTGTTTAAAACAAGAACATTTTATCGAGAGATGCTTTAAGATGTTTAAAGAGTTAAGACGTGTTTGTTCCTTTTGTTCATATTTCACAAATAAATCTATATTTATCGTTACATCTTCTTAGCTCAAAACTAATAAATTCTATCTTAATATAATTTCTACATATATATATTTATATCGTTCCTTAGTAATCAAGAAAAAAAGAAATTAGAAAGAAATGTCGAAGGTTAATTCGACGGAAGAAATTTTTTCTCGGTCTTTTTAGAATTCAATTGTTCCCGGTATATATAAGAAAGTTTTCTATAAGATAATTGCTCAGATAATTCGCATACAGTTTGATACCTATAAATCCTAAAAAAGTATCGCCGATCTTACGGTATAATTATAGAATAAATAAATTTATGTTGGCTGAGGAAGGAATGCGTATATGTCCGTCTGCCCAATACCCAATACCGAGATACACTCATATTTAGCGGTCGGAGTTATAGTCACGACTACTTAGATACGTCGTTTTTCGTGGATACGTTAGGCTCGTATCCATCGTTCAAGTATACAACAGCAAAGGATCGTGCATTATTAAGAATATCAAAGCTATTACGACAGTCGTCCTACATCTGATGTGACATTTCCTATTGGTGATATCGGTTCTTGATCGAACGAAATTATTTTGCGAGCAAAAGACCGAATTAAAAACGAACGGATGATAAGTCATCTAATGATCATTTAATGGCCCAATATGATCGATAAGATATTCCTTAAAAGAAGATTTCTCTCAAGGTACGATATACGTGTAAATTCATCCGAGAAATATCTTCAACGTCTTGCGAACTTAGTAGTTATAATTCAAAAAAAATTCAATCATTCTGGCAATTATACGTTATGGCTGTTATTACGGATCCCTTCTCTTCGTCTTTGGTTCGAGCGTACATCAAATCCCGTACGACTGCCTATATAATATTTTATTGACTTTATTTATGACTGACTGGTGTTCTTTGACGCGACCGTCTCCCATCGGGTTTCTTTCTCCAACCATGGATTCTTCTTTCCACGTTCAAACATTTTCGATTTTAATAATAGTATGACCGATGACATTTTGCATCGAGATGTAATCTTTTCGTATCTGTCAAATTTTCCGCATATATATACATTTGTTTTGTAGCGATAAACGTATACATATATAATTATTAATAAATAAAATTCATTAATAGGGACGTCGAAGGAAATATTCGAATGCAGAGCTTTTTTATGAAATTACGTCGAAGTGAAAAGAGACGCGATCCCTTTTTTTTCTTTCGTCGAAGGATTAACTTCGAATGATAGTCAATGGGATAAATATACTATATCGTTTCAAAGCGATGAGAACTTCTGTCCTCGACCATAGTACAACAAGCAATAATAGCAATAGTAGCGCACGCGAATGAAAAGACGATGACTCGATAAACTCGATAAACTTAATGAACTCGAACACTCGAGTCGAGCCGATCGAAATAATCTTATCGTCGAAAATGACGTTTGACTTTCGCGTCGTTAATAATTCGTTCCATTCCCGATTGACGATTTTTCATTCTAGCGAATCTTCCCCCAATAAATTTTATAACAATTATATTCCACGTTATTAGAACTCGCGATAAACAGGATATCGTATCTCTCTTATTGCGTTTGAAGAAGTCTATATTTCGTTAACGCTATCTATCTACTTACCTAGATATACACAATCACCAAATAATACGAACAGTGGATATACATTCCCTTTTATAGTGGGCTCACACACACACACACACACACACACACACACACACACACACACACACACACACACACACACACACACACACACACACACACACACACACACACACACACACACACACACACACACACACACACACACACACACACACACCATAAAAGCGGTTTATAGATGCGTCCGAATCGTGGGCTTCGGCATTCGAGGACCAATGAAAGATCTCTGCCGTTTGTGAAATGATTATCGCATGAAAATGTACGGCAAACGAAATAACGCCTCTTGATCTTATCTGTTAGCCGTCAGATATTTTGTCCGAGTCCACCCTCATCATAGGTTACGAGTGAATCCTCTCTTCGTTCTCTTATATACGGCTAAGGTGAACGATCAAACACACCATAGGCCACTAAAGCATGCAGCGCGCGCGCAACATATACGTGCACGCCACCGTAACTCATAACTGCGGAGGCAAAATCGTTCGGTTTAATTCGTAATGTCGTGCGTGAGGTACTTCCATTTCTTCTCCGAAGATCACAATAGCTTCTGTTTAGAGTACTTATGCGGAAAAACGATGAGGGAGAAGGAAAAGGGAAAAATAGGAGAGAGGGAAAGCTAGTAACATAAGTCGGTCTTCTTACATTGGATAAATCATTGCTACGGAGACGTCGGGAGGAGAGATATTATTCGAGAATATCTACATTGAAATCACGATATTACGATACACCGGGTGTTCGTGAAAAACCGAACGCGACATGTACGGAGAAGATCAAGATTCTTAAGACGTCTTTCGCGTTTCCAATAACCTTCTATGCGTAATCTTGATTATCAAGGATTGAGACGATATGATTGGTCGTTCGTGAGTTTAGATTTACCGAATTAGCGAAATGCAAAAAAAAAAGAAAAAACAACGATAAACAAATCTCTCTCGCGACTACGACTGCAAAATAATTCATAAGGTTTACTTAGGAGACGTAATCTTTCGTCGAGGAATTCATCTCTCTAAACCTGTTTCTTTCTCATTCTACGTTTCTATAAGGAGCGCGAGCAACTTTACGACTTTCTAATTCAAGCCGATCGCGAAAAATACGCGCGCAGCCTTTAATTGCGCTCATCGGGATCCTAGAATACGTACGTACCTCTATGTGTCTAATTTCGATAAATCCTCATAGCAAGGATTTTTTGCGTGTCTGTCTCGAACAATATAAACGAACAATAAAAAATATATATATAAACGTGGATATATACATTTTTTTTCTTATCCTTCTTCGCCATAACCTCTTACACGGAATAATTGTTATTGGTATTTTAAATTCAGCCCGGTATATAATTGATATAGGCACGATGCTCACAATAGGCGGATGGTTTGCGTATTAATCAAATGCTGGAAAAGAGAGAGAGAAGGAGAGCGAGAGAACGAGAGGCACACACACATTGTCTTACGCGTCAAACAAATAAAAGAGGAGTTTAGTAGGTTCGAGTATGTTGGATCCCTATCTTTTCTCTCTCTATCTCTCTCTCTCTCTCTCTCTCTCTCTCTCTCTCTCTCTCTCTCTCTCTCTCTCTTTCTATTTCTTTCTTTCATTCTTTTTTCGTTCGCCTTCTCCGTCTTGCTGTGGGCCTACAAATCCCAAGTGCCCAGAAGCATTAGACCACCCGGACCGCGCCTATACACCCGGCAGAGATCTTATTGATTCCAATGCCCGGACCTGTTCGTTGAATCTGCGAATCCCAGGTTCTCTTCTCGAGTCAAGTATCAATGCCCCGCGAGATCCAGATTTTCCCACGCCTTGGTTCGTCAAGAGAAACAACTTTTCTTAATTAAATTATCTTTCGAATATTTTCTTCTTTCCTTTTTTCTTGTTTTTCTTCTTTTTTTTCTTCTTATCAGTAACGTTATACGAGTTCTTCCTCGTATCTGAATTCCTATTTACAAACTTACGGAACAGTTTGAGGAAGGGAAAAAGGTTATCGTATATTACAATCACCACCCTTACGATCATTAAAACTTTATTATTTCTAACTAAAAGGAACAGATAAGATTTCTAAAGCAAATTCTCCCTTTCTCTCTCTCTCTCTCTCATCTTTCGTACATCTAAGAAGAAGAAGAAATTTTTCATAGGTAGGAGAAAGAGGCAAAAGCGGGGAAAAGAGCTTGCTAAACCTAACCCGGACAATAGTTCTCCATCGACTTGGACGATAGTATGAAGAGAAAGAGGGTATAAAGGGGGAGATGAAGAGTATCGGTGAAGATGGGAAGTGAGAGAGGGGAGGATCACGATGTTCCTTAGCGAGGATTAAGTACACAGTAGCAGACTTCTCATATAATGCGATATAATTACCTAGCTGATCCGCACTAACACACGTATAAACTACATGGACAGACGTGTTATACCACATGCATGAACGCCAGGTTGAAAATCCATGAGGCACACACACATTCTAATGTGCTTCATCCACGACGATCATACGTACGACGTGACGTTCGGACGAGCAAGCGTGCGCGCGCACGTTCTCTCTCTCTCTCTCTCTCTCTCTCACTCTCATTCTATTTATCTATTTATTTCCATCCCTCTTTCCCTTTCTATCTGGAATCATCGGCAGAGCTACATTTGAATTCGAGGTAATCATTACTCACTGTTCCTGATATTACTTCAATTCAATCTGTGCTTGCCACTACTATGCTCCCCAACACGCACCTACACGTTTCTTGAACATTTTCACATAAACACATACAGAGAGAAAGAGAGAGATAGAGAGAGAGAAAGAGAGAGAGAGAGAGAGAGATGTATCTACACTGAAGAAAAGTTAACTTGTGCTTGACAGCCTATAACCATCGACCATGTGTATCTATCCTGGTGTTAAATCAATGTATCATGTACACGAAGGTTTGGCTGACGAATGGCATCAGATACGCTCTGGAATGCGGTCCCAGTCATCGATCTTATTGCTCGATTCTTGATGGACTTCTTTGGTAGATCGTCCGTATACAGGTATTCGAAGTTTTTTCCTCCTTGTTTTTTAATCTTCCTTCTTGGAATTCTTCACGATCGTGTGGGAGGGTGTTTTCGTAATTACCTAATCTTTAATTTGTATTATATACGACTACACGGAATGTGTGTGTATATATATAAATATACATAAAAAAAAATAGCGAGAGTGTTCGAGGAATGGAAATACGAACGATACGGGAGTGCCGCAGATTTATTTTATCGCATGTTAAATTTCATGCAGGTATTCGGGTTTTAGAGGCGGCGAGAACTTATCTTTCGGCGTTTAATTAATTTACAGGCCGCGGTTAATTCTGCGTAATGAATTCGATTAAAGGATAATGCCTGCGCTGTTCTCTGTTCTTTCTCTCTATCTCTCTCTCTCTCTCTCTCTCTCTCTTTCTCTCTCGCTCTCACTCTCACTCCCTCTCTCTGTCTTCTTTTCTCTTTCTCTATATTTCCCTCTCCTTTCGATTCGTAGCCTTCCATTGTCTCCTCATTCTCCCTTTTCGTTCCTCTTAGAGAAAGAGAGAGAGAGAGAGAGAGAGAGAGAGAGAGATAGTTGTTCGACCCTCTTCTTTCTGTCTTTCTCTCTATCTCAAAATCGTTGCGTTGGAAAATTTGTCGCCCCCCAGGGAATATCACCACATCGTCCGCTGACTCGTTACCGCGAAACGGTCGATCTTTTTCTCTTTCTCTCCATCTCTTTTTTGAAAAAAAAAAATAAAAAACAACAAGATTTAGCCGAAATTATGAATGTTTAAGTAATCAATCGAGATCAAAACGAAGACTGACAGATAGATAGAGAGATAGAAAGAGAGAGAGAGAGAGAGAGAGAGAGAGAAGGAGAGATTTTAAAAAGTAGTATGCAGTAGGAAGATCGTGAATCTGCGCTTAAAGCGCATTCATGCTTGCATATTTCGTCGAGCATCGTACGGGACATTAACGGACGGGTGACAAGGGTAATGGGAGGTTCTGGAGGGATGGGGGGAATGTAATATTTACATTAGCTGAATCCACATCGAATTCCCTTAATCCGTTACGGCTCGCTTTCCGCGCTGCAAATGCGAACAACCTGTAATCGAAGTATCGACTTGAGATGACACGAACACATATTCTCGATAAACGATTCCTTCGCGATTTCTCCAAGAGAATTTGTCTATAATATCTTTCTATCTCTTTCTCTCTCTCTCTCTCTCTCTCTCTCTCTCTCTCTCTCTCTCTCTCTCTCCGGTCAAACACAATCAAATGAATTGAATTCACCTCGATGATAATAATACAAAAAGGATAACTGAAATAATAAAGTGGATGAAAAGAAGTTTATCGAAGTATTTCATGTGAGTTGAACGTTGATAGAACTTGAAAAACATAACCCACGAATCGAGGAGCGATTAGTTAAATTCTAAGGCGACTTCGTGGCTTCAAGGGAACATGACCATGTATTGCCCGTGTACAGACTGTATGGATAGGGCGGGCTAGAATTGAATAGTTGATGAATTTTAGAAAGCTGCCGTTCCTAAAATTCATCAAGTATTCTATTCTAATATCCTTTCTTCTGGTGGCTCACCTCTGTTTCTCTTTCTCTTTGGAGAGAGAACCTCTTATTAACTCGTTACAGCCGTCCTTTTATCAATTACCACGAAAGAGTCTCGTACCGAAATCAAAGTAGATTTTTAATTATCCTTCTCTCGGCATACATATAAGATCCATAAATACACACCCCTTACTCACTGGATGTAAATTGCTCGTTGGATACTACATAACACTATGGCGTAGAACAAAATATATTTACCTACTACCTACTAACCGACCGAAGGACCGACCGAATGATCAAATGACCAACCGACCAATCTCCATCCATCCTTCTTTTCGTTCTTCTCTTTCCTTATCTCTATCAATCTCTCTCTCTCTCTCTCTCTCTCTCTCTTTCTCTTTCTCTAGTTCTTTCTTTTTCTATCTTCCCCATCCGTAGCGATCCTCCTACAACCGTTCCATCTTCCACATGGTGATAAATTTACTAGGACGCTAAAGTATCTAACCGTTTTGTTTGTACTGTACGAGATATTTTTGTTCAAGGATAATGGAGGAGTCCCTCGCGAACTATTATTGATCGAAAAAGGTGAAGGAGGGAATATCCTGGTGATGACGTTGGGTGACAGGGGGTGGGGTGAACGTCAAAAGTATGATGTAGAGGAAAAGAGGAGAATATCGAACTACTTTATTACGATTTGCATCATGACGATAGAATATTCCCTTCTCTAAAATACACACACAGATAGAGAGAGAGAGAGAGAGAGAGAGAGAGAGAGAGGGGGAGAGAGAGTGTGAGGTTCTGATTGAGTGAGAGAGGGAGGAAGGGAGGAAGGGTGAGAGAGAGAGGGAGAAAAGAAGAGATTAAAAATCTGCGAAAGAAACACAAATCAAGAGGAACACGCATACCAGACGAAATGACACTCGATAAGCGTGATGGTCAATTCGAATCGCGTTGTTCGAAGCCCGACGATTTATTTACGCGTATTCATTCCCTACCGTCTCGTGTACCGTACACATGTTTCATCCTTTCTTCGTCGAGTAACTCGATCCGCTTTTATTGGCCTCTTTCTTTCCTTCCTTCTCTCTCTCTCTCTCACTCTCTCTCTCTCTCTCTCTATCATTTTCTCTCTTTCTGTTTCTTTCTTTCGTTCTCTCTTTCCTTTTTTCTTTTTTTCCCACTGCATTCGTACGAGTTGCTCAAATTGCTATTAATAGGTGTGTAAGATGTCGTGATATATACAATTGTGGGGCATGAACTTCATTCGAGATTAGCAAGTTGCAAGGCACGCGATCTAGAGTCTCTTTTCCCTCTATAAATCATTTGTCGTAAGTTCTCGTCTTACTTCGTTCGCCCCTCGTATAAAATTCTGATTGATTGCGAATTAAAATTGATGATGAAATATAATATACGAGATATATTCCAGTGAAAAAATATCAAGAAAAGGAATGTACGAGGAAGGATCATAGTTCGTTCGTACGTACGTTCCCGCTGAATGGGACACCGTTAAAAAGCAGTAACTGAATTATTGACACGGGACTGTTGTAGCTATATTACGCCATTAGCATATAGGAGATAGGTGGTCCGTCGTCGCAATCTTTCAAGGGTTGACCTTTAAATATTAAAAATCCGTCACGTAATATTATATTACGCTGAAGGTTAGAAAAAACCCTTCGATATTAAAATTCGCGTGTTCTCGCGATATTACTCCGATCGAGGGTTGGATTCCTTTTTTCTTTCTCTCTCTCTCTCTCTCTCTCTCTCTCTCTCTCTCTTCCTATCTCTCTCTCTCTCTCTCTCTCTCTCTCTTTCTCTCTCTCATTCGTTTTTCCCAACAACTTTACACCGTCGACTGAGACATGTTACAACCGTTAAGCGGCTAAGGGTATCATTTGCCATGAGCCCATGCCTCAGGCCTCGTGCCTCTTCGCTTTTTCTTGCCTCGTTTTTCCTACTTTACGCGGTAAGATAGATGCCGCGATGAGTCACGCGGCGTACCTCCTTACATATGCCAATAAACTTGTACACGATTCTGTGCCCGTTGGACAATTATTACGAATAACTAATGGGAATTATTCGCCCTCGATCCAACAAAACAAACTGTGCGAGTTGGATTAATAGTTCCCCCTTAAATATTCAGAGACGAGACGTCTACGTTCTTATTTTAATTCCAACATCAATAATTGGGGAGTTTATAAGAGGGACTTAACAGGGAATGTCAGAATTAAAGAAAAAAGAAAAAGAAAATAAAAAACACAATTCGTGCGGGTCTACAAATTTAACACCCGTTGTGGGTGTTGGAAAAACATTGGAAAAATTATTATCTCGATTATACGAAAGATTTCTATTTTAAGCCATTACTTCAATACCTATCGAATTATTATCGATCAACAGCGATTTCATCATCTATAAATATTATCCCCATTTTACAAATGCGATATATCTTAAGGAAAGGCAACGGGAAAAGTAAAAGCAAAAGCAGCAGCAGCACCATGAACAGAATTAACAACTTTCATGGCCCCGGCAATATCATTGAGCCAATAATATAAACCGATCCAGCTGAACCTCGTGTGCAGATTCGGTTTTTTACTTCTTGCTGCCTTTAAAAACAAGAAAATTTGTTTGTCCGCTCGATACTCCGGATGATGTCAGCGGGTGGGATATATTCATTTTCGTTTACCCTTCTCTCTCTCTCTCTTTTCCTCCTCCTCCAGCTCCTTTTCCTCTCTCTCCTTCTCGTTCTCTTACTCCATTTCTACCTAATTCAGAGAAGGTTTCAGATAGAGAATTTATAGAGAAAGCTCTGGTATTCGTAACAAACGTAAATCCATGACTAATACAGAACGGATTAAAATTTCATTCCGCGATAACTTATTTACGTCACTCAACGCCAGTCGAAGTCAAGTTCTCTCTCTCTCTCTCTCTTACTCTCTTTATCCCTGTCGTACGTTACTATTCTGCTCCCCGCGGGCCCCGCTGGACGCGCTTCTGCGACGCTCAGCGTCGAATAACCGTGACGAAATGGGTCGTTTTCCACAAAAGGGTAAATCCAACTTGTCCGATAACAACTACCTCGACGTTCGCTTAGCAGCGGTTCTGCTAGTATAGTTTATTGCTTAATTCCATCTTGGTGGCCGAAGCTGATATAGGGGAAATCCTAAGGAGCAGCGCACCCGGCGGGATCACGAAGGCCAGTATTTATCGTATTTTACTTTCCTGTTGCTTGATTAATCGAACTTTAATTAAATCGTCGCGAAAGTATTAAGTGGAAAACTATCAAAGCCTCTTTCTACCCATTCCCATCCCACCAGTCCTTCCCCCCCACTACCGCCTACATCCACTCATCCTCCTCATCACTTGGACGAAATTCCCAACGCCATATTATTGGAAGAAAGAAAGGTGTTGGTACCTCTAACGATGCAGAAAACATGTTCTCTCACTCGCACTCTCGATTCTCATTGTGATAGCCGATCGGCTAATTGAAGTGCCTCCACTAATTCCCAATTTTCCATTGAATTCCCACTGATTGATCTAGAAATAAATAAATAATCGCGTTCGTTCGTAGATTGATATTAAATCGTAGTAAATCGGTTCGTTCTGTGGAGGTATCGTTAATTCATCCATCGCAAAGATTCTACTTGGTCTATTTGAATTAATTCTGAATATATGAGGAGACGATAAAAAAAAATTGATTATGGATTTCTATGATCTCTCGTCATAAAATTCGAAAGCTGAGGGGCTAATGACGAACGTTCACGGATGAAGAAGATCTTGTTAATATTCTCGAGACCTTGATCGGGAGGAACCTTTATTAAGTAAGTAATCAAGTTAGTATCAAGTTAGTAATAGAATTTAAATAGAATTAGTAGTTTTATTTTAGTAGTAGTATATCACATACACAATATTTTTTGTAGTATAAATGAATCTCTTTTATATAGTCAAAAGTTAATTAAGTAGTGCTGGTGCCTGGTGCTGTTAATACTGTTGGTGCTTGTGCAGTTACTGCTACTGCTGCTGCTGTCATTGTTGCTGCTGGTACTGGTGCTGATAGAGCCACTACTGCGGCCACTGCAGTTAGAACCACTGTTGCTGCTGCCATTGCAGCTGGTTCCACTGCTGCTGGTGCTGCTGCTGCTGCTGATGCAGCTGGAGCTGGAGCCAATGCTCCTGCTGCTGTAGCAGGGGCCATTGCTGATCCACTGCTGAAGTCGCTGATGCCGTAGATGCTGCTCCAGCTGTTGTTGCTGTAGATTCTGCTGGAGCTGCTGCTGGTGCTAGTGATGATAGAGGCACTGTTGCTGCTGCCATTGCAGTTGGTTCCACTGCTGCTGTTGCTGGTGCTGCAGCTGCAGCTGGAACCAATGCTGCTGCTGCTGCTGAAGTTGCTGTTGCGGAAGTTGCTGCTGCTGGAGTTGCTGCTGCTGCAGATGCTGCTCCAGCTGTATTTGCTGCAGATTCTGTTGGAGCTGTTGCTGCTTTAGCTGTTGCCGTTGTCGCCGCCGCTGCTGCTGCCGCTGGTAACGCTGCTGCTGGTGCTGTTAATACCATTCGGAAATAAGCTGATTACTATAAACCATTCGAATTGTCCGCTTTTGAGAAGCATTTGCTTTCATTATCGTCCACACATTTGAAAATCGATTGATAATAGTGGTGCACTTCTTATTTCGAGTAACTTATTATGAATAGAGGTACACGTCCAAAAAAATTAAATGGTAGTAGGGAGATTCTGTTTGTCTAAAAAGAAAGAAGGAGGGAGAGAATATAAAAAAAAAGACGGTAAAGATGAGAATAGTCAATTAGAATGTTTTCTTTCTAGATTTCTATGAAATAGGTATATCGCTATAAAATGTCGAATAAAATTAAATTAAAAATAGTTGCATAGAAATGTCAATGAATGCCATAATCGTAAGAGAAAGAAAGAGACTCTATAGAGCAAAAACGTTTGAAATGGCTACTGATGAACGTGTAATGGCATTACTTGAGTTTCTCGACACGCGGATAAAACAGAAACTGACGTTTCTGTTCTCGGAAATTATCTGTTGATAGAACTTTGACAGGCATACCACAGCTAGCAGGTTCCTTCGGGTCTCAAAAAGCGACCAGGATTCTGACGCTCGTTAAATTCATTTCTATTTTTATCACTATCCGTATCCCTTATTCTTATCTTTATCTGTCCCAATCTATCTTTTACGAAAGTAAAGAATCAACCAAAAAAAATCGGGAACAAGTGATGTACATTGGCGAAATGTAATCTACGAAAAAATCGTTCTCATCTATACCGGAGTTACGAGCTCGGAAGTGTGTAATAGGTTGGTACGATGCTTGGAACACAATAGGTAGTTTGCTTTTTAAAATTGCCGGGACGATTTTTTCTGATTCGTTCGACTTTCGTTTTCGCGGTTTGTCGAATATGTGATTTTTCTCTCTTTTTCGTCTTCCCCTCTCTCCGCCACTTTGTTACCAGTCCTACAGACGTATCCCAACCATCTCCCTCATCTCTCTCCCTCACCTCTCATTCCCCCCACCCCATCAATCCCTCCCACCCCATCCATCCCTCCCGCCCCACAACACTTCTCCATCCCAACAAAAATGTAGGAGATTGGATAGTAAGATCAGTTTGAAATAATTACTATTACATCGTGAAAATCAATACTACTAAATATTTGATTATATGTTATTTAAAAATATGAAGTGAATCCTTTTTACAAATTATTATTTTAATTATTATAAAAAACATGTATAGTATAATTTTAAATCCAGAGACTATCAGTCGTGAATGTCTTCTCGTTCATTCTTTATTAGAACAACAAAATATCGATTTTTTACTATTTTCACAAGATGAAAATAAATATTTAATAAAGCATTAAAATATTCAAAGTGATAATAATTGTAAACGCGTTTGAACAAAATTTCTCTATCTTGAGCTAATAATTAATTAAAGAAGAGGGAACCATTCATGATAAAATCTCGAAGAGTAAATCACGAAGAAAGTTACTCGCGATCATTCAATGTACTTCCACTAATTGAGCCGTTCACTTTACTAATCGATTAATTCTATACATTGAAAAGTGCAGAAATGTGATGAAACAATGTAAATTACTTTTTAAAATTTTCTTTTCGTATTTACGGACGAATATGTATATTAACGGATGTGCAACTCGTAAATATGCAATAACTGAAACCGAGTAACTTTCGACTGATATGCACTTCCTTACCCTCTCGGTATAATTCTAAAATTCTCTCCTCGTATTCTGAAAAAATAACCCGAAAGCGAAACAAAAACTGTAGTACGGCTAAGACAAATAGGGGAAATATTATATTGATAATTGAAGCGTATGATGCTATGCATTTGGCAATGTTAAAAAATTGTGAGCTGAATGTGTCTGGTTATAATGTGTTTTGATGCGATTCTGAAAATAGAAATACAGGGGAGCAATGTTATATGCAAAATACGATATTAAATATGAAATATTAGTGACGGAAAAAATTGTGTTGTTTTGTTGGTGTGTTGCGAAGGTTCGATAGATTTGAAACGAATAAATATGAAGAATCTCGAGGTTAAATTCTTCATAACATCGCATAAGTTCGTAGCGTAGAATTCGTACTTGGCAAAAGAAATACATAAAAATCAAATCTTATTTTAGACCGATTCGCGGTATGATTCTTTTGATTCACACTGTAACGATAATCGCGAACGCGGCCGTCGGTCGATTACGTGAAAAGCAGAAATCTCGATTGATTTCGCAGAGAACGTTGATATTCGTTACATTGCAACAAAGATTTGGCGACATTTACCAGACCCATGCGATTCTAGAACGAGTCGATAAATATCGCGATAAAGATCCGTCAGCAGCTAGGAAAAGTAATAGTGTGGTTTTCTGAAACGAAGTCGCTCATTATACTACAAAGAAATTATCGAAGAAAAGTCACTCGATGTGAAAACAGCCGGATGTGCACATTCTAGTATTTCTTCTTATAGGGCTATATCCAGAATATTGTTCATATAGCTATAATAATCTAATCCCTACGTTAAAAACTAGTGTCAATGATGATCAATGATAATGAATATGATCTGTCGAACATAGCTAGAAATTGAATATAGTCACGATATACTTCGTGTCATAGATTATTCGTATGTAAAAGTTCACTAAAGAATGTCCGAAAAATTCGTTAAAATGTTTTTGCATTTTGTGTACTTTCGTTTCCCTATCTTTCGAAATTTTCTTTCTGCCATTTATTAAATTGTGAGAGGTTTGAAATGTGAAAAAGACAACCTATACGTATATCCTACATTTCTGTAAACGACACGAATGAAAATATAAATTGATAAAGATAAATATGGAACAAGAAATGATATCCTGTAATCTCAAGTTATCTAAATTCTCAAGCTTTATTTGATTCCAGCCATTAGCACGGTGAGATCCTTACTTACTAGATCAATAATGTCGGGTTTAGCCTCCATTCCGTTCAAAAGTAACTATCCGATGTTTGTGTATTCCGTAGATAAAGGTTCTTCTTTTGCCTTTCAATACAATATCGATTGAAATGATTGGTTTAGGATGCGTCTTTCAGCTTTCTACGCGTTATTAAATTATTTTAACTACACATATTTAACAGCTCACGATCAAAATCTTACTCAAAAGTTGAATCGCATAACTAAAATTTATGAAAAATTTCTTAAATTTCTTTTCCACTTATAAATTTACAGGTTCAGATTGTCTGTTATATACTTTCAATTGAGATAGTAAACTAAGATTTCGTCAGACGCACAAGCAAATGCGATGCGTGTTGTCCGAATGTATCCGCGATACTGCTTTTGATGGTTTGATGGATCGGCATATCGGACCGTATTTATAGGCGAATATATGTATGGACGAATGGATGACTCGTTAATTATACAGTAATTAAAATTGTTTTCTCTCTCTTTCTCTTTCTCTTTCTCTATTTTTTTTTATATTCCCTGGAAGGGAAAAATAAAAATATTATTGGCCAATATATTCTTCTCCAGTATATTCTATTGTGTACCACAACGGTTAATAAAATTTCCATTTTCATCTGTAAGTTATTTTAATATATTACTAACGATTGATAATAGAGATTTGATTTCACTTCATTTCGCTATAACAATTAATGAAACGAGAGATCGTGATGATAAAAATTGGATGTAATTTAACTTCTGTTTTTACAAGACAGGAAAATTGAATTTGTTCGAAAGTAATTCGAACGGTATGCGTTGAGTTAAAAATGGAAGACGGAGAGAGAGATAGAGTGAGAGGGAGAGAGAGAGGGAGAGAGAGAGAAAGAGAGAGAGAGAGAGAGAGAGAGAGAGAGAGAGAGAGAGAGAGAGAGCAAGGAGTAAGGAAGTCATAAACACTTATTTTTAAGACGACGACGAAGAGGTGTAAAAACATATACGAAAATAAAAAGAAAATAAAGAAATAAGAATATAAAAGAAATAAAGAGAAGAGACTTGACTCGATCGATTTGCAAGCAACTTCAACTGTTTAGTATAGATTACAGAAACAATAATATTATCTTCCTCATATTTTTTAATAGTTTTCTATACATTTACTATATCTTCTCTATTTTTTTTTCTGAGGGTAGCATGCGTCTCATAGTGATCTAACATAGCCTGTATGGTTTTACACGTGCTCGTTGTTTGTTGAGAATTTATTACATCAACGATCGAACGTAACCCATTTATTTATCTTTTCTCGACGATACTTTTCTAGTCTCAAATTTATAAATGTGCACTTTATTTGATCCTTGCATATTGCCATGAGCTGTTTCTAAGGAATAGCGAAAACGAGTCGAGGAAATATCTTTCAAGAGCAATGACTCTTTTGAGACTTTTCTTTTATCAATCTAAATTAATCAAATATTTGATTAATTGTTATTTAAAAATAGTTAGCAAGTCCTTTTTACAAATGATTATTTTAATTCTTATAAAAAATCATGCATAATATCGTTTGTAATCCAGAGGCTATCTGTCGCTAATGTCTTCTTGTTCATTCTTTATTTATAACTCGTAAATATCGATTCTTTAATATTTTCGCGAGGGGAAAATAAATATTTAAAAACACATTAAAATATTCAAAGTGAAAATAATTCTAAACGCGTTTGAACAATATGATATTATACTGAGCTTATAAATAAGTGGAAAAAGAAAGAACCATTGATGAGTAAATATCCGAGGAAAGTCACAGGTGGTCACTCAATGCTCTGCTAGTAATTAATTAGAACCGACTACCCATGCGGATTCGAATCTTTCGTTCTCGACATGACTGAGTGATCGGAGGCACATAAAAGTATACTTACTAGTTAATAAGAACTATGGTGATAACAAGTTCGGTGCTTTAGGTCGAAATTGAGAGTAAAAGATTCGTACCTGGATGAAAAATAAAAATGAAGTAGATCGACATCGTTGTTGATTGAGATATGAATCTCAATCTCAATGGTACACTGACTCTATTACGCTAAGATAGTTATCTTTTAATAAACTGTCACCGAAGTTAATTAATGAGACTCTAATATCTTTTATAAATATTATCTGTGTGATTGTAAAAACAGCAAAAAACTTAGCGAACAAACACTGACTCTAACGATTGCATTGTACGCAGTCGATGCAAGATCACTTGTTCTTTAAATCGCAAAACGCGAACGAACAAATACTCGATCATGTCATTATTTCGCGTGCGATTCCAATGATGATCTGAAACAGAGAAACAAAAACAAAATTATTATTATCACTATTATAATAAGAAACAGTATAAATTATTAAGGAAATGTGTGATATAAAAATATACTTACTTCAAATATTCGTTGATACTTGATGCAAAGACGATTTGAGCGCTGCGATGTTTGCTCGTCGGGTAGCAAGGAAAACCGGTAACCGTTAAAGTCAGTCAAAGATTTGTTTCTGTTAATCTTATACATAGTCAACAACCGCCAGTATAATATTTAAATCTAAAAGAAAATAATTTTAAATTATGTTATATTTAAAACTTATTACGAGTCGTGTAATGTTTAACTATATTTACTATTGTTTAAATATTAGTTTCTTTAGCTACGCGTACTCTTATATTGCTTAACACGTTCCTTGCCGCGTGGGGCGTATAAGCGTGAACTTTCAATTCAAGCCATTGGGTACTCATTGCAATATTTAATCGAAAGAGTATGGGTAGTATACGCCCTATGCGGTCTGAACAAAATGTCTTCGAAAAACGGTCCGGCACTAATTTAATCTTAACAAAAGTATTAATTTTGAAGTCGTCACGTTCAGAAAGAGAGAGTTTCGATGTTCCCTCGTCGGAATACAAAAGAAAACTGACTCGCAAAGTGTTGAAGTCAACTTACGGTTTGTTTTTGTTTACATTACGAGTATCCAACGACCGCGAATTCATAATTTTGAAATATGAGAGGTTTAAAAAAAGGTTATTTTCGTTTTAACAGGTGTTTCGGGCTTTCTAATGTTTTACCAAATGTACTATTGTTTAAATGTTAATTTAATGTATTCAGAGTACATTATAAATTATTTAAATAATTATAAAATTAGCGAAACTTTCAACTATTTAAGCTTACCCGTCTAGAAAGTGAGAACATGAATTTCTTCTACCAATACCTCTTTTCTTAGAATATACGAAAATCATCAAAACAATTAATTATTTCTTATTCGATATAGTATAATAAAGAAAAAACGGACGATATATCAATGACAATTTACGTTCTTTCATGTTTTCGAGGAACAGTAGATGCTCAGAGAAATCTACTTTACCGAACAAGACACGTCCTGAATCTAATTTTTTCTCTTCTTCTTCTCGCCTTATCGAAATATGATTGTCAATCAAATTTGCCAAAGATTCGTCGATTGTACAAAACGAATGCGATCAGCAATGCGTATGCGTATTCGGAACATATATGTAATACTGCGTTCGATGTTTTGATGGATCAATTAATCGAACCGTATTTATAGACGAATATATGTATGGACGAGTGGACGACACGTTAATAATGCAGTAAATGAAATCAAGTAACTCTCGATTGATATGCAGTAACTCACTATCTCTTCTTCCCACTCGCTCTGACCCGGTTTCTCTGACCAACTGTTATCACTCTTTCAATCATTATCTCCTAGCTAGCCTGTCACTCCGGTATTTCCTCCTTGTTTCTGTTCACACTCCATTCCATACCATCCAGCAAATTTTCATATGTATGAGATTATCCTCCTATCCTCATTTCCTCCCTGTCATGTCGTCCACACAAGTTCTTTCCCTCTCTTCCTCTCTCTAACTCTCTTCCATCTTATCTCTCTCTCATTTACTCTCTCCTAGACTCTCTCTCTCTCTCTCTCTCTCTCTCTCTCTTTCTTCCTCTCTTTCTCTGAATTTTTCTCGATATTCACCGAAAGGGAGAAATGAAAATATTCTTGGCTGACCTCCCTTAAATTCCTATAGTGTAACAGGACTGTTAATAAAATTCCCATTTCCGTCTGTGAATTATTCTCGTATATTACTGACGATTCATCGAAGGGATTTTGTTTAATTTTTTTTTCGTAAGATTAATAAAATTTATAATAATTTCGGTCAGTATAATAATAATGGTGATTATGATGATGATGACGATAATAATCTAACGAAACGAAAGGTCGTGCTGATAAAGATAGGATGTAATTTAACATCTGTAATTACAGAGACAGGAAAATTAAATTTGTTCAAACGTAGCCTGAACGGTACGTGCCGAGTTTAAAAAGAAAACAGAGGGAAAGAGAGACATTGATGAATGAGGTGGGCAAATCTCATGTAAGCATTATCCATTTAAAAAATACGCCAATGAGATACTATGAAACATTCAAACTGAAACTTTGCACTTGTTCGTTAATTGTTATTTAGGGTTTCCAATATAAAAAAGAAGATAAATTGATGAAAATGAAGAAAGTCAACAAAAAAAAACAAACAGAAATAAATTTCGAAGAAGCGGATGACACAAGCTGGTCGCGAATATTTTTTCGAGAAGCACATGATTGCTTTTAGCCTGTCTCAACCGCTTACTGCCCTCTCGTTCGCGCACTGTCGAACCTCCGACTCCTCTCCGTCACTCACTATATATCATTTTCATTCCATCGATCACTCGGGCTATGGACCACCTGTTCCTTCTCATTTTCTCTCACTCCCTTCCACATAGCGTCACACACTCACTGTTACACTACCATTATTTAGCCCTACCTTCCCACTTATAATTTCACACTCTTATGTATATAATATTTGTATTAACTCATCTTATATTTATTCATATGTGTGTGTGTATATATATATTGTAGGAGAATTTTCGATAAGCGTCGATACTGAACAATGGCACATGCCCTTTAGGATTCATAATTCGTGTGCCTGCGTTGAATTCGAGGAATTCTGTTTCATCTCAAAGTTCTCCCCACTAACGCTAGTTTTATTGATCGCCGTGCGAAACGGCATATCGCGACAAGACTCCGTGATGCAATGGTATCGTTGCTCGTGTCATTGTTCTCCTACGCCCTAACGAATATTAATATAATAAAAATTATTATTACTATCCTATTTCTGTCTACAGTATCTCAGAAGAGGGATTACCGTGAATACAATTGGCATAATTATTGTAATAAGGTGAAGTTGCGAATTCATTTGTCAGTTAACTCTCTGTGATGCAGCTTTTGTGCGTGAACGTGTCTGTTTGTGACTTGTAACCTTGATGCAAAGACAAGTTACATTTCCGTACTGTGATGGAAAAATTATCGAAATACACCGTCGCCTAATTAAGAGATTGTTTGGGGTTTTTGAACCTTCTGACGACCGGTGTGAAGGCAGAGTTGTTTGCAAGACTTACGGCAATGATCTGGGATCTCAGATTTCAGACCTTTTGCAAGAATCTGCGAGGGATTGTGCGATAGACACGAGTATACCTACTGTGATGCAAAGTGAAACGCTTTCTGATACGTCTGTGGACATTCCCGAAATAGTATGTAGGGAACTTGATATTTTTCGGCACGAAAAGGAAGTGCTTGAAGCAGAATTGCGTCTCGCATGTATGAAGGTTGCGACAATGATTACTGTGAGTGACGCATTAAATCGGAATCATTTTCGATCTGAACCGGTTAATTATTATCGTTCGACAATAATTTTGCGAATTCAGGAAATCGGTGAATTTCTGGCCGAATTCAAAGTTGAAGCCGACGCAGTTGAGACGAGGAAATCACAAATAGGAGTTATTTGCATAATGTACGGATTAGATGAGGACTCGATGAAGATTTTGGTCAGCATGAAATTGAAAAGAAAGGCCCAAACATGGTTTCAATCCAATGTTTCTCACCTGTAATTAAGTATGACGGAATCGTTAGGTAAAATGGTTGGCATGTACAATCATCGTTCCAGCATGTTGACTTTGAGAAGAATTTTGAAGAAAGAACGAGGTGTGCTAACGAAACCTTTGCAGATTATTTGCACGATAAGGTGACCGTTCACTCGAAAAGTTCGATGAAGGGGTCATCGAAAGAGGTGCCAAAGGAGCAACCTAAGGCAACGCCCAGCTTGAACATGGACGAAGTTCGTATTCTTTAAATATTTATGTACATGATTTTGGCCCGTAGACCAGCTGACTCGACCTCACTCCTTCTCTTTCTTTATATTCGTCATTCATTAAATCGTTCTTTGGTTCACTCATTCATTCATTCATTTGTACGTAGAAGAGATAAGCGGCGGCGTTGACGCGCGTAATTACACGGCGCGATTAAAGCGACACTTCGTACCTTCTCTCTATTTCCCTTATCTCTCTCTCTCTCTCTCTCTCTATTTATCTTTCTTGCTTTTCGTCCTTATCTTTATCCTTATCTTCCTCCTCCTCCACCTCCTATTACTACTACTCTTCCTCGTCAGGAGAAAAGAGGGATCGTGGTCACTTCGATAGATACTTCCTAACCTCGCCACGGCATTCAACCGACGTCGCCTTTAACGTTGTGTGGCAGTGTTCTTCTCGATGTTCGCTTCGCCTAATTGGAGATTCTCGAAGTTACCTAGGCAGATGAGCCGAATAAATTTCGTGAGCGACGCTCGGCTCTTCAATTGTCTTGTCGGAGGCTTTACGGAAAACGAGAGAGGAGAAATGGTGAATGTAAGAGAAAGAGAGGGGGGAGGCATGAAAGAAACAGGGAGATAGAGAGAGAGAGAGAGTGAGAGAGATAAGGAAACGAAGATTTCGTCCATGTCTTTACCGGTCGTGGAATGGTCGTAAATTATGGAAGAAAGTAGGGTGGGCAGGTTGTGTAAGGTGGTAAAATTGAGGTTAACATACGTCGAGGAATAATTATATTGAGTGCGCTCGTCCAAAGGTCTAAAGCCTACACTATTGCAATGTGGAGGTGAATACTGGTTAGGGGACAGTGTGCGGCTGCCGAAAAGGAGGTCGGAGAATACGTTTTATTCACAGAACTAGAGAAAGAGAGAGAGAGAGAGAGAGAGAGAGAGAGAGAAAGAGAGAGAAAGTCTAGGTAGGTCCGGCTCGGCTTGGTTTGTCTTCCTTTGGCTTGCTTTGGCTTGGCTTGGCTTAGCTTAGCTCGATGAGTTTGCACAGTTTAAACATTAATCGAATCTGAGAATGCGAATTGAGAGATAAAACGAGAAAGTTGCTGCCACCCTCGGTTTCTCTAATGTTTCTGCACCTTTCTCTTTCTCTCTCTCTCTCTCTTTCTCTCCCTTTCTCTCTCACTCTCTCTCTTCTGCTTATCAACTCTCTCATTGATTTGTACGTTTCCCACCCTCTCACCTTTTCTTCCACTTTTTACTTCACACTTTCTTTCTCTCGTTTACCTTCCGTCTACCATAGCCACGCGAATGCGCACGTACTCCGCCAAACTCTCACTCGACTGTTTCCTCTCTCTCTCACTTACTGGTTCGTCCGTTCTCTTCTCTGGCCAGTGCGCGCGACGGCTTCTCTAATTTTCTTCGGAGTTCAACTATGCGAACACATTATGCAATAATTGCGTTGGTCATTATGCCCGACTTCTGTTTTCGTCGGAAGCCGCCGTTTTCATTCCAATAAAGTCACGTAAATAATGCGAGCGCCTATCGCGGCCGACCTCCACTTTCTACTTCACTATCTCCCTTCC
Organism: Dolichovespula media; assembly: GCA_911387685.1. Classification (NCBI taxonomy): domain Eukaryota; kingdom Metazoa; phylum Arthropoda; class Insecta; order Hymenoptera; family Vespidae; genus Dolichovespula; species Dolichovespula media. The sequence continues at coordinate 522,189 of OU426866.1, forward strand.
TCTTATCTCTCTCTCTCTCTCTGTCTTTTTCTTTCTTTCTACCTCTCTTTTTCTGTTCTCGCGCTAAGGTAATGAGTAATAATGTTCGAATTAAAATTATATTCCACATGAAGTGGATTTCTTAACGAAGCTGTTGGATAACGATCGGACTACTCTCTCTCTCTCTCTCTCTCTCTCTCTCTCTCTCTCTCTCTCTCTCTCTCTCTCTCTCTCTCTCTCTCTCTCTCCTTCTCACTCACTCTCTCCTTCTCTCTTTCTCTCTCTCCTTCTCTCTCTCTCTCTTTCTCTCTCTCTCTCTTTCTCTCTCTCTCTCTCTTTGGGAATTTAAGACAACGCGAATTATCTATCCTTTAACATTAAGAAGCATCGTAAAATTTAAAGCGTAGTAAAATTTAAGTGGGAAAACTTCATCGAAGACGTATTAATCAAGCGTAGTTGGAAAAAGTTAAATACGACCGTGGAAACAAATAAACCGGAAGGATGATAAAACGCCGACAAGACCTATGGAATTTAACCTTAATAACGAACTATTCAGGTAGAGAAGGTAGTTCATTGTATTAATCCACATCTGGACGGTTGTTTGGTCGCAAAAACGATGGCTATGTAACGTTCGGTCGCTTCGAGCTGCCAGACTGGAATGAGAATCTTTGTCGAAGTAAGGAGAAATGGGATGGTTGGAGGTTTGGGAGCGATGGGTTAGGAGGGAGCGCGCAGGAGGGGTTGAACATCGAAATAAAAGAGGGAACGCCACTTGCAACGTGCAATTGTATTGCCAGGAATCAGACCCACTCCACTCTTGTTCTACTCTCTCTCTTTCTCTCTCTGACTCTTCTAACGTTAAAGGACGAAGAAAGGGAGGGTCGCAAAGTCAGCCTCACTGCGGCTTGCCTTGCTCGCAACCCTTCGAGATTGCTGAGCTATTATCACGACTGAATGTTTCATTAAAGCCACCTGGTATTGCTCTTAGATAACTCTACGAGAGGTAAATAAAATTTCCACCATCTTCGATATTTCTATTATCTACGATTCGATACCACTACCAGCACCACGGGCAGCACCACCACCAGAGTATCATCAGGGTGTATCACCCCATTCCTCTCTCTCTCTCTCTCTCTCTTTCTCTCTCTCTATCTCACTCTTCTGAGCGACCTAGGATCGACTGGAGGTTACTCAAATGTCCATTGCTCCTTTGATGAGACAAGAGTGCCAAATCCTAGAGTGTTCTTCTCGTCTACGACGTTTTGGTAACGTCGATGCGTCATAGGAAAATGTTTACCGTCCTTTCCGGCAAAGAAACAAGGAAGAGGAAAAAAGGACCAAATCGAAAGGAGGGAAAGTAGAAAGAAGAAGAAAAAACGTACGTATGCATGTGTATATGACAAGAAAGAGATAGAGAGAGTGAGAGAGACAGGAAGAAAAGCCTACAGCCAGCTATTCACCTACTACTCCTAACGATCTCGCATCGGCCGTTACCCATTAAATTCAGCCGGAGAGAGAGAAGAGAGCCTTATGCAAAGATTATCTGCGTTCGAAGCAAAACCCGTACAGGTAGAAGGAGGTAGAGGAGGAGGAGGAGGAGGAGGAGGAGGAGAAGGGGCGGGGAAGAGTACAGGTTTGTAGATAGATGGGTGCCCTTTTCGTGAGAGCTCACGGAGGAAGAAGAGAAAGGAGAGAAAAAGAGAGAGAGAGAGAGAGAGAGAGAGAGTGAGAGATAAAGTGAGAGGGAGAGAAAGGTGGTGCAAACAGTAAAGGAGGAGACTTCTATGTGGTCTAGATCGAGACAAACTTGGATGCTCTAATGTCAGTGAAATGGTGAATCCTCATTTGGAGTTTCCGCGACCACGTGCATATATTCACCGAAGAAGTAGAGTAAGAGCTCGTTAAAATAAAAAGAGAAAGAACACAGAGATGGAGGAGAGACCGAGAAAGACAGAGAGAAAGAGGGAGAGAGACAGAGAGGGAGAGAGAGATAGCTAGTGGAAGGTTTGTGCTGTAGGTAGTAGCATCGCTCCGAAGGGCAGAGAAACTCAGGTGTGCGCGCGTGAGCGTACGTGCACACGTTACGTGTGCTGCCTGCTCGACTGCTGTCTGCCGTGCTCATTCCCGTGAACTTCAATTAATGAAACTGGGCTGCGATCGTATCGCATGTCAAATAAATATGTCTCCTTCCCCTCCGGCTCCTTTACCAGCTCTCATCGTTTCTACACTCTCCCTCTCCTCTCTAACTCTTTCCCATCTCTCTTCTTTCTCCTCTACTTCCTTCTTTCTCAAAGTCCTTCTTCTTCTCCTAGCCTGTACAACTTCCACCCTTTTCAAATCCTTTCTCTCTCTCTCTCTCTCTCTCTCTCTCTCTCTCTCTCTCTCTCTCTCTCTCTCTCTCTCTCTCTCTCTCTCTCTCTGCATCCATCCATCTTGACAAAGTTTTCCTCTTGGTTCGTTTCTGAATCAAAATCAATAATATCAATATCAATGAGAGTTTTTTTTCTTTCAACATGGTAGTGAAAAATCAATGAGATACAAATCATTCATAAATATTTTTATGAGGATCGATCGACGTTGTGCGATTTTTATCAGTCTAGTTTCAAGAAAATCTACAGCCTACGTATATATATATATATATATATATATATGTATAGATATATATGTATAGGTAGATACATATACCGTTAGTCCAAAATATACGTGTATCGTGTTGAGAATAATACGAACGGCGGTGTTAGGTTAGACGAGTAAAGAAGTCCCGTTAAGAAGGGTAAGTAGATTGATTAATCACGGACAGGCGAGTGCTAATTCCTGTTTAATATTTTTCAACGGGCACAGTGTATTCTAATCTTCAGGAAGATATAAAAAAGCGAAAAAGAAAGGAGAAGTTCAACGATGAGGTGAGTGGGTCGGTCGGTCGGTCGGTCGGTAGGGGACGAAGGGAGGAGAGTGGATTCGGGTGAGTGGGATGAGGCGGGGAAGGTAGACGGAATAAGGGAAATAAAGGGTAAGAGGATGGAAGAAGGAACGTCGACGTGGTTCAGTACACGGGTTGTCGACACGGTCATATAATGTCGCTGCTGGCTGATGCTGTATTTTGTTCGACCGGACGAGAGAGCGAAAGAAACAGGTAGCGAAAACGAGAGCAAACGGGAGAGCACCCTGACGGGAAAGGGAAAAAGAGAAAGAGAGAAAGAAAAACAGAGAGAAAGAGAAAGATTGAGAAGGATGGAGAGAGGGGGAGCTTCCACGGAGATCTCTTTATTCTTATTAGTTCAACAGTGATTTCTGCAAAATTAAAATTGCCTAAGAAGGTATCATTCGCCCCTCGAGCAACCACCCAACCTCCTTTTCCTCCTCCTTCTTTTTCGTGTCTCTCGTGCACTCCATTTTGGTTCGACATCCTTTTCACGCCAGGCACTTCTTTGCCTCCTACCAACCAACCAACCAACTAGCCAAGTGCTTCTCCTTCCTTTCCTTCGTGTTTACGTTTTATTTTACGTCATGTTCCCTCATTATCTTTCTCCTTTCCCTGGATATATCCATTTGGTCGTGACGATCGTCGAAAATGTCAGAGAGAAATTGGTTGAGTCGATACCAAGAAGCTCTTTCTTCGGAGGGTAACCACGTGACTCTTTCCCTTCCTTGAAACGATTCATTGACAAGCATCCGATCAACGTCCTCTTTCCTACCTCTCCTACATTCCAAAGAGGCAAAAATACATCCACTATAGACATTTTCTTAGCTAAAATTACGGTTTCAACCAAATGTTACATTAAAAACGATCTCTCTTCTTCCCACATACCAGTTATTCTCGATATTGACTCTACAAAACCCATCTCTTTGTTTAAAAAACACCTTACAACTGACTGATCTACCTATAAACAGCTAGCCAGTAATTACATTTTTAACAATAAAATTACTTCTACTTCAGAAGTTGATTCTGAAATCATCAGATTTAATGCCCAAGTAAGTTCTCCGTATCGCAAAGCCATATCTTACTCTCTGCATCATAATAGATCTTTTCCTTATATGCCTGAGGTGTACACACTAATTAAGAAAAGAAATGAAGCCCGGCGTAGCTTTTAACGCACTAATAATCCTTACTTCAGGCTCCTAAGTAACACGCTCTCTCAGCAAGTCCATAACTTACTAGATCAGGTCAAGTTTTCAGAATGGAAGAAGCGTCTTTCAAATCTTAAGGTTCTAGACTAGTCCTTCTGGAATCATTATAAGATCTTCACTAGGAAAAATCTTCCTATTTCTGAAGGATCTCAATAACAATTGTCTTCATGACGACGAAATCAAGACAAACTTACTGGCTTACACTTTTCAGAAAGTACATAAAGATTCTCTCCATACTGCGTCATCCAATGAAGATGCAGCCGACTAAATACACGATAACATTCAAAGTTCTGCCCCTGATTTCGGGTATCCCAATTTCTCTATACAATTTCTAAGAAATATTATCAAATCTCTTTCTAACGATAAATCTCCAGGTCTTCATAATATCTCTGCCCTTCACCTTAAAAATCCCCATAGAAAGCTTTCGGTCCAATTGTACTTAATTCTTCTTGCTACACTTAGGCTAAATTACTTCCCTAAACCTTGGAAGTTAGATGTAGTAATACCACAATCCAAGCCGGGTAAATATAAGAACCATCCTAGCAGCTATCATCCAGTTAGTCTACTCAGCATATGCGGGAACATCCTCGAAAAGATAATTTCAATCGAGTTCAAGATACAATTGTATTCCAATAATATTCTGATAAATCAACAATTCGGATTCAGGAATTATCATTCGATTTTTCTGCAACTTATGAGAGTTTTTCATCATATTGCTGACGAACGTAATAAAAACAGACTTACTGGTATGCTACTTCTTGATCTAAACAAGGCCTTCGATTCGATTTGGCACAAAGGTCTCCTTTTGAAACTTTGTAACTACAAGTTCTTAGACCCCATTTTAAAGATCATTAACAGTTTCCTAGAAGACAGGTTCTTTAATACTGAACCTACCGACATTTCATGTATACCTAATCTTACCATGACCGGTCAAATGACCGCTTCAAAAAAATATGTATTTTAACATAGAAATAAATTTTAACCAATTGGATAGTAAACAAAGTATTTTTTTTCTATTGAGAAAAGTTTTATTTAGATTTTCAATTTCAGAACTAACTAAAATCTCTTTCTTTTTCGTTTTCTTCGTATATTTAAAATTCGTATATTTTATTCTTTTCGTCCGTATCGCTGTCAAATAAGTCACAATTATTTTCCGCTGAATCCTTATAAATATAGGAAACTTTTAGGTCATCTTCCAAACAATCCTCGTCGATATTATTTATTTTGTCTAATAAATCGATATTCCTCGTGTCTTGACATTTTTAGGGATAAATATACAAATGATAAAGTAAAAACTGAAATATAAAAATATAAATGAAACTGGGCAAAAACATTGAGAATATAAATAAAAAAAATTCAAATGTAAATCATACCACAAAATATTGTTGGCTTTGTTCACTTTGTTGAAACTAGCGCTTATAACACTTAATAATCTCTGTTATACACTCTGTGAAATTTTGATGGTCTCTGTTCGGACCGCAAGACCGTACTGTCGTACAAAGAAAGCTAGGCATTTGTTCCAATCGCGTGTTTGTCTCCATTGTAGATCCACAATTACATTTTGGATTCGTAAAACAATTTCAGAGGTGCGCTTTCCGAAGAATATAGTCGTAAATAACATGAATTGTTCAAATGGTCAAATGGCCGCTTGTGGTAGACTAGATATGCTATACATTTTTTTCGGAAAGTAAACAATAAAGAAAGTTGTGAATATTGAAAAATGGGTTGTATGTATATTATAAGAAAAGTCAATAAGTTACATGGCAATACAGTAACGTTGTATACAAGAAATTCTAAACGAAATTTCAAAAACGGTCATTTGACCGCGCGTGGTAGGTTTAGCGTTAAAGCCCGATTGTTCGTCACAATAAGAACTGCCTCTGGTCAATGAATCACCAGCCAGTATTTAAAGTACGATACTGTTCAGTTTTATAAAACGGCATCGGCTATCGCGATGACGACTCCTCGCCAACGATATCGAAGTTCCACTTTATTAACTTATATATCTCAACCAGCCCTTTCTATTCCATCAAGAGATTATATATATTTATCCATACATATATATATATATATATATATATATATATATATATATATAATTCTCGATTACATTTAATTTTTAATTAACGATTATGAATAAAAAGGGATAATTAAAAGGACATTAATAAATCTGTCTAGTAGATAATGTCTAATATCGTTGATCGTCAAAAACGACGAAAACTCGTAGTTGCATTCGACCGACGAACGCTCTGGTTTCTATTTTTCTGTTTTTCTTTTTTTTCGTAGATCTTCTTATCCTTTTTCCCTCTTTTTTCTCTCTTTCTATCTCTCTTTTCTACCCTCCCGATGACAATTATATTTCCATTAGCGAGTCTTCGACTCAATCCTTCGAATTTCTAATAATCGTGCCCAACTTGATCCTTCGGTCCCAGGGATCCACTAATTCATGTCCATTAAAAGGGACTCGTGTAAAAACGTGTAAAATCAATCATCATTCACGAGTCTTTCGTTTTGAAGGAAAATTCTTCTTCTGGTACGCCGCGGTTCCCGATAGCGGAGCTTCTCCAAACTAATCATTGGAAGATTTATATTTTCCTAACTACGATGGGAGTTGGAAAAGCTTCAACTTTGAAATTAATTTCCCCTTTTTAAGATTATCAACTGGGACACGGATTGCGCGTATTTTTATTAGGTAATCATATCTCGAGTTAAGTCGGAGTTGCCCATTAAGGCAATTCATCGAGAGAGAGGGGTTTTGCATATTTAAAACGATATTACAATAGCGATGACGAACAACTGTAGTTAATTATCTTCATTGATTATATTGTAACGTCGTCGATTGGGTCACGAACACAAAAATCGAATAAGTTATTTTGCCTGTTTAATCCAGTCTGGTTACTCGCCTCGTTTGTGGTCAATACTAGATTTTATCGGGATTGGGGCGTTTTCGTTCTTTATTATCGGTCTAAACTTCTTCCGAAATTTCGCTATATCTCCCCGTGTTTAACTAATTTAAATCAGGACTTATCAATCTCTCTCCGGTTGTTTGCCCTTGTCTCCGGTTATTTGCCCAATGTGTCACCCAAATAATAATACGATTTTAATTTTATAACAAAAATTATAAAGACTTTAATTAACAGAAATAAAAGAAAAGAAAATATTACAAATAAAGCACAAGAGTACAGAATAAAACATTAAAAGTATAAAGTGAATATAAGAATTGAGATACTTGTCCGTTGCGTAAAGAAAAGACGAAGAAAAGAAAAAAGGAATGATCATTAAAATTATTCGTCTTTCTTTTCTCGGGTTTCACCGTTTTTTTGAGCTTTTGCTACGCGAAGATTACAATCGGTTGGCGAGTGGTAAGGTTATTCCGCGCGGCTATTTAGACTAACAAAATTTGAACTTAGACGTGACTTTTCGATACTAGTCTGCTATGAGACCTTTAGAACTTATTTTTCGGTTGACTTTTCGAAATTCCAGGTTTAGGCTGACTTTCCCGCCGCTTCTCTAAATATTCTATACGTTAGGATATTGTGAGAAGGGAAAGGGAAGAACGACACTGATTGGCGGCGTAAGAAGTTTTCCAAAGTCATTCGTCGAAATGAAGTAGCAACAAATTTGTACTTGAGACAGTATAAACAGACGCAAATAAACAAATAATGAAACGATTAGAAGCTAAGTATAGAGCAAGAATAGGGCAAAGTCAATAATCGAATTAAAATTTGCTTTCATCCTAAAAGAGATAAGTTCGAAATAGAATTCGAAAGGAATTAGATAAAACGCTTGTTATTCGACTTTGCTCTCTTTCTTTCTCTCGTGTTTCGACAAATCGATGTTTATTTGTCATTTATGGGCATTTAAATGTCCTAATGTAAAACAACAATTTTGTTGCTACACGGAGACGTGACAATATATGTGACAATAGTGTGGCATTCCCCACTCTACCGCCCTGGCATTAAAGTCGCCGGCCACCAAGATGCTACCGGGTGTGTTTCGGACCACCTCCTCCAGCATGTCTATTTTTTCCTGGAAGTCGCAAATGTGTTCGTTCGGTGTGAGGTAGGAACTGAAATAAGTTACCTCCCCACTTTCAATCCAAACGAAGCCCGGACGGCTTCCGTGACTCTTTACTGGTATCTTGCTTGGCTCTAGGATCCAGATAGCTGCAATGCCGCTAGGGTCAGAGAACCATAGGGGCGATTTCTTGTCCCTATATTGTTCACTGATTACCAGCAGATCTGCTTTCTTCTCCTGAGCCAGTTGATACAGTAGATCGTTTGCCGTCCTACTCCTGTTCAGGTTTGCTTGTAATATTCGCGTCATCGCAGGAGCTTTTTGGCCTTACTAAGGGCTTCCTTGAACACGCTGCAGCGCCCTGATCCCGGGGCATGGTCACGTTCGAGTTTTCCTTGTCCTCTGTCTTCCTCTTTGCATAGGAGGCAGTTTAGAGAGGCCAGGCACTCTTTTGCTCGATGGTTCGCTTCGTCACATCTTTAGCAGAGCCTGCTTCTATCCGGGCCCTTGCAGTTCTTGGCGGTATGCCCATATCCGAGGCATCTGAAGCACCTTGAGACAACTGCCCTTCATCTAGCTCTGCAGCTGACCCAACCCACCTTGATGTGCTCCGACTTTAAAAGTCGGCTTGCTCTTTGCTCGCACACCTCCACGATGGCCATTTTGAGCCCTCTCCAGTTCGTCCTGGTCATCGAGATCTTCATATATTCGGAGCACTCCCGTATGTCCCTCCTGATCGCTTCCTCCACTTCTTGGACAGTGGTGAGACTGTCAAGGTCCCTGATCTCTATCGCCACTCTAGGTTCCAGGTGACGAACCAACGCTTTGTCCTTTAGTTTTTCTCCGAAGGCGGCCTTGTTCTTTGTGGCCCTGCCCAATTCTATGAGTACCTCACCCGCCCTTGTTTGGCGAATTGATCTCACCTCTGCCTCCGAGTCTTCCGGTCTGGTTTTGCTACAGATTTCCCCGAGCACCTCCGCGTAAGTTCTTCCTCCATTTGACTTGATCAGAATGACCTCCAGGCGTGGTTTCGCCCGCCTGGGTTTACTCTTCTTTTCCCGGCCTTTCTCGCTTTCGCCGGATGTCTGGGCGGGTGTCTCCGCTATTTCCTTTTTCGACTTTCGGTGTTTCTTTACTACTTCCGTCCAAGTGGGGGTAGGTGGCGCCTCTTCCTTCTTCTTTTTTCCAGCCTTCTGCTCCACGGAGCTCGTAGCTGCTCTTTTTTTGTTGGCTCCCTCTGACATTTCGACCCGGGATGCCTTGTCGCGCGGTTTGTCGCGCGCCGTCCGTGCAGGCTGATCCCTTCTAGAGAGCTCAGTAGTCTTCCAAGATGCTCGCAGGTGCGAGATGACGTCCAGGGCTTCTCCCAAAAGTACGATGCCCTTCTTGACATCTGCACTGATATTTCTCTGGCGCTCGGTTGCATTTTTCATGGCCCTCAAAATATCTTTACATTTTGCTAGCTCCTCCTCTTCTTTCTTCCTCGCACTAGCGATGTGGTCATCGATGGGGGGAGCTGTGGAGCACGGTTCCCTCTTTGTCCTCCATTTTCGATGTAGAGATGTTTGTTTTTTTCCCCATCTCTATACTTCTTTTTTCTTCCGGAGTTGTCTCTTTGATCGGGGTTTGTGGTGGTGTTCGCCCGATTTTCGACCTCCTTTCGAAAGGGTTTCTACTGCTTGTAGCATCTAATCCGATACCGGCCAAGTCAGCCACCGGCCAAGTCAGCCACCGGCATAAGACTGCAGTTGTAAGATGACGACGGCCGCGGGCCTGCTTGCGCACCTTGTCCAGCCGCCGCTACTGGGGGGTCCGTCCCACTGCAGCGTAACTCTTGCTCCTCTTGTATACTACCCATGGTTGGTCTATTGATCTGGGTGTCCGTCCCATAGCTATTTTTTAGTCCACTCCGGAGATTAATCCCCGGTACCCTGTATCTCTACAAGGCGTTCCCCTATCCGCCACCCGGGGAGGCGCCCGATGGGGGGAATAGCCACCCCACACGGGAATAATAATAATAATAATAATAATAATAATAATAATAATAATAATAATAATAATAATAATAATAATAATAATAATAATAATAATGGTAATGGTAATAATAATCAATTCATTAATTTATCGAATTTTTTTTTATAAAATTAAAAAAATAGTTTTATATTTGTATATGGTATATATTTCGCGTATTTAGTTTCTCATAGATCCGAGAAAAAAGTGTTCCAAGTCGACGGGATTGGTACATCCTGTGGCACGGCTCGGAACGAGGACGGCACAAACGATCTGTCATAATTCTTGCGACAGATCGATCCACCATTCACCGACGTATCCCATGACGGGATGCTTGTTCGAAATTTTACTTAAAACTTCTCGTAACTCTCTTCTCTCATAACAGTATTCAATTTTATCTCCCTCACTTGTTAACTCTTATGACGAGTATATATGTATATATTTATATATATATATATGTATTTATATGTATGAATTTATATATATATATATATATATATATATATATATATATATAATATACGTAGATATATGGACATATTGTATAATATATTATAGACTTTTTAACGAGCATATGCTCACCCTTGTCTTGAAACTTGCTAATTAGAGATGATAAGCGATGAGCAAGATCGACAAGACCGCTTCTAATTGTGAAAGAGAAAGATAAAGAGAGAGAGAGAGAGAGAGAGAGAGAGAGAGAAAGAAAGAAAAAAAACAATAAAAATCTAGAGAAAAGAATATCCATCCCGGTTGTGGGACAAAATAAAATTTCTCCCTTTCATCACCACCACTTTCCCTTACCAACTTTTGTTTTCTTTAATTTGTTTCTTCTTACTCCCTCGCAGCCTCCTAGACAATACGTTTTCTTCCTTGACCTTCTTCCTTTCCCTTTCTGTTTTGACTTTTTTCTTCTTTTTACTTCTTCTCTCTTTTCTTTTTATTATTTTCTTTCCTTCTTTCGACGATTGATTGCCATTCATCTGCGCCTTCGTTACCTCGCAAATTAAAAATTAGTCTTACGAATTTGACGCGTTTAATCAAGCGTTGTCGTACAAAGGGTGTCGTATTGTTACAGAATACTGTACAACCCTCTGCCACCCTACCTTACCCCTCACCCCACCCTAGCTTCTTGGTCAACCTTGCTTACCATCCATATTCGTTCTTTTTCCTCATCTCCTCGTAACTAGTGCTATAGTTCGTTCACGTAATTTTTTCTTTTTTCTCCTTCTTGTTTACTCATCAAATCAAAACGATATCGAAATATTCTCACATCGATTTTACACAACGAAGAATGGAATTTTAGCAAGGACGAAGATGTTAATCGAGAAACAAAAAGTTTTCTTTTTTATTTTTAATTTTTGTTTTTTTCTTTTTTCTTTTTCTTTTTCTTTTTAAGGGATCGGCGCGTGTACTGATCAGACTAGTTAAAAATTAACCCTTTGGCCTACAACCACGAGTTATTTATATCATAAGAAGTATACATTATCCGCAAGTTCGGGCTCACGGCAGAACAACCGAATGGCTCGTCGCGCGACCGACCTTTCTGTTTACTACAGCCCAAGCAATCGGAAGATATCGTATAAGTCAAGAGGTTAATGAAATGTTCAATGATAAATCGGAGGGTGAATTAATAGCGTGCGTTCGTTTATACATTCTTTTATAAATCGAACGATCGATCTCGTCGAAGTTACGTCGACATAAATCAAGTTCGATTTGCATTGGAACATTTTGCATGTTTCCAATTAAAGCTGACACGACTGACCGATTTTAATCGAAAAATCATCCTTTTGTTTATTCAAAATGTTCCAGATAATTTGCTTGTTTTAATCTAATAAATTAACGAAAAGTGAACGATCTTCGAAATGTTACAAAAAAAAAGAAAAAAATAATTAATAAATTAAGAAACTACAAACTAAATATCATAACGTAATAAAAATCGAATGCCGTTCTCCATTGAATTCGTAAAAGCAAACATTCCCGGAAATATTTATATTTCTTTCGTCGAATTCATAAAAAATACTATTATATGTCATTGTAAATAATTTCCACGGGAGTAGAATCGTATTATTGGTATTCAAAAACTTTACAACGGCAACATACATTTAATAATAATCGGAAAGCATACATGAAAATCCGATAATGAAACGATAAATATGGAACGAAAATTTCACAGGACATGTCATGTCGTTCTTTTAATTTGCGTTCGTCAAAGCAACTAAATACATACATACACACATACATGCATACATGCATACATACATAAATACATGCATATATACATACATACCAACATACATACATATTTATATATCGTTCGCAAAAATTTACGTTCCCTCCGTATCTCGTTCTATAATCAACAATTTTATTTCATTGTTAATAACAATTTCCTCGTGAATTATCGATTCATCGAAATAAAAATATTCTATAATAGCGATATGCCAATCTATGATTAATAGTGAACAATAGAAAAAATATATATATGTTTATACACATATACATAAATGGATAAAAGGATTAATAGTAAAACTATAAATGTAAAACGAAATCGTACACGTGGCATGTTATCTATATTGTTCTCGTGTAGTTACGACATAACGAAGTGCGAATCACTTTTCGGTACAAGATCGTAGATAACGTGTGATTCGAATTAAACGATCGGTATTATGCGAACTTTCGAATGACCGAAGTAATTCGTAATTCACCTAACGAGGAACGAAATGAAAGAAAAGAGAAGGGAAAGGCAAAAGAAAACGAAGACAGAAAGAAAATGTGTGTGAGAGAGAGAGAGAGAGAGAGAGAGAGAGAGAGAGACGACGATGACGACGACGAATATAAAAAATATAAAGTTATTGATATTACAGGTTTCTTCACAAAAATAAAAGAAGAGTTCAGGAAGGAAGGTGTGAGAAAAGGTTTACGACGGTCTCTCTCTTTCTCTCTCTCTCATTCTCTTTCTCGCCCGCTCTTTCTCTCCGTGTGTGTTTCTCTTTCTCTCTTATTACTTTCGTCGATCATTATAAATCGTACGAATTATGCGGAATTGCGTAATTGAAGAAATGAAAAGTTGGGCTTCAATAAGAATAATTGGAACGCAGAAAACGCCTGCATGGGAGTAATTTTTTCCATTCTATATTAGTAATAATAATTTTTCATATATTTGCTCGTAAAGACAGCAAACGCGTCGCGTACCGTGAAAAGCCTTGAACGCAATTCCGACATCGTGCTGGCACGCAAGTATGTATAAATATATATATATAAGTATGTATGTACGTACAGATTTTGCCTTGGAATTAATCTACGTTCGATACTTATCTACGCGCACGGATAAATGGATAGATAAATATAAAGAAAAAGATAGGAAGGAAGACATATAGATAAAAAGAGAGAGAGAGAGAGAGAGAAGGAAAAAAAGAGAAAGAAACAGAGGAAAAAAAGAAAATCATCGTGAAGTTTCTCTTATTAAATT